>CM028333.1:11243615-11843615 GCA_016647705.1 Eucommia ulmoides | reverse complement strand
GTTTTGGGCTATCTTCTCAATAGGACTTAGTTTACTCAAACTATTGGGCTGATTTGTAAACCTTAACTAAGGATAATGAATTTGATGGGGTCTTGACTAGAAATAAAAAACACTATTTTATTATGTTAATTGGTGATTACTTTAATTATACTTTTATTTATCTCATGAAAAATAAAAATGAAGCAATTCAAAAGTAAAATTTCACTCTATGAATTTTTTTATAAGAAATCAAAATTGTCCTTTTTTCAGACTTGGAATTGTTTGCATATGTTCATATTCTTGACCCTAAAATGTAAGTAGAATATATGAATGTATGTTTATTGGTTAAGCAGTGAATAACAAAACATATAGATTTTATAACTTATAAGATCATGTTATTATTGAATCTAAGGAAACTAATAATTATGAACACAAATTTATTTTTAAATTGAAAAATAGTGGGGGCTCAACATCTAGTAATATGGTTGTCATTAGAATTAATGAATCAGATAAGGAATGAGAAATTGAACCTAGAAAAAGTAAACGAGCTTGTATTGCTAAGGATTATGGTTCAGATTTCTATGCATATACTTTAGAGGAGGATCCGCCCACCTTCCAAGAGACATTGTCCTCTGTAGATGACAATTTATGGAAAGAGGTTATAGATGATGAAATGGACTTTCTTGAGTCATATAGGACTTGACATTTAGTAGATTTACCTCCTGATTGTAAAACAATAGGTTGTAAATGGATTCTTAAGAAGAAATTGAAATCCGATGAAACTATTGATAAATATAAGGCTTGTCTTGAAGTTAAAGGGTTTAAATAAAAAGAAAATGTAGATTCCTTTGTTTCTTTCTCACTTGTCTCTATAATTACTTCTATTTGTGTGATTTTTTATCACTTGGTTCTATTCCTATGAATGTTAAAATTGCTTATTAAATGGTGAATTAGAAGAAAAGATTTATATAGACCAACTTGGAGGATTTGTAATTCCTGGTCAAGAAAACAAAATGTGCAAATTAGATAAATCTCTTTATGGTTTAGAACAAACACTTAAGTAATAGCATGAGAAATTTGATAATCTATTAATTTCACATGATTTTAAAGTGAATGAAAGTGACAAATGCATCTATTATAAATCTGAAAATGATGTTTGCACTATTATATATTTTTACATGGATGACTTGTTGATTTTTTCATGTTGTGAACAAAGTGATATCTATGCTATGTGCTAATTTTAAAGTGAAAGATATTGGTGAAGCAAATGTGATCCTTGATATTAAAAGAACTAAGTCTGAAAATGGAATTTCTTTGGATCAATTTCATTACATAGAAAAGATTCTAAAGAAATACAATTATTTTTATTATAAATCGGCATGTACTCCTTATGACCCTAGTGTAAAGATGTTCAAGAACACCGGTGACGGTGTTAGATATTCTGAGTATGCGAACATCATAGGCAGTCTATGACTTGCCACTGATTAGACTAGGCCCGACATAGCTTATGTTCTGGGGTTACTATGCAGGTTTACAAGCAAACCTTATATTGAGCATTAACATATTATTAAAAGGGTCATGAGGTAAGCTTATGTTGTGGGGTTACTATGCAGGTTTACAAGCAAACCTAATATTGAGCATTAACATATTATTAAAAGGGTCATGAGGTACCTTAAAAGAACTATGAACCTTAGATTAAATTATCAGAAGTTTCCCACTGTCCTAGAAGGATATAGCGATGCTGATTAGAACACCTTTTCAGATGCCTCAAAGGCAACTAGCGACTATATATTTAGCATAGCTGGTTGATTTGTTTCTTGGAAATATAAGAAACATATTATGTTGGCTCAATCTACGATTGAGTCTGAGATGTATACACTAGCGTTGGCTAGTAAGGAAGTAGGGTAGTTAAAAAGACTGCTTTGCAATACCCCTTTCAGGGAGAGATTGATTCCAATTGTCATAATCTATTGCAATAGTACTGAAGGCTATTGCAAACATTAGAACCATTATTATAACGGAAAAAAGGCGACAAATACATCGCAAACATAACACTATTAGGGAGTATATCTCGACAGAGGCTGTGGGAGTGGATCATGTGCGGTCTGATAATAACTTAGCTGATCCTTTAACGAAAGGACTAGCTCGAGAAAAAGTTTACAAAACCTCAAAAGGAATGGGACTCAAGCCCATAGATTGACGAGTCACTTGTGAGGGAAACCCAACCTATAGACTAGAGATCCCAAGAAATAGGTTCAAAGGGTAATAACAACTCATGAAGTGATATAGAGAGAATCATGTTGTAATAATTTTGAGTTCTATTCATTACATGTGTTGATTGAAACATGATATCCTGAAGCGATAGAAGGTTGGGTTTTTTATTAACTCTTAATGAGATCTATACTCTATTTGGAGTGGAGTACCTAGTTACAGGAGAGCTCTTGATAGACTCACCTATGTGAATGTGAAAGTGTGGCCGCTTCCTATGGAATTTTGGGCAAATTTCTCTAGAGCTTTCACTATACTGGGATACACGTGCATGGCCGTAAAGCACGGGCTTTTGAACTACACCCTGATAGGGTTGTATGTGTGATGTTGTTAGAGATAGATTTCAAAATTACGAGTTACTCTAATATAATCTAAAGCATCTTCACTATGTAAAGGCTCAAGTCTACGGACACTTTTGCTTATGCACAATCTTATATTGTTTTATACTACTCGATGAAAAATTGTTTTTAAAAAATTCAAGTGGGGGATTGTTGGAAATTATATGATTTTTTAATTGTTTTTATTAATAAAAGACAAGTGTCAAAAGTGATTTCCCTCTAGTTCCTCTATCCCACATTGGTTGGGAGAAGAAGTGACGAGGAGTATAATTAAAGGTATGTGGAATACTTGGGGTGTGCCCCAAGGGGTACCCACATTTTGTGGAGGGGAAAGGAGTTACATCCCTATTAGTTTACCACACACGTGCACGCCGCCGTTCGGCCGTGCCATGTCGAGTCGCGTGTGATGACGTAGCACTTATTTATTTATTTTTTTGACAAAAATTATTTAATATTTTCTTTTTTATTAAATCCAAACGTTTGCTTTCCAACTGAAATAGTTTTATGAACGTTTCCAAATTGTTTTAACATTTCGTTTAAACCGTTTAAATTCTAAATGTTTTCAAATCGTTTCAGTTTCGAGAATTAATTTACGAAACATTTCCGTTAATTTTTGAAACGTTTTGGGTCAGTATTTTGGTCTATAAATACTGACGAACACTTCAATATTGATAGAGACAATAGAACAAATTCAGAAACATTTGTTTATTAAATTGTTCTTCATTTCTGAATCTGTTCCGAAACAGTAAATTGTTTTATGTTCTGTTCTGATCTATTTAGTTCCGAAACTGTTCTAAAACAGTTTATTTTTTCACTGTTTTGATTCAATATAATAGTTTTTTCGGTATTACTTTGATTTCGGAGCAATTTGTTCTTTTTGAGAACAGTATGTAGGGGTGTTTGGTTTTCGGGACTTCTACAGTGTAAAGAACGTCTTAAACATATGAGATTTCTAGGCTGTTTTATCCTGGGGACGACGAGGCTGTTATACTGCTTGCACGATTCTTGGGCAGAGCCGCGAAACGTCTTAAAGAGAGCAGCCTAGTCCGCGACTCAACCCAAAAAAAATTAGTAACTTTGTTCTTTATCTTAATTATGCAGCAACAATTATGAAATACGATTTTTTTTCCATATTTTTTAATTCAAAAATAAACAATTGATTTGAAGATAAATGAAAAATATAAGTTTGATTATCAATCAATTCATTGATCAATCTAATTGAAAAAAGAAATTAAAGTAAAATTATGAACTATTACTATTTCCATATTTTTGAATTCAAAAAATGGACCGGTTTGAATATAAATGGAAAGAAAAATTGGAATATTAGTTAATACATGACTATATTTTTAGAGATTTTACTAGGAAAGTGTAACACAAGAAAAATAACAATAGAATGTGAAACGATCATTGTTTTGATAATTCAAACATATATTTAGATTTGTTATAAACATAGTATTAAAACAACATCTATTTATATATATTTTGTTGTATAACTCAATATTTATTGAATTCAACAGAATGATAAAATTTCATGTTGAATTCAACAACACGAATCATTGTTCAATTTATTTTTTTATTTTTTGATATTTTTTATTTAGTTAAAAAAACACAAAGGATTAAAGTATTATTTTGAATTCAATATGAATATGAACACTACGAAAATTCGAAAGTATCATGTTAAATTTTATACGAATGTGAAAACTGATTTAAAAATAGTGAATGTAATATTATTTTGAAGATCCTATTCAAACGGTTTAATTTTAATTCAGTAACTGTCCCTATTTTTTGGAAATTTATATATCAAGTGATCATTCATAAAATCAAAAACTTGATAACTGTTACAAGGACAAAATTACAAAATTGACCAAATCTGCACGAAGAATTGGAATATAACTAAAAAAAAAAATTGATTTTTTTTGTTGTTTTATCATAGAAAAAAAAAAGGCAATCATTTGATAACTATTTAATAACGTTTCTTAAATATTTAAAAATAAAAATAACATTTATTTTACATGTTTTAAAAATATTTTTAAGAATTAAGAAAAAAAATAGTTACTTTTCATTTGTCTGATATTTATATTTTAAAAGATTAATTAACTTCTAAATTGTTTCATCCCCTTAAAAATAATTTTGAATTTCTCAGATGTTGTCTCTACGTTACCAAACTCATTTTTTTACTTTTAAGCAAGAGTATGGTGGAAGACCTAGGGGTGGCAACCACTGCCCCAAAATTCCAAATTTACCTTCAATTTTATTAAATATTACGTATAAGTACGCAAAATACATACATATTTTCTTTTTCTCTTCTTAAACTTAAAAGTTTTAAAATTACCCTTATATTATATATTCACCTCCAAGTCTTGGAATCTTGCGCCCGCCACTGTTAAAATACTTCTTTGTTCGATTAATTGGATTAATTACACTTTATCTCCTCGTGATTAAACCGTTTTGCACATTGCCCGTGGTACTAGCGTCATCACTTTGTCACCTGTAGTTAGGCCTTTGTTGTACTTTACTCCCTCCGTCAACACTTTACTCCATGTAGTTATGTCTACATCAAGTGGTAAAGTGTAAACAAATCCTAACTACGAGGGACGAAGTTTTGATGAAAATACTACAAAGGGGTAAAGGGCAAAACGGCCTAACTATAAGAAGTAAAGTATAATTAATCCCAATTAATTTTTTATATTATCAAAAATATTTAAAAAACATAACCGGAAACGGTTCTTTACTTATTTTTTTATATCATGTAATTAATAACAAGAAGTTGTGAATTGGTAAAAAGTTAAGTTAGTTAAAAATTTGGGAAAAACCACTACGTTTAAAAAAAAAAAAAAAAAAAAAGAAAAAAAAAAAGAAAAAAAGAAAAAAAGTTAAGGTTATTTTGAATTTAGTTCATATAAATATTGATGATATTCAAATATCGAGATGACAGTAACTGGGTGACTTATCTGCTTTATCATCAGCAAGTGGTACATGCTGGAATTCTTACACCGAGAGTCTTAGTTCCATTGAATAACTTCCAACGTGATAATAAATAATTGAGATGAATATAGTATATTATTGGAATGTGTAGAGTACTTGAATTTACCTCAATCCCCTCATTCTCTGGATATTTATAAATTTTTTGCCCAAAAAAATAGAAAGAGAGTGTTCAGTAACAATCGTAACGAATCCGTTGGAGAGCAATGCCCTCAGCATCGAACCCCACATATGATATGAATTGTGTGACCCTCTCAGACGAATATTTCAGTCGGGTTGGATCCTGATTTTAGGTTTGAACCACCTTGGACCCACGGTTTGTATTCCAATTTGGAGTTTGGCCCGTTTCTGACCCCCGGGAAAGGCTTAGAACAATTTTACCCTTCATCAAATATCAAAACCACTATATAAAGGCAAAAGCACCAAGCATTTCCTTCACCATCTTCATTTACACAAATTGTTCTAAATTTGGAGAGAGAGAGAGAGATGAGTCTTAAAGGGAAAATGGTCGGGCAAAGAGAGATAAAGTCAGATGGCGATGTGTTTCATGAGCTATTAAGGAACAGACCACACGAAATATCAAAGATGAGCCCTCAACATATACATGGTGTTGATTTGCATGAGGGTGATTGGGGAGTTGTGGGCTCTATCATCTCCTGGCACTATACCCATGGTAACTCCCAATATAATTCACTTTACATATATAGGATTACTGTTAATATCACAATTACGCGCTTCCAAATAATATTTTGAAATTTTTATTTTCTTTCCTTTTTTTTTCCCTTCAAATTACGTTCATTGAAGAAATTTGGTTAGACCGAATTTTAGGTATTTCAAAATTATAATTCAGATAAATTTTGATTGGTGTAAAATATGGGAATGATAAAATGGGTATTTTACGTAATTAAAAATTATTAATAAAAAGAGTTAATTACAGTTTCCACCCATATAGTTAGACCTAATTGAACTTTGTAGTATCTTTGTCAACCCTTATACTTCATGTTACATTTAAGAGCAACTGCTAAAAATTTAACAAAATTAATGGTCATTTTATCATTTTATTTTAAAATTATGGGTAATTTTATCATTTTCTCCAACTCAATCAATGAGATCTATTTAAAGAGTCATCCAAATTTTAAGGGTCTCAATTTTTTTTTCTTTTCATTTCCATCGTCTTCTTCTCCGCTTCTCTCCATTCTGGCGACATCACTCCTAAGGCACCGTCCACTCTCTATTTCTCTCTCTCTCTCTCTCTAATATTTATATAAACATACATACATATATATATATATATATATATATATATATCGAGAGAGAGAGAGAGAGAGAGGGAGAGAGGAATCTGAACTTCTAAACTTGGATCTCTCTCTCTATGTATATATATTTATTTGTATATTGGTAGCGATTTTATTGCTACATCGCAAGTGTACGGGTCAAGTTTTAATAGTAAAGGGTGAGTAGAGTATCGTATCCACAAGGATTGGTTTAAATCGTTACTAACTACCTGATTATCGTAACTCAACTTTGTTTAGGCGTCCAAATTTAGTGTTTATAAAAATAAAACTAAAATAAATATAAAATCAAAAGTAAAATAATATATAGACTTCATATGCACAATTGTTCTAGGGGTTTGATTTCATCTCGTTATTCTCATATCATTCTATTGTCCAATTATTTGCCAAATCCATTCATTCAATAATCAAGATCATTCGTGCTCTCCCACTACCTCTCCCAAGGGTTAAGTGAAAGAATATGTAAACACCTCAAAACTGATAACACTATCTAGTATTTAAGTAAGAACATTCGTTATGCCCCGACTTTATAGATGACCCAAGTTTTAATAATCTCACGATCTATCAAAACTTACATTGTGCTTAACCTAAGCCCAACCCGAAATTACCTCTCTCGAGTGTCAAATCTCAAGTTCTCAAATCAACCAAGATATCATATAGAGCATAAATTGCAAGCATTAAAAAGACAAACACAATTGAATAGAGATTTTAGTTGATAAATTTAGAACTTGATCACCTCTCGGTCTCATAAGATCCTAAATTCCCAACATGATTATTAAGGTGTTGATCTTTCTCGCGGTCTAACGACAACCAAAACTATGCACTCTCAATTCCGATCACAAACTCAATCTCTCTTGAACATAAAATTCACGACATAAAATCATCTAAGTTATTAGGCACATGAATAAAAAAACATTAAACGTGGAAAGACATAAATTGGAATTAAAACTAACAATTAACAAAATATTCAAAACATGGTTCAACGAGACTATATCAAGCCTTAGATATGAATTTTAACTCAACATAGCGGAATCCATAACTAATACTTTCAAGAAATCCATAAATGCAAAAAAACAAATATAAAAGTGTAAGTTTCGTATGAAATCAACAACCGTGCAAGAATCTTCGAAGCCACAAAATACTCCAAACTCAATGGAAATGCAACCATTGAGACTTTCTAGAATTTCAACATCAATGTTGGCCTAGTGAAATACCCAAGAAGGGGCGAATTGGGTAATTATAAAATTTTAACAAATTTATATCTTTTCAAACACTTAATTAATCGGATAATCAATTTATCCTAAATTGATTACTATCTTTATAACACAGCGGATAAGTGTTAATATATCTAGATGCATGCGCAAACAACAATAAATAACTAATGTAAAAATGCAACACACAACGATGTATACGGGTTCACCAAGCTACTCTTGATTAATCTAGTCTCTCGAGCCCCTACAGGGAGTCGCACCCATTAATCTCAAGATTCTTTTATAGGTTAAAACCAAACCCTCACAATGATTCTTTTCACAAGCTCAGAATCAACCTTTACAATTTTCTTTTCTCGGACTTAGGAAAAACCTTATCTTTTTCCAACCTAAAGACTAATCTAATTCTATTCAGGAGGAATCACCACCTAATCCTTTTTTCAGGCGCAGGAATAACCTTATCTTTTTTCCAAACTTAAAAATAACCTAATCCTTTCACAGGCTAATGATCAAAGCTAATTCTTTTATACCTTAGGCTAAGAATCAAACCCCACAAACTCTCTAACTATCATTTTCACTAGAAATGATTGAATTGTTAAAAATTACTCGCAATTAATTCTAATAAGGAAGAATCACGTCTAAGCTCTTTTCACGAAAAAAGAGTAACCTAACATTTTTATATTATAGGTAAAGATCAAATCTCAATCTCTTTACCAGAAGAGATGGAAACCCACCTACCCCTAACTAGATTCTCCCAATAGTATCAAATCCGTACGAAACTCACTAATTACAAATTGATAAGTTTCTTGTCACTCAAAGCTTCTACCACCTCAATTTAATTTAACTCAATTAATGACCACGAAATTACTAGTGATATAATTAAACGTGAGAAAGTAAAATATGATTAAAAGATAATGCGGATAGCACAAAGATAAGCACGTAATCAGATTATCACAAAATCATTTTAAAAAAATATCTGCTTTTAACGTTCAAAAATGATTTCTCAAAAGATCAAATACCAAGCGTGCAATAATAATAATATTAATAAAGAATAAGTTTGGAATGATCTCACAAGGAAAATACCGAAGATTGCAAGTAGTATCGCTAAACAGTTTAGATTGGTGATGCCAAATCAAATAGCGATTTAACTCAAGAATTTGAAGAACAAAATAATATCACAATGATCTTTTAGTATAATATTAAAATGATGACTCTCAGAAATCTCTGGAACTGATTGTTCTTGATAAAAGTGATGTATTGGGGATCTCTCACAAGTGAAAAACACAGGTCTATTTAAATGGATTTAAAACAGGCCTTCCAATAAGTAGTTTCCACATATCATGACATTTAATAACACCTATAGACCCCATATATTATTCTCTTTCAATCTTGGTATATTTGACTTAAAAATATCTTTTTAAATCTTTCAATTAAATCCTCAAAATAAATTTCAATCGTAAATTAAGTAGATAGGAAGAAGTAAACGTACTTAATTGATAAACACTTAAAATAAGTGTACCATATCTATAGGGATAATTAAATTCTAATGATATATTTGTAATATATTCAAATCCCCAGAATATCTCCAAGATATTAGCCAAAAAATGGCTAGTAACGGCTACTAAAATATATAATCAACAAAAGTCTTGAAATCTGAAATAGTCTCATCGGTTGATTGACCAACACCCATTAGTCGACCGATCGTTTCAGGTTATAGCCCAAGCTAATTTTTCAAACATGGTCGATTGACTAATCCCCTATGGATCGGTTGATCGATCCCCTATGGGTTGGTTGATCGAGTAATCCAGGATGCTTTCCAGGCTATTTCTCAGCTATGGTCAATTGACCGATCCCTCATGATCAGTCAACCGATCAATACAGAGAGTTCATCGGTTGACTATCGATTAACCAATCGATTCAAAGCCTTCTCTAAATCCTAGCCCATTTCCTTTGATTGACCGAATCTCTTGTGGTCGGTTGACCGATCATTGTCGGATCAACACTCCTCAATTATATTCTAACTCCAAACTTTGACATTTTGAATCTTTTAACTGATTTCTTTTCTCAGTTAATTAATATTGACACTATTAATCAATTTTAAGCACTAATATTGTTTAGGTCAATATTTTTTTTTCAATTTCACATTGGAGTACATAATTGAACTTAATTAGGACTCTAATTCAAATAAACAAAAATATAAATCAATTTTGTGTCGTGTGTGATCCTAATCGAGAAATACTAAGAATAGAATTTAATTGAGTTATTTTCACCTAGAATGTTCAATTATCTTAATGTCCGTCTCTTTGTCAATTTCTTTAGCATCTTTCTCAATTTCTTCATATAACATCATCAATGGAACTTATATACTGAAACACTCAACAAATCCATTAGTTCTACCAAAAACATCAACATTTTAATTGTCCATCAAAATCTTAGGATCAACAATCTCCCCATTTTTTATAATGACAATTAACTTTGATATTTTCTTTAAAAATAATAATGTAACCACGCTCCCCCTAAATCCAAGGATGTGTTTTTTAATTCATTAAAGCACAATCATAAAGATTATCATAAGATATTCAATAAAGCACACAATATGATCAATAAGACAAGCATAGATATACAATAAAGCAAAAAATGATCCTATCAACATTGTTCTCCCCCTATAATAGTACAATGCTTAGGTGAACAAAACCTAAACACCAACTAGCTCCTTTTAAGCACACTATGGTTTCCCCTTTTTTATATTTCCCCTTTAATCAATTAATTCAATAAAGATATACAATAAACATCAATAATTTATCCCCATTTGTCATCTTAAAAAGCGAAAAAGGGGAACAAAAAATATTACTCTAGGTAAACATTATTGTGCCTAGCCATACCTAAATCTCGAACGATTTTCATGGACTTTAATATTCCGCTAGAGGTTTAGTGAATCTATCAACAAGCTATCAATAATCTAGTGGTTTAGTGAATATATCAAAATATTTGATATCATTTTTTTCGATTTAAGCATAACACATTATTTCCCCACCTATAAAAAACTTCTCCTCCTATATAATTGTAAATGAACAAATTCATGCTTAGGAGAATAAACCTGAGGCAATCAAAAAATTTCAACAATATAGTATGCAATCATATAATTTCAGTTAAGTCCACATACCTCACTCATAATAACAAATAATGTATTCCTATTAGATAAAATTAAGAACCATATAATTTTTAACGTATTAGGACAGGAAGTATATCTCAATAATAATTTATCACCATAAATCTAGTGCATGCATTACCATGGATAAGTTCATATTTCTCTCATAAAATTTCAACTCTCTTTTAGAATAATAATCATTTGAGAACCTTTAATATATCATGATATTATGCATTATATTAAATCAAGATATCATTTCAAGATGCATAAAATATCAAATCAATTTAACACATTTGCATAAAATATATATTTATGAATAAGAACATATTATACAAATAGTCTTGCTAATATGCAATAAGTTATTAATAATACTTAGTGAGATCACAAATACTTAATTCATGATCACTACTTGATATAAACACATAAAAACATGTTAATACTCCTTAACTAAATGTGATTCACATAATCACCATGCAATATTTCTAAGACAGCAAATAAGCATATCATTTAGTATAAGTCTTAAAAACCAGTATCAACTTACCTATTTGGCAAGTCGGACACTTCCTTCTTTAATAAATTTGATAAATTTAAACCGCGAGGGGTTAAGAGTACCTTTTACATCTTTCAGAGAAACTTTACTCTTGACCTCATTTGTACCGATGATTGATTTGGGTGGATAATTTTTCTTGGCATATCCATATCCTTTATGTCTTTGATTATTTTCATTTGATTCACTGATGATTCCCTTTGTACGTATCACTTGTGGCTTCCTGGTGATATCTCATCTTGTCTTTGGTACATATTTTCTCTTTGCACATATCTCTTGTGACTTCTTTACAACTTCACCTCTAGGCTTTGATAAATCTTTTCGCTTTGCACCCGTTGCTAATGGATACTTAGTGACTTCCTATCTTGGCTTTGATATAACCTATTTGTTTGTTCGTTTGGGCCCACTTCCGACATTATATAACATTGTACAAGACATTTCAACTGTTCTCTTCGGTATCCATTTCATTTTGGATTCGTCTTTATTGAACATGAACTTAGGGTTCCTGAATGAATATGATACTTTAAAATGTCCAACCTTATTACAATAATAACAACTCAAATTTGATCGATTATCATAGAAAACATGAGATGTTAAACTTGAATAATTTCTAACAATAGCAACATAACTATTACTAGATTGTGATGAAGGATAAGACGATGAAACATGTCAACTTTGCCTAGAAAAATTATTTTCAGCTCTTGAAACAAACTTGAGGTTGAATTTTGATTTTTCAAAATTTTTCTTGAGTAAATAGATTTTTGAATCAAGATCTGATCTTTGCTTAGAAATCATGTCAAGATTATTTTTCAAAACTCTATTTTCCTTTTTAAGATAATCCACTTTAGAGAATAAATTATTAATTTCAAAAACAACGTCAGAGAACTCTTTTGTACCACTTTAATCATCCAAATGCACTTTAAATTTTCAAACATTTTTTTCTCTATTTTCAAAATAATCAATTTTTTTTTTAAACTCAAACTTTCTTTAGCAAAAAGTAGTGCGAAAGAAAATAATTTTCCATGACCATATGAACATTTTCATTATCATCATCTACATTACTACGACTATTATCACAAGAATCATACGTCACAATATCATATAGGGTTCTATCACCATCAAGAGAGGATATACAAAAAAGGTCATTCATGGTGTGTGCAAGTAACCGATTTAGCTATAATGTTAAGCCTAACGAGTTAAAATCAGCTCTGATGCCAATTATTGGCTTAGTAATATACCCAAGAGGAGGGTGAATTAGATAATTATAAAATTTAAATAGATTTATATATTTTCAAACACATAATTAATCCGATAATCAATTTATCCTAAATCGATTATTATCTTTATAACGCAACGGATAAGTATTAATATATCTAGATGCACACCCAAGCAATAATAAATAAATAATGTAAAAATACAGCACACAATGATATATACTGGTTTACCAAGCTAATCTTGGCTAATCTAGTCTCCCGAGCCCCACGGGGAGTCGCACCCACTAATCTCAAGATTCCTTTACAAGTAAAAACCAAACTCTCACAATGATTCTTTTCACAGACTCAGAATCAACCTTTACAATTTTCTTTTCTCAGGCTCAAGAAGAACCTTATCTTTTTCCAACCTAAAGACTAACCTAATTCTATTCAGGAGAAATCACCACCTAATTCTTTTTCCCAGGCGCAGGAATAACCTTATCTTTTTTCAAGGCTTAAGACTAACCTAATCCTTTCACAGGTTAAGGATCAAACCTAATTCTTTTATACCTTAGACTAAGAATCAAACCTCATAAACTCTCCAACTATCATTTTCACCGGAAAGGATTGAATTGTTACAATTCACTCACAATTAATTCTAAACAAGAAGAATCATGCCTAAGCTCTTTTCACGAGAAAAGAGTAACCTAACTTTTTTGTACGACAGGTAAAGATCAAATCTCAATCTTTTTACCGGAAGAGATTGAAACCTAAACTAGATACTCCCAATAGTATCTAATCTTCACAAAACTCACCAATTACAAATCGATTAGTTTTCTTCTTACTCAGAACTTCTACCACCTCAATTTAATTTAACTCAATTAATGTCCCCGAAATTACTAGTGATAAAATTAAACGTAAGGAAATAAGATCTGATTAAAAGATAATGCAGGTAGCACAAAAATAAGCACGTAATCAGATTATCACAAAATCGTTTTAAAATATTTTTATACTTTCAACATTTAAAAATGATTTCTCAAAAGATCAAATATCAAGCATGCAATAATAATAATAATAATAATAATAATAATAATAATAATAATAATAATAATAATAATAATAATAATAATAATAATAATAATAATAATAATAATAATAATAA
This sequence comes from Eucommia ulmoides, assembly GCA_016647705.1. Taxonomy (NCBI): domain Eukaryota; kingdom Viridiplantae; phylum Streptophyta; class Magnoliopsida; order Garryales; family Eucommiaceae; genus Eucommia; species Eucommia ulmoides. The sequence goes on along the minus strand of CM028333.1, from coordinate 11,829,498 downwards.
TAATAATAATAATAATAATAATAATAATAATAATAATAATCTTAATAAATAATAAGCTTGGAATGATCTCACCAGAAAAACACCGAAGATTACAAGTAGTATCGCTAGACAACTTAGAAGGGTGACTCCAAATCAAATAACGCTTTCACTCAAGAATTTCAAGAATAATATAATCTCACAATGATCTCTCAGTATAATATTAGAATGATGACTCTCATAAAGCTCAGGAATTGATTGTTCTTGATAAAAGTGATGTGTTGGAGATCTCTTAAAAGTGAAAAACGCAAGTCTATTTAAATGGAATTGAAACAGGCCCTCCAACAACTAGTTTCTACATATCATGACATTTAATAGCACCTATACACCCCATATATTATTCCCTTTCAATCCTAGTATATTTGACTTAAAAATATCTTCTAAAATTTTCAATTAAGTCCTCAAAATAAATCTCAATCGTAAATTAAGTACATAGAAAGAAGTAAACGTACTTAATTGGGAAACACTTCAAATAAGTGTACTATATTTATAGAGATAATTAAATACTAATTATATATCTATAATATATCTAAATCCCCAGAATATCTCCAAGATATTAGCCAAAAAATTGCTAGTTTTGGATACTAAAAGATATAATCAACAAAAGCCTTGAAATCTAAGACAGTCCCATCGGTTAACTGACCAACACACGTCGGTCGACCGATTATTTCAGGTTGTATCCCAAGACAATTTATGAAACATGGTCGGTTGACCAATCGATTTAGGATGCTCCCCAGGCTATTTCTTAGTTATGGTCGGTTGACCGATCCGTCATGGTCAGTCGACTAATCGATACCGAGAGTTCATCGGTTGACCATCAGTTGACCGATCGATTCAGAGACTTCTCTAAATCCCAGCCCATTTCCAGCAGTTGACTGAACCTCTTCTGGTCGATTGACCGATCACTGCTAGATCAACACTCCTCAATTATATTCCAACTCAAGACTTCGACATTTAGAATCTTTTAACCGATTTATTTTCTTGGTTAACTAATATTGACACTATTAATCAATTTTAAACACTAATATTGCTTAGGTCAATATTTCTTCTTCAATTTCACATTAGAGCACACAATTGAACTTAATTAGGAATCTAATTCAAACACACATAAATATAAACCAATTTTGTGTCGTGTGTGATCCTAATTGGGAAACATTAAGAATAGAATTGAATTGAGTTGTTTTCACCTAGAATCTTCATAATCTTGAATTCTATTAATGTCCATCTCTTTGTCAGTTTCTTTAGTATCCTTCTCAATTTCTTCATGATAGCATCATCAATAGAACTTATATGCTGCAACACTCAACAAATCCGTTAGTTCCACCAAAAACATCAACATTTTAACTATCCATCAAAATCTCAAAATCAACAAACATCAAGCATCCATATCATTTACTCAAGACTCTCAATGTGTAATTGTGTGCACAATCACTCTCACCCTATCAAATAAACCCCGAATAGGTTTATGAACAATCTCTAGATATTAATTTAAGAACAACAATAAGCCTATATTTTGTGTCACTCTCCACTAATTATGTGTAGTTTCATATGTCATTGGAAATCAAAAGAACTTTGAGGATTATAATGTATAGCTAGGGTAGAAAGTGAATGAGAATGTCATTTTTCGGTTCAATTCACCCTAGGCATGTTTCACAACTCATGGATCTTACAAGATTTCTAAGAAAAACAATTCACCAATTCTCCCTTTCATCAAATGTCTTCTTTCAATTGATCCCACAAGATATTATTCTCAAAACAAATCAAAACACAAACGTTTTTTTTTTTTTTTTTGAATTAAAATAGGTAAGAAATATAAACCATACCCCCAAATTAAAAATCAACATTGTCCTCAATATTGCAGGACAATACAAATATGTGACTTAACTCATCACCCTATTTTTATTTTTATTCTTGAATTATAACCCAATCCACCAATAATTTTTCAAACACAATCCACGCTAGTCCTTACAATCAATGATCCATACAAAAATGTCAATTAGTGATGGGTTTAGGAAGTGAGAATGCATTTAGTGGGTTGGATGTACATATGAGGGTAATGAAAAACTTAGGCAATAAGGCTCAATAAGAGTAACGAAGGATAAATAATTTTCAAGAGTCAGCTTCAAAAGCCCGAACAATCCAAAGAAATGCCTAAATCATCTTTTCAACAAACCATAACCTAGTATTTGGCCTCAAGTTTCACTCAAATGGCTTCTAGTGTTAATGAGATGTCAAAACCTACATAAAGCACATAAATGTCTCAAAGTACTCAAAAGTCCAAGTGATCATGATTCATGATGCTCAAATGTAAAGAGTTAAGAGATAATTTCAATCAGCACAAATCAAGCACATAAAAATCTCAATGCAATACAATTCAAAAGAATAGTTATACAACGAGTCTACGTGCTCGTGCAATTTAAGATCCACAATAACTTTTACCAAAATGACATGTCAAGCACACAGAACACACATGCATAGGTATTACCCTTGACCTCGAAAAACAACCAGGGGATAATTTCATCATCGGGTAATGGCCCAAATGAATGCGAAACTCAACATGCAACAACAACTACAGACATAAACACATTAACTAAGCTAAACAAACATGCATACATTAAAAACAATACAACATAACTAACAACAATAAAACATACTAAATGTCCACCCCCCCTCCAAAAAAAAAAAAAAAAAACTTAAAACGGACAGTGTCCACAATGATCCAATCATCGATCTCAACAATGGAAATATAACATGCCAATGAAGGGGGTTTAGAACACGTACTTGGGAGGCGAGACAATCTCGCCTGCAAGTGAAGTTGGCGGTGATACTCTAATTTATTTTGGAACTTGAGTTGCCTCCTAAGAAGCGCTTGATTTAATGTCCTCGACTTGACATGGAGAAGAGCTCATCAAAGAACGGCTTCCGCCCATAATATGTGTCATACAACACAACATGCGGGTCTTGATTTTGAACGCCCTCAAGCTTGTCGAGATTTCGCATTGATTGGTCCGTGCTCTCAACTTGATTCGTCTCTACCTCATGTGCTTGGTAATCTTGAATGAATGGTGCAAAAGGCGATGAAGGACAATTGAGCCACATTGGATCCTCAGAAATGTGATCGTCTTGGATAGAGGGTGCCATCAAAATTTGGATCTCAAACGGTGAAGACTAACAATTGTCGATCTATGCTTGGATTTCTTTCTCATTAACATAATCGACAAGGAACTCACCCAAGCTCTTCTAGCTCGTATCTGGTTTCTGCGGTGGCTTTCACATTTGGATATGATTGGTATGTCTCTCAGTGCCACCGCTTCTGACTCAACCTCAATGAAGCAAATTAGCTTACCGATTTGAGTCTCAAAAGACTTGACGATCTCATTAATTTTAGCATAGGTTGTCTCAATTTTATAAAGACAGTCATCATGCTCATTGAGTCGTTCATTCGTTTTCCTCTAGAAAACCTGAGTCTCCCCCATAAATTCAGTTAATATGGTTTCCAATCCGAGAGAAGACTCCACATGTTGGTCTGAGGTAATCCATGGCGTCGAAATGGTGAAACTATCCCCCAAACTTTGATAACTTAGTGAATAATTCCAATACTGAAAATCAAACTCTGCCATGTCTTCCAACAACCAATAGGTTTCATCCATTGTTAGTTAGTCGAAAGAGGTAGTACCGTTTCCTCTTTCCACCCAAGTTCTTGTTGTGGCTTGTAACCCGTCGACGAAATTCAGTAGTTGACACTCCCTCGGGAAATGACGATTAGGGAACTGGAATGGCAACTCTTTATATCTTTCCCATGCACAGTGAAACGGTTCAGAATCCCGTTGAAAGAAATTCATAAGGACTTGTTGATGATTCATCTCCAAGTACCTCGCAAACCAAAACAAACTAAAAACAAAAATTATAAACAAAATAAATGCCTAAATTAAAATCAAGTTACTTACTTACAAAATCAACAACAATCTAAACATCAATCCCCGGCAAAAGGCGCCAAAAACTTGGCAGCAGAATAAAACGTCGCTGCTTGTACTGCAAGTATACGGGTCAAGTTTTAGTAAAGTGGGAAAAGTAAGGGTTGTCGTATCCACAGGGATTGGATTAGACTGTCGTTGAGTACCGCGATTGTCATAACCTAATTTTATATAGGCGACTCTACTTTTGGGTTTTTGTTAATAGTTTATAAAACTAATATAATTACTAATTAAACTACTATACTAATATGACGTTTATGGGAGTTTATTGTCTAGGGATTAACTTTGTTCACTTAAACGTGTTTGTTTCAATCTAGTTTATATTAACGACATTCATCCTATCCAACAATCTCGGTATCGAAATCTCATTCACTACCTCTCCCGAACGTAAAATGAATGAATATGTGATTTCACATCAACGCCAAAATCCCCCTTGAGCGTCTATACGACACTTGGTTACATGAGTTTTGCCCCAACGTCATGGATTGTACACTTTCTAATGCCCTCCTGGGTCATTAGACCGTCGTGTTGTGTTTAAACCCTAGTTCAAATTCGAGATTATTTCTCCCGAGTGTCAAACTACGATTTCTCAATATATCGAAGCAAGCATATAAACAAATAATAAGGTACAATTGGATAAACATGAACAACCATTAATGAAATATCAAATTTATACAAACAACGTTTTCATGAAGTCATTCGCCCCCTAGACAATATATGTTTAGTTTCTCATGGCCATAACCAAATATACAATGAAATACAAGCTAAACATATATAAACTATCAACCAAAACTAAGAATTAAAGAGAGAAACGAGGAGACTAGCCGTTATCCGAAGAACCAACGCTAAAACCACTCCGAGAATGTTTTTTCCTCTTGTCCTTGATGATCTTCTCTTGGTTGATAGTGATTTGGAGCTCTCAAACATTCCCAAAAACGTGCTCAAGTTTGTGGGAGAGAATGAGGATATAAGGGATCCAAAATATCTAAAAATATCCTAAAATATCTACAGGCGGACTGCTACAGCAGTGGAGAAACAGTCGGCATTCTGTAGGTTGACCGGTGCAGCGGTGGATGGGAAAAATGTTTCTGCCTATCTTGTATTTTCATCGCTGCAACGGTGGGCTACACCTTCTGAATTTTGCCTTTTTTGCTCCGTTCTTCCATCGTCTTGCTCTAATTTGATCGTTTATGGACCGTTTTTATCCTCTTTTGCCCCAAACACCTGAATTATAACAAAACAAATAAAAACGTATTAAAACATATTAAAATGCTATAAAAATACTCAAAAACTACCAAAATCGGCTTCAAAATATATAGACAAATTACACCTATCAGTACGTATGGTCAACGTGACTGGGCTATGACTTATATGCTTGGTGAGCTTGAATGAACAGTGCTAAAGGTGAAAAATGACAAGTGAACCACATCGGATCCTCATAGAAGTATTCTTCTTTGATCGGTGCTGGTATCACAACATGGATCTCAAAAGGTTGATAATCACAAGTGTCGTCATGTGATTCTTTATCATCGAACAATTCTTGGGTCTCCTCCTCATTAGAATCATCATCATCATTGAACAAGCCCAATTTTCTTCTACTTGTGCACGATTCCTCACGGTGGCTTTCAATAATCGGCAGTGGTGACACCTATTGGATTCTAAGATGTGAGGGCTCAAAATCTTGTGATTTATCATCAACAAACACTTCTTAAGTCTCGTTCTTTTTTGAATCATCTTCATAAGACACCTTCAATGTACTCCCACTTATATTCGGTTCTTCACGATGGCTTTTACATATGAACGTGGCTTGTGTGTGTCTTATTGCCACCGCCATTGTCATGACTTCAATGGAGTCAAATGGAGATTCGAATTCTTAATTATGAACGATCTCCATCATCTCCTATATTTTCATAAGGAGTCTTGTCTTTTTCGAAAATTGCTTTACCACCTCTGAAAATTGGGAAAGTAGGTCTTCAAGGGTAGTAGAAGCTTCCACATGTTAGTGTGGGGTGTCAAACCATGGCACCGAAATGTTAGAACTATCCTACAAGTTTTGGTGACTTGTTGAATAATTTCAACACCAATAGTCATAATCGGCCATTTCTTCCAACAACAAATTGGCTTCATTCATGGTTTGGTCATAAAAAGAGGTGGTACCACTTCCCATGTCATCCTATTCAGTAATTATCATCCAAATCCTTTGAATAATCAAGATCACTCGTGCTGCCTTAGTAGCTTTCCTGAGTGTCAAGTGAGAGAATATGTAAACACTTCAAAACTGATATCCCTATCTACTATTTAGGTGAGAATATTCGTTATGTCTCGACCTTATCAATTACCCAAGTTTAATAATATCCTGAAATTGCCTCTCCTGAGTGTCAAATCCCAAGTTCTCAAATCAATCAAGATATCATATGGAAGCATAAACTGGAAGCATTAATAAGGCAAACATAATTGAATAGAAAATCTAGTTGATAAATATAGAATTTGATCACCTCCCGGTATCACAAGATCCTAAATTCCAACTCAATTACCTAGGTGTTGATCTTCTCCCGGTCTCACAATAACCAAAACTATGCACTCTAAATTTTGGTCAAAAACTCAATCTCTCTCGAGTATAAAATTCATAACCTAAAATCATCTAACTCATTAGCCAAATGAATCAAAAGCATTAAACATGGAGAAGCATAAGTTGGAATTAAAATTAACAATTAACAAAATATTCAAAATATGGTTCAAGGAAACTACATCAAGTCCTAGATATGAATTTTAACTCAACATAGCGGAATCCATAAATAATACTTACAAGAAATCCATAAATACAAAATAACAAATATAAACTCAAGAAAGATTAGCATGAGAGAACGGAATAGAAAACTCTTTTTGGAAATGAGCTTCAAGGCTTCAAATCTTCAATAATTTTCAACTCAAAGCTTTCTCTCTCTCTCTCTCTCTCTCTCTCTCTATATATATATATATATATATATATATATGTATAGCATTTATGTGCTTCCAACGGTGTTCTCCTATTCAAAAATCTCTCAAAATCGCCACACCAATGGTGTTTTATTGCCTAAATTCACCACCCTAGGGTTTCAGGTATATGGTGGCATAAATAGGCCTAAAAAAAGGGTTTTGTCCTTGCTTTGGCGCTGCAATGCGAGTTGTTCCCGTTGCAGCGCGCAGTTTCTAAAATCTGGCTATAACTTTCTTTTTTGAACTCTGATTAACGTGATTCAAGATGATTTAGAAAGCCCAAAAAGATATCTACAACGTTTATGTTTTGAGGTTTTGCAGAATCAAATTGCATCGTGATCAAAATCGAGTTTGAAGTTTCTGTACCTATACTCATTTTACACATTTTCTCACATTTATATTTCCACAAAATAACACAAAAATGCTAAAAAACTCACAAATATCTGAACTCAAAAGTACTTGATTTGTTGGTAAATAAATCACTCATCATATATATATATATATATATATATATATATATATATATATACTTTGTGTATATATTATATAGAACGAGAAAGGATATGAGAGAAGAGATAGAAATAGAGAGAGGTGGATGGTAGTGGCGGTTGGTTGGGTAGTGGTTGTCCGTTGGTGTGGTGGAGGCCATCCGTCAGTGTTGTGGTGATCGTCAATGTTCTAGTAGCCGTCAATGTTGTTTTCACAATGATGACGAAGATATAAAAAATAAAAGGGAAAATTTTATGTTAGATACTCTAAGTATTGACATATTTTTATGTGGTCTAATAATTTTGTTGCATTTCAATTTAAACTCTCTAAGTATAAACGTGAAGTTAAAAAGTTGTGATGTTAAATGTTCCATTCAAATTGACGGAAAGACAATCATTTACACTGCACATACCATTTTTAAGGGGCATAAAGAAAAAACAAAAAAAGATGGCATGTGTAGTGCACGTGATTGCCTTTCCGTCAGTTTGGAATAAAAATATTATAAAAGTACCTTTTAAAACCACGTTTATACTTAGAGGGTTTAAATTGAAAAGCAGTAAAATTATTATACCGCATAAAAATGTATCAATACTTAGAGAGTTTAAAATAGAATTTGTCCAAAATAAAATACAGTTTTGACTCTTATATTTTAAATGAGAAATAAAATGACCCATATTAAAATCTTGAAAGGGTACAAATGTCATCTAATAACATTATTTAACCGATTTCTATTGACCTTGATCTTTTGAAAGTTAAAGTTAACATAATACTGAATTATTCCATTTAATTCGGAAGCATATGCGATATAAGTGCCGACGAAAATTTAAATCCTTATTGTCTTGGTAAAATATGGCCAATAAATTAATTAAATAATTAAACAATTAATTATTTGATTAAGTATTAATTAAAAACTAAAAAAGAAGAAACAATTCTGAGTTTTTTGTTACAGAAATTTCCAGATAACATACGATAATACAAAAAGGTACAAGAAAATAATACAACAATACAGAATGTAAAAACAGAAACAAAAATACTTATTGTGTAATAAAAACAAATAGAAATAGAAATACTAGAGGAAAAGATTGAGGTAATCGTTTGACAATTTATCCTTAAAATAGATTACAGCCCCGCTAGGTACTTACGATTGAATGAGCGTCTGCCTCTCAGGATCAGGTTGCTACTAGTACCAGCACTAGAAACCAGAAATCAAACGAACTAGAGAAGTGTTGAACTCTTTCAAAAACAAGAACAACAAAACTAGAATAAATTCTTTACTGGAAAACAAGAATTTTATGTAAGCTTATATTGATGACTAATGTTGAAATTGCATGCCCTTTTATAGGGAGCGAAAACTAACCTGAAGAAGTCTCAAATTTAAGAAGGCCTTCAATAGACAGCAGTAACTTTCAGATAGTTACACACCTGGAGAGTCTTCTGGTTTGTAACTCTTAACAGTTACACACTTGAACATGTAAACTTCTCTAAAGTTATGAAACCTACAGTTTATATTTTAGGTTGTGTTTGGCTTGGATTTTTTTTTTCCCGAATTATGTACATAACATACCAAATTCAAGTCAAACATTCCCTAAGAGCCCCAAGAGCAAAAGGACTGAGGACCCGAGCCCGACCTGACCGAGTGGTCGGCGGCGACGGCAACGCTCACATGTAGCATTATTTATTTTATGACATTTAGCTTATTTCTATCTATATCATTTAACGCCTTAAAGATCTTACTTAAAAAAAGTAACCCGAGCCTTAATGAATGACTTATCATCTTCTTCGGTTACCGATGTGGGATAACCCACATGTAAACAAGTTAATCAATATCTTCAAGTATGTACTTTAATGAACAATTTTTATTCACATCTCAAATAATTTTACACAAATAAATATGTCAAAATCATCTACTCACCAAGAGAACATATTAGTATATTCATATATTTTAAATTATCATTGATCTCATAAATAATTGTGTCACAAAATACGCAAAAAATCATTTAATACAACATGTTGTCGTGGATAATATATTAGACAATCGTGGTTTATTTATTGATTTAATTGAATTGAATTTTGAATAGATGGTAAGAAGAAGGTGGCTAAAGAAATCATAGAGGCCATAGACGACGAGAAGAAATCGGTGAAGTTTAAAGTAATAGAAGGAGATATAATGGAGGAATTCAAGACATTCTTGATAACTTTCCACGTGGATACTAAGGTTACTAATGAAGAAAAAAGCAATGTGGTCACATGGACATTCGAGTACGAGAAGCTGAACGAGAATGTTGAGGAACCAAACACTTTGATGGACGCGGGCCTTAACTTCACCAAGGACATTGAGACTCACCATCTCAATCAATCTACTGCCCAAAATTGATTGAGAAACAACCTTACCAAGTGTTGTTGGGGGCTTTGTTTGGTTGATTTCTAAAACAAAATTCAATACCAAGAGCGGCTAGCATTTTCAGTATTGAGAGATCACTATTGAAATTTTATCTGCTTTTGACGGTTAATTACCGGCAGAAGTATGTATTTGATAATTAATGTAGTTTGTGTTTATGCATGTTTAATTATGTTTGCAAGAGTGCCATGGAATGTACTTGTTTTAAATTATGAATGTGATTTTCGGATCAGTAATGAAAGTGATCTAATATATTATGGATTGAATTGAAAGCATAACATATTAAAAGATGGGAGACAAAATTCAACGAAATTCACATTCATTCTGTGTGTTCAACTTGGGGATTTAACTTCCTTAGTTAAGATCTTGACTTGGCAGTTATGTTCCTTTAAATAGGTAAGCAATTTGATTTTCATCCCAATGACATAATCATATTGTGTTATGAAGTCTTCGTAGCTTGCATGGCCCATTAGTCACTGTTTTTAATGAGATTGCCCTAGTCTCCAAAAAAAATATTTTTCTACTTTTCTATAGTTTGAGAATATTAAATATTTAATTATAACATTGAATTCATCCTTGTAACAATTAAATTACTTTGATTTATGTGTGGGCTATTGACTCTTTGATATACCTTATAAGTTTATTAGACTATTTTTAATATGATAACCCACACAAAAATCAAAGCAATTGAATTGTTAAAAGATCACTCTTTAACCTTACTGAATGAAAACCACTTTTTTTTCTAACAAGTATTCCTTTTTATTATAGATAACTGAAATGACACATGTTAAAATAGTGACTAAGGTCAATTAAATTTTGAGCTAGTAAAATGTAAAATTTATTAATTAAAATTCATTGAGTTGCCTTTTCAATTAAGCAAAGTCTAATTTCATTTCTAATAGGTACAAATAGTTAATAATATTTTTAAGGGTTAATTGCACTTTATCCCCTATGGTTAGACCGTTTTCCACTTTACCCCCTGTGATATTTTTGTCACCACTTTCCCTCTGTATTTAGGTTTTGTTGCACTTTACCACTTAATGTAGTCATAACTGCGGGGGCAAAGTACTGACGATGGAGGTAAAGTGCAACAAATGCCTAATCACAGGGGGTAAACTGGTGACGTGAATACTACGAGAGATAAACTGTAAAACGGTGTAACCACAGGGAGATAAAATGTAATTAACCTTATTTTTGAGGATTAAATGGAGATAACCCCACTTAAAAAAATAAAAAATAAATAAATTGGAAGTTCAAACCTTTAAACGAGTGAGAAGCATCCAAACCTATTTTTCTTGCTTCTTCTGATTTTACATGTAGTTATTGTATCATCTTTGTTAATATGTGTTTATTGGCCTTGGTTGATTATGTTAAAACTCTACTCTCACTTAGAAAATCAAATCTTAATCCTACCAAGATTATCCTAATCACCTTCTATATATAAACTTTATGCAAATCGCTTTAATAGCATATTTCTCACAAATCAATACAAGTCTCTCATGCTCTCTCAACATTCTGTCTCTCAATTATTCTAATAAAGGTATCGAGAGTCATTTCTTCCTGACCCTATTTCAGCTAAATCTTTTCGAGCCTTCTATCGCGTCGCTACCCACAAACTCGTTTTCATCATTCAACAACCCTTCATCGTATTCATCATCACCATCAAACTTGTTTCGTCAAAATGAGTATAATGACACCAAAACCACCGCCCTCGAGGTTTCCACGCTCCCTCATTCACAACCAACCAAATCACCGTCGCTACCATCATATCTATTGACAACAAGAAGTCTCATTGTCATCCAATATCAACAACAATTACACCATCACTTTTTGCCTTGATAAGACTGTTCCAACGCCACTAAAATCACCGCCATCGGAGCTCAAACGTGTCCCCACGTGCCACCAATACTCCCACAATTGTCATCATCTTTGTTGACAACTACAAGCCTCAGAGTAGCTCTGATATCAACAACCACAACATCATCACATTTTTATCGTCCAAATGATTCCAACGCCACCAAAATCGCAAAAACCAGACGTTACACGTGCCTACACGCTTGTTCCAAAGTCTTTCGATCCGTCGTGTATCCTACACGCCACCGCTTGTCACCTCTACATGTGGCACCACATCAGACTAAGGGTGGCCACCCACTGCCATGTTAGTGCCACGTCTCTTAACCACTCTCTTGTTTTTTCGAAAAATGAATTTTCATAGATTTAAAAGCCCCAATTTCAGAATATGCTAACAACCATAAAAAATCTGATTTTTTTTACCTAATTTGAAGGCCTATGACTATTGATTATTGACCCTAAAAAATTATCCAAGAGACAGTGACTTTTGACCAACAAATGATGAAATACGTCAGTCTGTTGTTTATATCTCATCATCACACTAAAACGGAATTAAACAATAATCTAAAACATACATGATTATTAGGACACAACAAAAAAGAACGATAATCGAATACATACATGTTTGGGCCATTGCAAAAGATTGAATATATCGAAGCAGATTACTAATTAGGTCTTCCTCCCTATGATCTAGATTTTATGGTAGCGGCTCTCAATGGTAAGAAACCATTAATTTAGACTAGGGAAGGAACCTAGTTATATATACTAAGGTTTCTCGTTGACCCCTCCTTTAACAGGTTTCAACAAAACCCTAAACTTACATTTGCCACTTAACTAGGTTTCTACATAAAAGACGCCACAGTCCAAATCAAAATATGATCACTGATTATTTGGGTTGCTCAAATAATAGACTATCCATTAACCAATTTTTTTGTAAAACAATTTATTCAATTAATGTTAGCCCACAAAACGTTTTCTGACATTCTCCCACTTGGGTTACATTAATTGAATAAATTTAATTTTGAAAACAAAAATCTCAGGTTAATAACAGAAAAAAAAAATTATTTTGTGTGGCCACACTTTTTCTTTTGTAAAGAAATTATAGTCCATAAGTAATATATTGATAAACGTATCCGGTTCAATATGATCTTAATATTAGATTATGATAGTTTATATGTTAATCTCAATAACATAAGACCTTTCATACTCACAAATACTTATAACTATATCGATATGAATTGTAAGTCCAGTAGTGTAGTAAGAAATCAATGCCAACATGTTATCATTATCAATATGCATTGTTCTTGTCGATCCTCATTACAGTTTCTGAACAAAATAAAATTGTAATTGTAATTTCTCAACAAAATAAAATTGTTAATTGCAATTTCTCAACAAAATGAAACTGCTGCAATTTTTCAACAAAATAAAATTACTAATTGCAATTTCTCAACAAAATGAAATTATTGCAATTTCTTAACAATATGAAATTGTTTAACTTTAACAAGTCATCTGTCACTAACAATACATCAAAAAACTTTAAATAGTGATTTGTAATAACCAAAGTATACAACTGTAATTCTTAAGGCACAATATCTTAATATATCATATGGTATAATCAATTAAAATAATATGATATGCAACAATATAATATGCAATAATGATAATTATCAAATAGATTTCAATTTTGCAAAATGCATAACAATAGTAGTCATAACAGAATCAGCGAAATAAAGGAAAATATAAAAACTCTCACTAAACCAGAGAATCAAAAGACTCAATGACACCTATATTCACAACATGTTGCTTGCAAATTATGGGCCTTAAACCTTTGGTTAAAGGATCGGCAATCATGGACTCAGCTCTTATATACTCGATCACGATATCTCTCTTATTTACTAAGTCATTAACTGTGAGGTACTTAATTTTCATATGCTTGGAACCCTTACTAATCTTATTATTCTTAGAGTAGAACACAACTGCATTATTGTCACAATAAATCACAATGGGTTGAGAGATAGAATCAACAACCCGTAGCTCCGAGATCAGATTTTGTAGCCAAATAGCTTGAGAGGATGCACTATAACAAGCTACAAATTCAACATACATAGTCAAGGATGCAATTAGGCTCTGTTTGACACTTTTCCATGAAATGGATCCACCATCTAGAACAAAAATATATCCTGGAGTATATTTGCGATCGTTTAAACAACCACCCAAATGAAAATCTGAGTACCCAATTACTTCAAGATTATCAACCCTCCTATACACAAACATAAAATCCTTCGTTCTTTGTAGATATCTCATAACTTTTTTTGCAGCAACCCAGTTATCATGCATAGAGTTCGAAAAATATCTACCAATAACATTAACAATTAATGCGATATCAGGTCTCGTACATACTTGTGTATACATCAGGTGATTGGTGTAAATTACCTATGCATTTCCAATCCGAATTTATTAGTTTTCGAGTACGTTTATAGTTATTTTTATATATTTTAATATATTTTTATTCTTTTTGTATTAAAACAGATGCATGGGTTGAAAAATTATAAAATCAGAGCATAAATGATCAATTCGTATCGAGAACGGTGGAAAAATGAGCACGGAAGCTAAATTCGGAAGGAAGCCGACCGCCTAGGCATCTAGACCTCTGCCTAGGCGGTAAAGATACAGAGAAAACACATTTTGTTACTGACAGACCTCAGCCTAGGCAGAAATTCCACCGCCTAGGTGAAAAAGAGGTAGAATGTTAGAACCAGTCCCTCCGCCTAGGCGGAAATTCCACCGCCTAGGTGGAAATCCAGCAGAATATGTTCCTCATCCACCGCTGACTCCACCGCCTAAGAGAAACCCTTAATCGACATACCTAGGCGGAAACTTTTGCACAATGGGAGATATATTTTGGCCTATTTATACCTTTCTATCCTCCTCTCTTCTAACTTCTTCAGCCCCTAAGCCTTAGGCCATATTTTAGGGTTAGGATAAGGGATTTTTTAGGGAGAGCTCTCAACCCAAGGTGGAGGATGAAGAGGGAAGCGACCGTTCGATGGTTCTAGCGGCTATTCTTCGAATATTGGCTAAGTCGCTTGTTTCTTCTATTTGTTTTCTTATTTTTGGTAGTTTTTTAGCATGTTTATGTCATTTTACTTTGTATATATGCTTATGGACATTGGCTAAACATAGGTTGTATAGGGATTATTATTATAATTTATGAAAACGCTGTTTAGTTGAGTTTGTGTTTTGTTTGCGATTGTTCTTCGTTAAGTTCATTAGGTGTGCCCTATTGTTTGTTTATATTGCTTAGATTTACATATTGAGAATATGGGGTTTGACAAATCCTGGATTCGAATTAGAATAAACAAACGCCACAATCTTAGAACCCGGTCGGGGTTTGGATTGTGGACAATCGATGACGTTGGGGTAAGACTCACATGACATAGAGTCTTTAAGAAATTGAGAGAGACTTCGGCATTGATGTGAAGTCACATATTCCCTCGTCTTACACTCAGGAGATATGACGAGGGACTTTACGAATGGAGATTGTCATTAGGGTAAACACAACGCGACGATCCAATAACCCGAGAGGGAGTTGGATTGTGTGCAATCGATGATGTTGGGGCGAGACTAACGCAGCCTAGGGTCGTTAAGATGTTGAGGGGAACTTCTTCGTTGACACGAAATCACGTATTCTCCCGTCTTACACTCGGAAGAGGTAGTGAGAGAGTTTACGAACCGAGATTATTGGATACGCCGAACGCAGTTAATGTTAACTAAAATACAATCAAACACATTTAAGTAAATAAGGTTAATCCCTAGGCAATCTATTCCCCTAAACAATCTCAAATTAGCATTTATAGTATAGTTAACTTAATTAGTATTTTAGTTTAGTATTAGTATTAAATTAAATTTCATTTTTAGTGCCTAGATAAAATTAGGTTATGACAATCGCGATACTCGATAGTAATCTCAACTAATCCCTATGGATACGATACCCGATTGAAAGGTCCACTATACTAAAACTTGATCCGTACGTATGCGGTGAAAGTGGTAGCGCATTATCAATGGCCACCATCAGGCTACCAATTGCACTAGCATAAGGAACAGTCTTTATGGCATCTTTTTTCCAAATCATTCTTTGGATATTGTTCATTGCTGAGTTTATTACCTTTCACAACAAGTACATCACCTGCCTTGTATGTCTGCATATTGAACCTTTTAAGCACACGAACGATATAGGCTCTTTGAGATAGTCCGAGAAGGTTTCAAGATCTATCACGATGAATCTCAATACCCAAAACAAATTATGCTTCTCTGAGATCCTTCATGTCAAAATTAGCAGACCAAAGATGTTTGGTATCATTCAGGAGATTCACATCGCTGCTAGCAAGCAAGATGTCATCAGTGTAGAAAATCATGATGTAAGACCTTGATTTTTTATATACGCATAATTTAAGTCGTATTTTGGAATATTTTAAAAATAATAGGGTGGATGACGTTATTTATTATTCGATTTAAAATTTTAGGGGTCAAATTGTAATTTTCAAAACATAAAATTTAGAGTTGGGTTTAATTAATAACTTAACAAGAATGAAGGGGGGATTAGTGAAAATTAAATATTATATATATAGAGAGAGAGAGTTGGTAAAAATGAAGAGAAGAGAGAACGGCCACTTGGCTGGCTGTTTGATCACACACACACACACACACACACACACACACATATATATATATATATATATATATATATATATATATATATATATATATATATATATATATATATATATATATATATATATATATATATACAGAGATAAGGAAGAAGGATCGAGAAGTGATCAGAGAAAAGAAGAGAGAAATAAGGCAGTCCGGTGTGAGGTACGGGTCGACGGTGGTGTGTCCATTTGGTTGACGTGAGGCTGTGTTTCGGCGTTGTGGGTGTGCAGTTGGGGGTGTGGGTGTTGTTGATCATCGTGAGCATGTGTGTCTGATCGTCGTTGTTAGGGTGTGGGTGTCGCTGGTAAGTGTGTGTATGTGTGTGGGGTTTGATGTGTGTCGACGATAATATGTATGCGTGTGTTGCTTGGATAGTGTGTATTCGGTGAGAGTGTGTGCGTTCATGTCGTTGATTATGTGTATGTGCTCTGTTTTGTCGGCAGTAGGTTGTCGTCTGTCCGTCATGGGTGTGGTCGTGTGTTTCATGCGTGTGTTTCGTCTGTGTGTGTGTGTTTAGTATGGGTGTCATCATTGGTTGGTTAAAAGGAAGCAGAAATAGAAAATGACGAGAGAAAGAGAGAGAGAGTAGTGGGTGTGTATGTGCTGTGTATATATGTGTGTAGTGAGTGTGGTCCATAGGTGATCGATGGGGGTGGTCGTGACGTGAGTTTGGCCCGACAGTGGTTGGTTTGTGTAGGTATGAGTGTTCGTTTGTGTAGGATAAGTATTTCATGTGTGTGTATCGATTCGCAGTCGTGGATGTAGAGGGTGATCAGAGTTGGAAAGAGGAGAGAGATAGTGGTTGGCTGAGCACAAAATAAAGTAGAAAAATAGCGGTCATTCGCCTTGGCAGTGACTAGCTTCGCCTAGGCAGAGAAGCTTCAGTGAGCAGAAATTGAATCTGTTGCATGTTCGCCTAGGCGGTGGTTCTTCCGCCTAGGCAATGGAGGGTCAATGCACCATAACAGAGTAAAAAATGAGAAAGTTCGCCTCAGTGATGGAGGATCAGTATGTAGAGCAGAAGAAAATAGGGAAGCTCGCCTCGGCGGTGGGTCTGGACACAGGAAATCATAAATTAAAGAAACATAAAAATTTAACATCCAATTTGTCGGTTAAGCGGACAATTCAGGGCAGGTAGAATTCCGAACTCTACTAATATATGTATTTAATTGTATTTAATTGTCTCGTGGGCGATTATGTGGAATTATTTGGTATATCGTTGTGAAATCTTACCTGTCGAAATGATATGAAATGATTGGGATGATGCAAAAATTATGTGACGAGCATACTTATGTGGTTTATATGTGATATTAATTAAATGCACATATTAGAGGGGTTGGAGTTCTACTGAGTATTGGCTCACAACCCCCTCACAGTATTTGGTTGCAGGGACGGCTGGGAGAAAACGAAAGAAGAATTTTATTTGAAATGTCGAGTTGTAAAAAGTGTAATTATTATTTATTATTGTAATCGGAAGAATTAATAAGTATGATTTTCGAAATTATTTGTAAAATGTTTAAATTGTAATATACTGAAAATTTTGATTTGATATAAAATGGTGTTCAAATAATCCGAGTTAATAAAAATGTTGAAAATGGGGATTTAAATTATAAACCTAAGACTTTTAAATTGGTCGTCGTTGTGCAGAAAATGAGTGGATTAAATATAAAATAGATGATTGAATTTTTATTTGGTGATATTTAAATAGAGACTATTAGATTTAATAATTGTCGTTGTAAAATCGGTAACAAGAATTATCGTCATTATTAATAAAATTTACCGCATATTGTATATTGGGAAGTTGACGAGTTGATTTTAGGATAGGAATTCTCTATAAGAGAAATCATAATAGCGACCCTGGGAAACTGGGTCGTCACACATGAAAATGAACTTGCTCCCACTGATTTTCATATAGACGCACTAATCAAATTTATTTTCTACAAAACCAAAAGATGTCATAATTTTGTCAAATTTTAAGTACCACTGTCGAGAAGCTTGCTTGAGACCATAAATGGACCTTTTTAATCTGATACCATGTTCTCCTTTCCATTTTCCTTAAATCCCTCAGGTTGTGACATGTAGACTTCATTACTTAGCTTTTCATTGAGAAAAACTATCTGGACATCTATTTGGTGAACCTCTAAGTTAAAATGAGCTACCAACGCCATGATTATTCTAAAGGAATCTTTGGTGGAAACTAGTGAAAAAGTCTCTGTGAAATCAATGCCTTCTCGTTGTGTATACCCTTAGCAACCAATTGGACCTTGAATCTTTCAACATTTCCTTTATTATCTCTCTTGGTCTTGAATACCCATTTGCATCCAATGGGTTTATATCCCTTGGGAAGATCAACAAGTTCCCAAACATCATTGTCTGACATAGACTGCATCTCATCTCCCATGACAATTAGTCATTCATTTGCCTGATCGTTATAGGAGAAACCATAATAGCAGCCCTAGGAAATTGGGTCATCACACATGAAAATGAACTTGCTCCCACTGATTTTCATATAGACGCACTGATCAAATTTGTTTTTTACAAAACCAAAAGATGTCACAATTTTGTCAAATTTTAAGTACCACTGTCGAGAAGCTTGCTTGAGACCATAAATGGACCTTTTTAATCTGCATACCATGTTCTCCTTTTCACTTTCCTTAAATCCCTCAGGCTGTGACATGTAGACTTCATCACTCAACTTTTCATTGAGAAAAATTGTCTTGACATCTATTTGGTGAACCTCTAAGTCAAAATGAGCTACCAACGCCATGATTATTCTAAAGGAATCTTTGATAGAAACTAGTGAAAAAGTCTCTGTGAAATCAATGCCTTCTTGTTGTGTATACCTTTTAGCAACCAATTGGGCCTTGAATCTTTCAACATTTCCTTTATTGTCTCTCTCGGTATTGAATACCCTATTTGCATCCAATGGGTTTATATTCCTTGGGAAGATCAACAAGTTTCCAAACATCATTGTCTGACATAGACTGCATCTCATCTCCCATGACAATTAGCCATTCATTTGCCTGATCGCTATTGAGAACTTCACGATAAGTAGTTGAGTCCACCTCTTCTCCAATATCATATTCTCCCTCTCCAAGGTAAACATATTAGTCATTAGAAATGGCAGCCTTTCTAGTTATTTGGGATCTCGTCACTTGGACTTTAGAAGATGACTCATTCACAGACTCATTGGTCAAAGGGATCTCATCTGCAATAAGCGTTACTTTAAAAGTAGGGGGAGTGACAATATCCATACCTCGTTGAATCCCTCGATCATTAGCTCCATCATAAGAGATGACTTATGAGGCCGTTAAAGGCAAACAAACAACATCAATGGGTCTTACTCTTTCATCGAACTGAGAGGAAATGACTTCAGTCACATCCAGCTCCAAAAATTTTGCCACTTGAGATTCAACAACTCTAGTGCCACGAGTCGAACAATAAAATTTGTGTCCTTTTGAGTGACTAGGATACCCTATAAAGTAGCATCTAGTAGTTCTCGAATCTGACTTCTTCATAGAAGGATCGTAGAGCTTCACCTTAGCTGAACACCCCCATAATCTGAAATTATTCAAACTGGGTTTCTATTTGTCCACAGTTCAAATGGGAGTTTTAGGCACTGTGCTAAGGACGCGGTTCAGAATGTAGGATACTACTTTGATGGCTTCACCCAACAAGTATTCTGGAAAATTTGATATGCTTATCATGCTCCTCTTCATTTCCATAAGAGTGCGATTGCACCTCTCTGCCATGCTATTCTATTCAGGATTTTCTAATATAGTATACAGAGCAACAATATCGTTATCCTGCAAGTACCTTGCAAAAGGTCCCTTCTGTTGTCCTGCATCACCATACTTCCCATAATACTCACCACCTCAATTAGGTATCACTATCTTGATGACTTTCCCCGCAGTTTTTCAACTTCAGTTTGGAAGATTTTCAACATTTCAAGAGCATCTGCATTTTCTTTAATTAAATAAACATAGTCATATCGGGAGAAATCATCAATGAATGTAATGAAATACCTATTTTCTCACAAGGTAATCGAGTAAGGCCCACTAATGTCTATATGAAAAATCTCCAACAAACTCTGACTATAAGTGGCACCCTTCTTCTTGGTCTTGGTCAATTTTTCTCTTATACAATCAACGCAAACTTCTGAGTTATCAAAATAAAGAAGAGGAAGAATCCCAGAACCAATCAAGCGATCTACTCGTTCCTTAAAAATATGCCCCAACTGCTCATCCCACAATAACGGATATCTTTCCTTAGTCAAATATCTTTTAGCAATAGTGTTTTCAATATTGTAAGAACATGCAGATAACAATAACAATCTATAAAACCCATTAGATAAAACACAATTACCAAGCTTCTTAGTCATAAATAATCTCAACTCTTATATTTGGAAAAAGTGAAATAATATCCAGCTCTATCAAGTACTGAATGGGAAATTAAATTCCTTCTAAACAAAAGTACATAGAAAATATTGTTCAAAATAAGCTAAAAACCAGAGTCTAAATCTAAAACAGTAGTCCCGACATGCTCAACATCAATCTCGATCTCACTACCAACTTCAAGCTTTCATAATCACAATAAAATTGAATTAAGCAATAATCTATAGCATATATGATTATTAGGATACAATAATAAAGAACGGTAATCGAATACATACCTGTTTGGGCCATCGTAGAAGATTGAATCTATTGCAATGGATTACTAACTAGGTCTTCCTCCCTATGATCTAAATTTTGTAGTGGCGGTTCTCAAATGGAGGAAATCCTTAATCTAGACTAGGGAGGAGACCTTGTTATTTATATTAGAGTTTCTCATTGGGCCCTCCCACAACAGATTTCAACGAAACTCAAAATCTACATTTGTCACTTAATTGGGTTTCTACATAAAAGATGTCACAACCCAAATCAAAATGTAATCACTGATTATTTGAGCTACTTATATAATATACTATCCATTAACCTGTTTTTATAAAATAATTTATTCAATTAATGTTAGCCTATAAAAAAAATTTCAACATTCTTTCACTTAGGTTACATTAATTAAATAAGTTTAATTTTGAAAACAAGACTCTCGGGTTAATAATAGAAAAAAATTATTTTTATGTGCAACACAATTTTTAAAGAAATGATAGTCTATAAGTAACATCTTGACAAACTTATCCAGTCCAATAGATATTAATATTGGAGTATGATAATCTATATGTTAATCTCAACAAATATAAAACATTTCATACTCAAAAATACTTATAACCATATTGACATGAATCGTAAGCCCAATAGTGTAGTAAAAAATCAATGCCAATATGTGATCATTATCAATTTCTTAACAAAATGAAATTGCTAATTACAGTTTCTTAACAAAATGAAACTGTCGCAATTTTTTAACAAAATAAAATTGTTAATTGCAGTTTCTCAATAAAATAAAATTGTTGTAATTTCTCAATAATATGAAATTGTTTGACTTTAACAAGTCATCTGTCACTAACAATATATCACAAGATCTCAAAATAGTGATTTGTGACAGCCAAAAGTATACAACTGTAATTCTTAAGATACAATATTTTAAGATACCATATTATAATCAATTCAAATAATATGATATATAATAATATAATATGCAATAATAATTATCATCAAATAGATTTCAATTTTACAAAATGCATAACAATAATGATCACAATAAAATTAGGGAAATAAAGGAAAATACAAAAACTCTCACTAAATCAGATAATCAAAATATTCAAATAAGTATAAGCGATACAATATAAAAATTAATTGTGTCATTATAAACTCTTCTTCGGGTAGAGTCTACAATAAAAAATTATTCTCTAAGTATGAAGATCAACAAAATAAGAAAAACAATTATAGCAATAGTGATTAATGTTTACATGACACAATCATCGAAATAAAATAAATTACAGAGACTCTAATTAAATCAAAGAATAAATTTAGAATTTCATTGTGGTCTTATTGTTGTTCACAACAAAAGAAATTATTTTCACAAAAAATATTACAACTAGGTCAATTATGAGCAATAGGCAAAATACCTAATTAAGCATAGACAATATAATATAAAAATTAATTGCGTTATCATAAACTCCCCTTTGAGTAGAATCTACAATAAACAATTATTCTTTAATCATGGGGATTAATAAAATAAGAAAAATTTACAGATTTAAAAATCTATCAACTTTGGGCAGATTGACATTCAAATCCATATAGTTCCTTCAAAACATAATAAAAAAAAATAATCTTTCAAAATTCATTCCCTTTGGGTAAACAAATTTATCAAATTATTTATCTCACATAATATCCTCATGCAATTAAATTAATTTGTACAATAACCCCATTTAGGCAGGTGAATATACAAATTAATTTTAAAAAAATTCATCAACAAAATAGAAACTCGAAAACTTGTAAACTATGTTGGTTAAATCATTCTGCTAAAATAACCTCAATAATTCACAAGAAAACATTCCAAATTGAAAAAATTAAACTATATTACTTAACAATTAAATTAATTTGCACAATAATCCTCTTTAGGCAGACGAATGTACAAATTAATTTAAAAAAAAAATTCATCAAGAAAATAGGACTTCAAAAACTTGAAAACTATATTGGTTAAATTACTTTAGTAAAATAACTTCAACAATTCACAAGCAACTGTTCTAACATGAGGAAATTAAACTATATTGCCCAACCATAACAGTGTATATTAGTGACATATATGCATATGATTAAAATTAGATGAAATACGTTACAAAATACACTTTCAGTGATTAAAGGTCAATTATAGCTACAAGAATTTGAACAACAATTTTAGTACAATTTAAAACTAATTATTAAATCAAACTCTATATAAAATAAAATAAAAAATTAATGGCTTGAAAATTGAAAAAGTATAATTAATCATAATTAGTATTTTTATAAGCTCATTAATATGACCTTCAATAGTCGAAAGTGGTAACTAAGAAAGTCCAATTAGCTAAGATATTATATAGGCCCAAACCCAAAATCAATATCTATATAATGAGCCCAAACCTGGATCTCTAAGAAGATATTCTAGTTACGGTGATAGTGTTTCCAATTCAAGGTCTTCTCATATGTTTATGAATAATTTTTGCATATTAGTAATTCCATCAGACTTGTTAATTAATAAATAATTAATGATCCAACAAGCCCATCAAAATATGTGTATAGCACATTAAACACTTTAAGGCCTAGACAATACAAGAAGAAAACTCATGCGAAATTATACAAAAATAACTCGGTACTTTTCTTCCATCTAAAACGCAAATATATCGCCCCAAACATAGCCCAAATTTGAAAAATGAAATATCTCATTTTCGTTGATGGAAGGTGCAGTAACAACCAAATTGATTTATTAACATCATACTTAACTCACTAAGAATCTTGAATACATATTATACATCTGATTATCTACGACCACTTCTCGACAGTGCTCTGTTCAATTCAGCTTCCATCAAGTTACCAAAATAAAATAAAGATATAATTCTCTAAATTATGTCACTCATCGTGTAAATATTTCATAAAGATAACAAATAGAAAGATAAGGAGTCGAACCACTTTAGTATTCTTAACCATCAAATACATGAATAATGTGGAATTCAACACCCCCCTCACACGCAGTGTAGACTTCATAAACCACTGCAAATGGTTTTCAGAAAGCCCAACATTAATGTGTTGAATTAAATATGTTAAATATCATAATCACAATAAAATGGAATTAAACAATAATATAAAATATACATGATTATTATGATATAACAATAAAGAACGGTAATCAAATACATACATATTTAGGCCATCGCAGAAGATTGAATCTATCGCAGTGGATTACTAATTAGGTCTTCTTCCCTATGATCTGGATTTCTTGGTGGAAACTCTTAATGAAAAGAAATCCTTAATTTAGACTAGAGAGGGGACCTAGTTATTTATATCAGAGTTTCTCATTGGACTCTCCCATAACGGGTTTCAATGAAACTCAAAATCTACATTTGTCACTCAACTGGGTTTCTACATAAAAGACACCACAATTCAAATCAAAATATAATCACTGATTATTTGGACTATTTATATAATAAACTATTCATTAACCCGTTTTTATAAAAAAAAAATTATTCAAATAATGTTAGTCCACAAAAATAATTTTAACATTCTCCCACCTGGGCTACATTAATTGAATAAATTTCATTTTGAAAACAAGACTCTCTGGTTAATAACAGAAAAAAAAAAATTATTTTTTTGTGTGGCCATACCTTTTTCTTAAAGAATGATAGTCCATAAGTAATATCTTGATAAACTTATTCGATCCAACATAATCTTAATATTAGATTATGATAGTCTATATGTTAATCTCAACAAATATAAGACCCTTCATATTTACAAATACTAATAATTATATCGGCATGGATCGTAAGTCCAGTAGTGTAGTAAGAAACCAATATCAACATGTGATCATTATTTATATGCATTGTTCTTATTGGTCATCATTACAATTTCTCAATAAAATGAAATTGCTAATTGCAATTTCTCCACAAAATGAAATTACTAACTGCAGTTTCTCAACAAAATGAAATTGTTGTAATTTTTTAAACAAATATATGAAGTTATTTATTTCACGTAATATCATCATGTAATTAAATTAACTTGCACAATAACCCTTTTTGGGCATGTGAATATACAAATTAATCTAAAAAAATTTCATTAACAAAATAGGAACTTGAAAACTTACAAACTATGTTGGTTAAATTATTTTGGTAAAATTAACCTCAACAGTTCACAAGCAACCGTTCCAAATTAAAATAAAAATAAAATAGACAATATTGCCCCAACCACGACAGCGCATGTAAGCAACATATATGCATATGATCAAAATAAGATGAAGTACGTCGCAGAATGTACTATTAGTGATCAACAATCAATTATAGTTGAAAGAATTTGAACAATAATTTTACTGTATTTTTATACTAATTATTAAACTAGTTTTATGTGATTTAAAACTAATTAGGAGAGTACACGTCAATAAGTCTTAATTTAGGGAGAGTGAGTACTGTAATCCTATTCCAAATTATCCAATATATTTTTTATAAAATTTTCAACAGAAAATCATGTCTAAAAATAATTTTAAACTAATTAAATCACATAATAAATAATAATTAACTAAAAATTATTTTTAATCCCAAAAAAAATCAATAAATTTGACAAAAAATTAGAGGACAAAAAAATAAGTGCACATGAAAAAAAAAAAACAAAACGGGTCTCAAAAAAGGCTCGCGCACCCCACTCGCCTGTTATGCGCGTGGGGGGAACTGGACCTAACTGGAGGTTATCCTCAACCTCCAGCCGGGTCTAAACCGGGTCAATTCGACTAGATTTCAACGCAGTTATGCAAAAACCCTAAAAACGCATTGTTTTCTCCAACGTTGTTTCTCCAAAAACCCTGATTTTTTATTTAAGACGTATTTTAGTACATTTAGAAATAACGGAGTAGATGGTGTTATTTATTATTTAAACTTAAAATTTTAGGGGTCAATTTAAAATTTGCAAAATATTAAGATTAGAATTTGGATCTAACTAAGAACTTAAAAAAAATTAAGGGATGAATAATGTAATTAGGGGAAAAAGATTAACATATATATATATACACACACACATATATGTAGAGGCTGTTGAGATCATCCCAAATCACGATCGGAGAAACGGGACGGACGTGGCAAGGCAAGGATCAAGCTCACACTACTTCCTTCATGCATATATATAGGTATAAGCATTATACAAATTGTCACAAAACATAAAGAAAATTGACACAAAACACAAAGAAGAAGAACAAACAGAGCAGAGAAGAGAGGCAGAGGATCGGAGGTGGTGTCGTCGGCCGACGGAGGGTGATCGTCAGCAAGGGATGTAGGTCTGTGTATGTGTGTGTTCGGGGTGTATGTATGCGTGTCCAATTGATATGAATATGTGGGTGTGTTGTTCCGGCCACAGGTGAGTCGCCGGAGTGGGTAAAGAGAGAGAAAAGTTCGGTCTGGCGGTATGGGTTGTCTATCAACAGGTGATCGTCGTTGGGTGTTGCTCGGCTGTGCGGGTGGATGTTGTTGATCGTTGTGGTGTGAGTGTGTATTCTGATCGGGGGTGGTGGTGCGTGTTTTGATCGTCGTCGGAGTGGAGAGAGAGAGAGGGTCTGTCATTGCCCTGTTATCAGTGGCGGTGGTATCATGTTTCATCGTGTGTGTATGTCTGTCGTGTGTGTGTGTGTATTTTAGAGGTCGCCGGATGTTCGCCGGCGATAAGTTTAGAGAGAGAAAGCAGCGTGTGTGTGTGTGTGTGTTACTGTGTGTGTTGTGTGGGCGGATGGTGGGTGTACATGGGGGGTAGATATGGAAGTATGGGGTTTAGTTGTCCGGTGGTGCGTGTGTTCGATTGGTAGGACGGCGAGATCTCGTCGGCAGCGGTGTGACAGGAAAACAGAAAACAATAACGCAAAATAGGAAAGGAAAAAGTGAAGAAGAAAGGAAAAAAAAAATTGCACAAACGACCCCAACATAAATAAAAATCCAATCTCACGACCATTGGAAAATCCGGAAAATGTAGAATTTCGAACTTCTTTAATATATTTATTTAATTGTTTAAATTGAAATGGTGATAGGAAATAGTGGGACCGTTTACATGAATAAATTTGATATAATAAATTGTAGCGGAGTAACATTAGTTGAATAGTAATATTTCATAATAAAATATGGGGAATAAAATATCATGGAAATTAGGGCTTGCATTTCATGGTTAGGTATTATTTTGTACATAAAATATTAATTTAGGCCCCGTCACTATTAGGTTCGCAGGCATCGGAGTACTGGTAGAAAATAGGTGGCTAAAGTCTTCGGAAGCGGATAATCAGATGAGTGTACTGTCTTCTTGCCAAACTATTTTTATATCTATATATGATAGAAAAAAAAAAAAAGTTGTATTTACATTAGATGTTTTTTTTTTTAAATTTTGTGGATCAAGCAGGTTTTAGGTGAGTTGGTAAAAATGGATTTTCATGAGATTACGAGGGTTTTCGAAAAGAAAGTGAAAATAGTTTTTCTTTGGATTTGGTGGTTTTAAAATAGAGTGAAAAATATCCATTTTTCTAAATATGTCTGGTTTTCTAAAAATAAAGAGTGAAAAAGTGGTTTTTGGTAAAATCAAACATTTTCTTTTAAAAGAAAGTAATAGATGATTTTCGGATAAAAAGTCGATTTTGGAAAAGGGAGGTAGATGTATGATTTGACGATGTTGATTAGACGATATCATGATGTTGTGATTTGATGACGATATTATTGATTTGACGATACCATAGTATTTATTTATTTTGGCAAAGTGATGTGATCCGCTTCGGTGGAGTGATGTTATCCGCTTTGGCGGAGTGATGTTTATATGTTTCGGCAGAGTGATGTTAGACGTTTATACTGCGCAGTGATTATCCACTTCGGCGGAGTGATGGGTGTTCGTAGGAAGGCATATCCTACGAATGGTACGGTACTGTTGCAAACTCCCGATCGTAAGGTTAAAACGATCACTATGGCTGGCCAGTGTGTGTTGTGGTGGTTTGAGATGTGTGTTTGAGATGTGGTGTTTTACTTATATTGGGTGATTCATTATTTATTACGGTGATTGGTATGATTTTATACTAAATGGATTTGGATGGAACTTATCTATGTTGCTTTATTTTTACTGCTTATATACTAGAAATTTTACTAGCTATGTGGTATTTATATACTTATGCTTGATCCATATTTAATGGTAGTAATATTTAGAACGTATGATTGTGTTAAAAATATTTTACTAAGAAGGCAGTACACTCGCAGATACAACAATTAGGAGTCGGTCCCCTACTGGCACTAGGTAGAGCCCAACGATGGGGTCGTGTAAAGGGTTGAGATGAGCTTTCTAAGGCGAACCTGTGAGGGGTTCATGGTATTACATTTTGCTGATAGTATCTTGGGAGAACGGGTGTGTCCCCATAACAGAAGTATGTATAGCTTCATATAGATGATGGTGTATTTATATATATATATACATATTGTCATGTCAAAGATTATTGTCATGTCAAAGATGGTTGGTTGGTTGTTTTCGGTGATGTCATGATGTCGTCACGCCAGCCTAGGATGTCGGGATTTTGGGACGGGTAGTGACATTATGTATTTCTAACACGCCTATGTTAAGTAATTGAAGGAAATTAAGAGAAATGTCACCAAATATAAAAAACAAGTCACGGTTTGAGGTTTTCTCACTTCTCCATGGCCAAAAACCTAAAACTCGATATTAACCTTTATTTTCACCGAATCTTATATGAATTTAAGCCTAATACTTCTTTAAAACCTTTTTATGATATTTAATTGAATCAAAACCGTATCTATATCCCTCGATTTTTAAAACGAATCTCAGTTTTACTAGGGTCTCGAAGTCAAAAATTTAACCACAAAATACTTTCTGATTACACAACCTAATAACATGTGTAATAAATTAAATTAAAGTTTGAATCAAAAGAAATAAAAAACCTAAGATTTTATAGTCAATCGAAACAAAAAATTACATAAAATCACGACCCGAATTTTTGGTTTCGGGAGTTTTCTAGGGTTCGTAGTCGAAACTTCAACCACAAAATATTGTATGATTAAGCAATCAAATAACATGTATAATATATCAAATTAAAGTTTGAATCAATAGAAATAAAAACCCTAAGGTTTCATAGTCAATTTAAACAAAAAATCACATGAAATCATGTTTGCAAGTTTCTGTTTTGTTTAAAAACAGAAAATAAAAATAAAAAATTCTAAAAAACAATTGTCAATCCTAAATCATGTACGTAGGCTCAAATACCACATGTTGTTTATCCCTCATAATCACAATAAAATAGAATTAAATAACAATTTAAAGCATACATGATTATTAAGACAGAATAATAAAGAATGGTAATCGAATACGTACATGTTTGGACCATCGCAGAAGATTGAATCTATCGCAGCAGATTACCAACTAGGTCTTCTTCTCTATGATCTAGATTTTATAATAGCGCTCTCAATGGGATCCTTAATCTAGACTAGGGAGAGGACCTAGTTATATATACTAGGGTTTCTCGTTTGGCCCTCCCATAACGGATTTCAATGAAACCCTAAATCTACACTTGCCACTTAATTGGGCTTTTACATAAAAGACGTCATAGCCCAATCAAAATATGATCATTGATTATTTGGACTGCTTAAATAATAGACTGTCCATTAACCCCTTTTTTGTAAAACAATTTATTTAATTAATATTAGCTCACAAATTGTTTTCTAACACAGTCTTTATTCAAGTCAAAATCTCTTACTGTTGATTAGAAAATTAATTTGGTCAAAACGTTTGCCAAATAATTTATAAGATCAAAAAGAATAGGGACAAAAATAGAATTTTGATAAAACTATTAAATTAAAAAATTTATCCCAAAAAAAAAAAATCTTTCAAAGACATTTCTAATAATTATATATCATTTCAGACTATTAAAAAATATTTTGAAAATATTTATTATCAAAACGATGCAAAAAGATTTGTGAAAAAATATTCATAAGAATTGAAAATCAGACAAAATTTGGTCAACTAATCCAACTATTCAATCAGTTGAATTGAACAAATTTCAAACATCTCAACTCTCTAAAAGATTCAGTCGACCGATTCACCCAATCGGTCAATTGAATTGGACCCATTTTTCCAAACTTCAACTGTCTGAAATATTTAATCAATTGTTTAACCAATTCGATCGACTGAATTGCTTCAAGATCTAAACTAAGACTCTTTGAATCGATCGGTCAACTGATCATTTGATTCAGTCAACTCATTGAACCAGAAACACTATTTTTAAATTTCAGTTATACTCACTGATTTAGCAACCTAGTTGACCAATTTAAACCTTAATATCTCTAAACATGCATGAAAAAAAAATCTTAAAACATTTATAAACTCATGCATGCACAATTGACACTTAATCACACACAACATATTACATTTAACACATATTTAAGTATAGTGTGTGATTCTAATCAGGATGAAACGAATTTGACAATTATAAACGTTGTTCACCTTAGGAAATACAAAATAATTGATTTTTCAAAAAGTCTTGATCATGCATACATCCATCAAAATTCAACATATTTCATCCGTGCTTCATTATTTTGACTAATATCCTTTAAAACTGTAATCACTTTTCAAATACAGGATTGATCCTATTGAAATCATCAAATTAATTTAATCATCAAATAGGATTAACTAAATCTTTTAAGATTAACAAAAATATCTTCAGAAAGTGCATGAGGATACAGTTAGAGTTCCAATACTAACTCCCAAGCTATAAGATCATCTTACATGGAATCACAAAGGGAGATTCCAATTTGCAAAATGGTCATAAGCTATAGAATCTGAGAAAATCAATGAAGAAGCCCCTATCCCATACCAAGTATTTTGCAGGCTTGTTGATTTCAAAGGGCAATTTGAAAGTATAAAAGGAATTGTATGAGTTTTTAAAAGGTTAATTACACTTTGCACCCTTATAGTTAGATCAAATTATATTTTGTATCCTATTACATTTTTGTTAGCACTTACACCCACTGTGTTTAAGATTCAAAGGTATTGCTAAATGGGTTAATAGCACTTTACCCCCTATGGTTTGGCCCATTTTCACTTTACCCCTTGTAGTTTGAACTTCGTCTCTTACCCCCCTGTGCTTGTTGGACTTAAGTGTAAAAGTAACTCTGTTAACGAAAAGTTTAAAATGTCAATTTTTCCGTAATTATTAACACTTAATGGGGTGTAAAGTATAATTAATCCTTGAACGGAAGAAAAAAAGATTGTTGATCTGAGCCCCTCTCTCTAAAAACTCTTAAGAAGTTCTCTATCTAAAAACCCTAGGCGATAGTGGCGGTGGATTTCTCCACTGCCGCCATTGCCTGCCTACTTCAAGCTCACATCCCCCACCCTCCGGCTATGCTCTACCTCGCTCTCAGCGATTCTCTCTCTCCCTCTCTGGATCTAGACGTCGCTCTCTCCCCCATCTCATGACGATGCCCCTTCGAACCTCCATGAAGTAGACATCCCTCGCCACTAATATCATGATCTAGCCATTTTCCTCGCTGCCCCCCTCTCTGCGGAGGACCGTATCTCGCTCAAAATGAGCAGATCTGGTCGAATTTGAAGGCGGCGTTCCTCGGTAACAGTCGGCTTTGGGCTGCGATGTCCTGCAGCGTTCGGATCTGGACGCTCTGGAGGTTTGTTTTTAGTTTGTTTGTTTGATTTTTTTCTTCTCTCAAAATCGATCTCAATACCAACGACCTTTTACTCTCCCCAACTCATTGTCTCACTCTCACTCTCGATCTCAAATTCGAGAGTTATTCTTAGATTCATACCAAATCTGAGAAATCGCTCACCTCTCACTCATCACCTCTCACCTGAAACTCGTTCCAGATATAAGAAGTCGTTCACATTGATTCGTTGTTTGAGTTCGATTGTAAAGGTTTTGTCCAGATCTGTGAATGGCTATGGATTATCTATTAGATCCTTTCAACTATTGTTGTTAGGATATAAGTTTGGATTTGTTGCCTCTGTGTTGTGTTCTTGTTTTTCTTGTGCAGACATTATTCTACTGTGTTATTGTTATTAAGCTAAATTGCTTAGGAATTTAGTTCATTTTGAATCTTGCGCTCCATCATCACTCCAAATAGATCTTTTGTTCCATCGTCAAGGCTTGAGAACTGAGTATGATTCACATTTTGCCACTTATTGAGCAAGTTGTTTTTCAATGGCCGATTTGATAAATCTGGAAGACTCAAACCGCAATTAGTATAGCAGAAAGGGCACGAATATATGACGAGCAATGCCAAGGAAATCTGAACTCGAACTAGAAAAAGAGGAAGACAGGAAGGTAAAAGAGCTGGAAGGCATTTTTGGAATCTAAAGTCCCGTTTGTTTTGTGTTTCTATTCTGCTTCCATGCTTTTTAAGCAGAATAAAATTGTTGCCGACTTTCGGTTTTTGTTGTACAGTAAACAAAAATGCCTTTCTATATTTCGTTTATGTCTTTTGCTTATGAAGTGATGTTTGTATTTTTTTTATTTTTTGACAAAATCTCTATGATAAAACATGACTAATTTGAAAATGCCTTTAACCTAGGGCTAGAAGGACAATATGATTTGGGATAATAGAGAACAAATACAAATAGATAGAAGAGTAAAAAAAAAAAAAAAAAACTTTAACCTTATATATGATTTGTTTATAATAAACATAAAATCCTATTTCAGATTAATCAAAAAATTTAATTCTCCATAAAATTTTGGTATTCTTAAATTATTCAAATAGGGCAACAATGCTTCCCCAAATTTGTATGAATTGATCTAAATTTAGTTTTAAAAGAAGACATGAAAAATAAAAATAAGAGAGGTGAGAAGAAAAAAGAAATGAGAATGTTAGGTATAATGTAGTAAGTGTGTGAAGAAGTTAGATAGAAACAACATATAGGTGTTTTGGATGGAAACAACGCAAAAAAAAAAAATGCTCAGCTCCAGATCAGGAGCGTGGACTACCAACGCAGCTAGTTTGGATGGAAAGTGTTAGTTTTGCACTTAGGTCCACAACCACAGGGGGTAAGTGGCGAAATTCAAATCATAAGGGGGTAAAGTACAAATGGGCCAAACCACAGGGGGTAAAGTATTGTTAGCCCATTGCTAAATATTTAAAAACAATTAAGGGTAATTTTATCATTTTGTTTTAAACTAAGGGTAATTATTTTTATTTTCCTTTAACTAATTCAATGGGATCCATTGAAAAAATTATTCAAAAATTAAAAGTAAAAAGTATTGTTTTTCTTCAACTAATTCATTCTCCAGCCTTCTTCATCATCTTCCTGCACCATAATTTCACTTCTTCCTACTTCATCTTCCTTCATTACCACCAGACTATCTCCCCCACCTCCATCATCTCTCTCCCTCTTTCTCGTTACCCTCGATGACATATCAAAAGATGTTGCTTGGTTTTACGTCCCTAGCATGGACGTTGATGAATTCTGGCTCTATCCTTTAACGAGGGAGATGTTCTCCACAACTCGCTCTTCATCCTTGAAGTAGTGCTTGATCCGCTCCCCGTTGACTCGGAAAGTTCATCCGTCTTCGCCTTCTAGCT
This sequence comes from Eucommia ulmoides, assembly GCA_016647705.1. Lineage (NCBI taxonomy): Eukaryota > Viridiplantae > Streptophyta > Magnoliopsida > Garryales > Eucommiaceae > Eucommia > Eucommia ulmoides. Next base: position 11,795,834 of record CM028333.1, on the reverse strand, counting down.
CGATAGTACCTACGGGAAATTTTCTTGAGTATTTTTCACCAAAATCCCTCATAGACAAGGTATTTTGGATAGAATGCTTTGTTGGATCGTGATTCATTGTATTGAAATTGGTTTCTTCTCTCTCTCCTTATCCTTTTCAACATATGCTCAATCTTGGGATCAAGAGCCAAGAATTCCAACTCCTTCTTCGTTGTATGCTCTGTTTGATCACTTCTCTCAAAACAAATTAAACAAATAATTTAAAAGAAAATAAAATAAAAGAATTTTCAGGATTAATATTCAACCACTTGGTCACAATATCAACCAAATTACAACACATTTTCCCGGCAACGGCGCCAAAAACTTGTTACGCGCTCGGATTCACAACCATGTTTCCTCCTCGCGGTAGTTAGACTACTCGCAAGTGTACAAGGTCTAGTTTTAATATAATAGATCTTTTAGGATCGGATATCGTTCCACTAGGAAATTCGTGTAATTCGGTTGAGTATTGTGATTTACATAGTTTCGTATTATCTCGACTAATCGTAATTTGTTTGTTTTCTATTTACTATACTAAGATAAACGACAACTATTATGTTAGTTCTAATTACACTAATTACTTAGGTATTAATCTCTTTCATATAATGCATAATCGACGTCATTTAGTTAGCTATAACGGTTTTCATCTAATCCGATAACCTCTGTATCAATAACCCCTCCGCAACCTCTTCCGAGTGCAAAACGAGGGATTACACGACTTCGTGTCAACGAAGAAGTCCCCTTCAATGCCTAAACAACCCTAAGTCGCGTGAGTTTTGAGCCAACGTCATGGGTTGCATACGTTCTAACGCCCTCCCGGGTCGTTAGAAAGTCACGTTGTATTTACCCTAGTCCGAATTCGGGGTTACCTCTCCCGAGTGTCAAACCCCGTATTCTCATTTTATCATTACAAGCATAATATCAAGAATAACGATAAATACAATCGGATTTAGACAACCAACACGTTAAAGTAACATAAATTTACTCAACTAAACGGTTACATGATTTCGACTACTCCTAAGTAATATTTAACTACTACTACAAGATCTTAGCCATATATCATACAAAATAAGAAGGATTCAACATTCTTAGATATGAAAAAGAGATTACAAAGAATAAAACAAGAGAGAAACGATTAAATCTGGAAGTGAAACGGTTCACTGTCGCTAATGATCTATCCGCAAGTTATCCTTCTTTATCCGAATGATGAACCTCCTTCTTGATCTTCAAAATATAGCTTAAGAGCTCTCTACTAGGGTTAGGGTTCTTCAACAACAAGTTTCAGACGTGGCCAAGGGGTATTTATAGGCTTAGGGGTTCAAAAATATCTAAAAAGATATTTTGACCTGTTCTGCGATTTTCGTCTAAGCGGTGGAAACTTCGCTTAGGCGGTGCTTAAGTCGGTTAGAATTCCGCCTAAGCGGTAGAATATTCGCTTAGGCGGAGGACTAACTTCTTGGCTCTTTATCTTTCTGACGGAATTCCGCCTAGGCGGTAGCTACTTCGCCTAGGCGGATTTATAGCAGTGTAGCTCAATCCAGCAGTTCAGTCAATCCAGCATTCTGATGGATTTCCGCCTAGGCGGTGGAAACGTCGCTTAGGCGGATTTCAAATCTTCAGTTTTGCATCTTTCTGATGAATTTTCGCCTAGGCGGTGGAAACTTCGCCTAAGCGGAATTGCTCTGTTATTTGAAACCTCCTCTTTTCATCTTTTTGGCTACCTTTTTTGCACCATTTCACTCGGTTTGTCGATTGTTTACTTCTCTGCTCCTGACTAATAAAAATAGCTAAAACGATATTCAAACTTAAATAAAGTACTCGAAAACTGGCAAATTCGGTTTAGAATTAGATAGCTATTTTACACCTATCAATAACCATTAAATATATCATTAGAAAATTAATGACATATGCATTAATTTTATCTCTACCAAATAGTAATTCCTATAACAGTTAATTTATTTCACCATATTATCCTAGGCACAATATACCCCAATTATTTCAAGTTAAATATTTTAACATTATACTTAACGATTCTGATAAATTTTACAACTACGATTACAATAATTATACTCAATTTATTGATTGAAATTTTACAACGGTAAATTTTAATTACACTTATTACAAATAATTAATAAATACACTTATTTCAAGTTAAATAGAATTCCAAATAAAGTATCTGGCGCCGCACTATTCTCAAATAAATTCAATTAAATTCCTAAAATAAATAAAATAATTCATGTCGATTGATCACAATAATAAATTATTCCAAATTTTACAGTCGATTTTTACAACAGTAAGTAATAGCTACAATTCATACAAATAGAAATTCTAATATAATTTCTCTTGCAGTTTTGCTCTCACCGGCTCTGCAATCAAAACTGTGGGGTTATGAGTCAATATTCAGTAAAATTTCAACCCCATTAATACATATATCTAACCAAATCACAAATTAACACATAAACGTGTGTGTCATATAATTTTCACATAACACGTACTCGTAAATATTTCATGAAAAACCATAATTATAACAAGAATAATACAGACCACATAACATGGATTAAATACATATATCAAAGAGGTAGGAATTTTACCTAAAATCCAAAATTGATGATAATCTGCAAAAATGAATTTATTTTTTTTTTTTCTTTCTTTTCCTTTCTCTCTTTCTTTTTTCTTCTTTTTCTTCTTCTCCACTTCTTCCTTGCATCCACCTTCTACTCCTTTTTTTTTTTTTCTTAATCTCTTTATATATATATATATATATATATATATATATATATATATGTGTGTGGGGGGGGGAGGTGTGAAATGAAACCCCCCCCCCCCCCCCCCCAACCCCACCCAACCGCCATTCTTTTTTCCTTTTTTTTTTTTTCTTGGCCACAAATGCATAGCTTCCTTGGGAAGGTTTGCAAAAGTTATACTAACACCCCTCAATTCTTAAGTAATTCCTATTAAATTTAATAATTATACTTTTAACCTCAAAATTATCAAATATTTAATATAAATTTTATAATATACAAAACAACCCAACAATATTAAACTTATGTAAAGTATTATTTTCAAAAATATAAATTTAACATTAAACTCCAAAGATTATCTAATATATATTTATACCACAAATTTAAAAAATCATCCCAGAAAAATATTAAATTTATATAAACTAATATTTTTAAAAATATAAATTTCTAAGGTATTACAATCTAACCCCCTTAAATAAATTTCGTCCCCAAAATTTCGTTCCAAATAATAATAATTTAGAATCGCACCGTACTAATCACTCTTGGTTAACTAATAACCGAAAGTCACCACCACGCACCCACTATGATGCTCTGATAAAAATAGTAATAAATAACAATATATCTTTAAAATATCACGATAGTCTCACTAAATTAGGTCTATCTCAATTCCAACAGGTCTATGATCTCAATAATTTTTCCACTCAGTATAACTTTTCAAGTCCATTGTTATATTCCATAACCAACATTTATCCATTTCATCCGACATTTCAAGTCAACATATCGCAACCAACACGTTATCCGACAAATACCGCAAATCTTTGTGGACTATCCCGTGGACTGAAAATAATCAATCTCAATATCTATTTTAAAATTCCAATAATCTCGTAAATTTCTTTATAAATATCAAACAATCCAAATTTCAAATAACAAATTTTTGTAATGTGTCTGAAAACACATAAACACTTCATCTACATAAATATGTCTCAAAATATCCCAATACATCTCAATCATATAATTACGTCTCAAACATCGAAATATGTCAAAATCATATAACTACATCTCAAAACACATAAATGTATGTCAACCACATAAATATACCTCTGAACATATAAATACGTGTCAAACTATAAAAATCAAATATGTCTCAAATACGTAAATATGTCTTAAAACACTCAAATACCTCTTAATCATATAAATATATCTCAAATGCATAAATACATCCCAACTACATAAATACGTCCCCAAAGTCCCGAGTTCAACACTAGGTTCAATACTCTCGTAAAATGTATATAAAAATATTACATATAGCCTATTAAAAAATTTAACCATTACCTCACACTCTGACTCCACCCAATGTTAGTAGTGGATCATTATCTATTCAAGTTATTTTTATCGGTGTACCATCTTCATAATATACAAATTATTTTATGGATCAATTTTATTTTATTTTTCAAAATCTATTTTCCAATAAAATATTGTCACCCTGAGTAGTATCCAAACTCCAACAAAAATATCATCGTAACGGAAGAATTAAATTTAAATCTACTGGTCAACTCACTTATATATAATAAAATAATATATTTTCTTGTCAGCTATAGGATTGTTTACCTCACGATCGGGAGTTACGACGGTACTGTAACCTATACGACTGTGCCATCCAAGGTGATTATCAATGTCAAGGCCATTTAATATCCCCAACGGTAGGGACAACTACCTGCAGGATTTACACTCCTAACAAATCAACCTATATCCACCTTGTAGGACTTGTCTGACAAGTAACAACATATATCCACCCTGCAGATCTTATCTGACAGGTAACAACATATATCCAACCTGTAGGTCTTGCCTGACAGGTAATGCACATCTCGCAAGACATACCCTTCTGACGAGAAGACAATTATGGCATAGTTAGATAATAAAAATCATTGTCCATATTTAAAATTTTGTTTGATCCACATAACATCATAAATTAGTCCATTTTAATAAACATTTTCTTTCCACAATTCAATACAAAATTATAATTTGACAATTTACCTAGAAGACAATGCACACGTTGTCTTCATAATATAAAAAGAATTTACGAATCAAGTATATTTATCAAACAGCACCTTTCAAAATATAATATAAATATAACCGCACACTGATTTGAAATAAAATTCAACTGCTACTATCATAATAAAGTAATGCATTGAAATCCTTCGACCAAATCATTTTGATATATAATAAAATACCGCACACATATTTTCTTACTAGCCATAGGATTATTTCACCTCATGATCGGGAGTTACGACGATACCAAAACTTGTACGACTGTGTCATCTAAGGTGATCAACAGTGTCAAGGTCATTCAATATCCCCAATGGTAGGGGCAGCCACCTACAGGATTTGCACTCCTAACAGGTCTCAATATATATCCACCTTGTAGAACTTGCCTGACTAGTAACAACATATATCCACCCTGCAGAACTTGCCTAGCAAATAACAACATATCCACCCTACAGGACTTGCCTGACAGGTAACAACATATCCACCTTACAGGACTCACCTGACAGGTAAATTCACATCTCGCCGGATATACCATCCTGACGAGAAGAAAACTATGGCATAGCAGGATAATAAAAATTATTTTCCATCTTTGAAATTTTTACTTGATCCATTTAACATCATAAACGTTCATTTTCAACTATCTTTTTTTTTTTTTTTTTTTTTCATAATTTAATACGAAAATAAAATTTGACGATTTATATAGAAGACAGTAAACACATTTTTAAACCGATCCTTATGTTCCACGACACTCCTCAAATATTACCTAACTTACTATTGACTTTCTTTTTATTTATTTTTTTATTTTACATATATATATTTTTACGATCAGATATCGAAATATAACAATTTATATAAATTGATCATTATTAAACGACTCAATCGCAAATAGGAAGACAGCCAACCACGTGCTAAGTGAAGTCTCAACAATAATTTCAATTTAGCCAGTACGGAGGAAAGCAAAAAAAAAAAAAAAAAAGAGCAAAAGCATGGATGTATTAAGGGCCATTCTTGAAACAAACAACAGCTACTTTCTGAAAATTATTCTCCCCTTTCAATTAAGTAGTGCTTATATAGGCTTTAGATATTTCTGAGTCTAGTAGGACTTGGACTCTCGATTAGTAAAATATTAGCACTAGCTGAACAAATAAATAGCCCGTAATCAACTCTAGCTGAACATGTTTTTTGCAAGCCGAGATTAATTAAATTTCCAATATAGTGGTTTCATTTCAAATTTTTTTTTCACTTCACTTATCACTATCACGAGTAATGTGTACCATAACCCAAACCTAGGGCAGTCGTAAACCCAGCTCTGATACTACCTATAACGAACCAGTTTCCCAGGACTGCCACTTGACTTCTAGTATAGAGAATTAATACTAATTCCGATTGACTGAATTTTCATTCTATAAAATCTGGTAAATTTTATAACAACGACGATAATTTTAGTTGTCAATTTTACAACGATAACTAATAAATATAATAATTACGATTTAAATATAATCGAAAACCTTTAATTTATTTTGAATTAATCCGTAAATTTTACATACAATGGTGACAATTATAATTATCGTGAATGATAATTTTACTAACTGTAATAAATAATCAATAATCAGATCTGATAAATTTTACATACAATGACAATAATTAAAATTATCGAATTTTCAAGTCGCCAATAGAAATCCAAATAACACTCTGGTCGCCGTTTCGTTCTCACCGTCCCTATCCATTTGGAGAACTAACACTAGAATCGAACGACCAATATATTATTTCATAAATATGAGAAATTAATGATAACCATTAAATATATCATTAGAAAATTAATGATATATGCATTAATTTTATCTCTACCAAGATAATATGACCTATGTGGTAATCAATTAATCCAAATTTTACCTCTATCAGCATTCATTAAATTAAATGGTGGTATCATACCTAATACTCAACATGATATGTTGAGTTAGTAATTCATATAACAGTTAATTTATTTCGCCACATTATCCTCGGCACAATATACCCCAATTATTTCAGGTTAAATATTTTAACATTATACTTATTGATTCTAATAAATTTTACAACTACGATGTCAATAATTATACTTAATTTATCGATTGAAATTTTACAACGGTAAATTTTAACTACACTTATTACAAATAATTAATAAATACACTTATTTGAAGTTAAATAGAATTACAAATAAAGTATCTAGCGCCGCACTATTCTCAAATAAATTCAATTAAATTCCTAAAATAAATAAAATAATTCATGTCGATTGATTACAATAATAAATTATTCCAAATTTTACAGTCGATTTTTACAACAGTAAGTAATAGCTACAATTCATACAAATAGAAATTCTAATATAATTTCTTTTGAAATTTCGTTCTCACCGGCCATGCAATCAAAATTGTGGGGTTGTAAGCCAATGCTCAGTAAAATTTCAACCTCACTAATACATGTATCTAACCAAATCGCAAATAAACACATAAACGTGTATGACACATAATTTTCACATAACATGTACTCGTAAATATTTCATGAAAAAACACAATTATAACAAGAATAATACAGATCACATAACATGGATTAAATACATATATCAGATAGGTAGGAATTTTATCTAAAATCTGAAATTGATGATAATTTGCAAAAAGGAATTATTATTTTTTTTTTCTTTTTTTTTTTTTTTTTTTTCTCTTTTCCTCTCTCTCTCTCTCTCTCTCTCTCTTCTTTTTCTTCTTCTCGACTTCTTCCTTGCGTCCACCTTCTGCTCCCTTTTTTTTTTTTTTTTTTCTTAATATCTTTATATATGCGTGTGTGTGGATGTGGGTGTGAAATGAAACCCCAACCCCCAACCCCCACCCCCACCCCCGGCCATTCGTTTACCCTTTTTTTTTCTCTTGGCCACAATTGCATAGTTTCTTTGGGAAGCTTTGTAAAAATTACATTAACACCCCTCAATTCTTAAGTAATTCCTATTAAACTCAATTATTATATTTTTAACCCTAAAATTATCAAATATTTAATATAAATTTTATAATATACAAAACAACCCAACAATATTAAACTTATGTAAAGTAGTATTTTCAAAAATATAAATTTAACATTAAACTCCAAAGATTATCTAATATATATTTATACCACAAATTTACAAAATCATCTCCGAAAAATATTAAACTTTTGTAAACTAATATTTTTAAAAATATAAATTTTTTGGGTATTACAGGATATGAGAGGAACGGTCATGGTAGACGATGGAGGTGGTGGATGATGAATCTGATGAATAGTTAATAAATTTCACTTTGCACCCTAAAACATTTGAATTAATGTCTAAATCAACCGATTAATTAGTTGAAGGATATAAATATCAATTGATATTAAATAACTTTTTTGATTTTAACTTGCACCCTTTAGTTAACAAAATAATTAACTGTTGCAGTTATGTATGAAGCACGAAAAACACAAGTGTTGACGAAGATATCACATTAGTGCAAAGTAAAATTTAATCTAACCACATAGATGTATTGTATAATTAACCGGTTTTTAATCTGTATATCAAATTAAAAACACAACTATTATTTTTCTTTTGGCAAAGTCTTTGGAATACAGACTACCATTTGAAAATTTCAGAATAGTTGATTTTGAATTTTTAAATTATGGCAACAATTAGTTGGTCATTGGTACTATGAGGTGACTTGTGCTGATGTTATTATTACACCAAATAATGCTTGTACCTTCACAAAGACTAATAATGAATAAAGGATTAATTATACTTTACCTCCTATGATTAGATTGTTTTGCATTTTATTCTCTATAGTATTTTCGTCACTACTTTACTCCTTATAATTAGATTTTGTTGTACTTTACCTCTTGATGTAAGCATAACCACAGGGGTCAACGTGCTAATGAAGGGGTAAAATGCAACAAAAGTCTAATCAAATGGAAAAAAATGATGATGCAAAAATTATAGAGAAGCAAAGTGCAAAATAGCCTAACTACTAGGGAATAAAGTATAATTAACCCATGAAGAAATGACGTCTTGGACTTATTTAGTTGGTTTAGCCGTGTGTCTCTGCTTTGTCACCTCTATCTTGCAATCAAACAAGATTAGATTGGTAGTTGAAATTATAATTCAAAATTTTAAATGGTGATTTGATATCCTTTCCAAAAGTCTATTTTTCTATTACACTGACATTGACTTTCATTTTAAATAGTGATTTGATATCATCTCCAAAAGTTCAATTTTCTATTACGCCGAAATTACTTCTTTTTTTTTTTTTTACAAGAATTTCACTTATTAACAAAGTATTTTAATATCACTGAAATATCCTCGTCACACCCCAAACAAATATAAAATTTATTATGGTTGCGATCACTACCACCTCGGCCATTGCCAACTATGACCACCACAGTAAATGTTACCACTACAAGAAATATTAAATACCACATAAATCTATGCACCATAACCCTATAATGCTAATCTATGCCCTCCGCCATCAACGGCAGAAAAAATACTGTATAAAAAATCAATGACAAATATTAAATATCCAACAAATAAAAAAACGCAACAAAATTTCATAATTCCCCCTCCCCGCAATAAAAAATACAGCCACTACAAAACATTTAACAGTGAAATTCCGATAGCAACAAAAGAAAATCAAAGAAACATCTCAAATTATTGCCTGCAACAAATAAAATTCGAAGAAACACAAGTTTTTATATATAAAAAAACAAATCGAAACATATTAAAGTGATTTGGAGAAAAAAAAAAAAAATCAAAGCAACAAATAATTCAATCTGAAAAAAAAAATCAAATATATTTGAAAAGAAATCCAAATTTGAAAAAAAAAAAAAAAACATCTGGGAAAACAGTTCGATATATGTTGAATACAACGTCCAAACATTGTGTTACATTCAACATTATTAGCTACATATGCATGAACAATGATTGTGTTTACGACAACGTTGTACTTTTATTCAATCTTTATTTATATAAAGAATACCTTACAAAGTACATCCATTTGTATATATTTTTATTTTTATCCATTTGCATATATTTTTTAAAAAAAATTAATTTTCTCTTAATATGACCCAATAATGAATTCAATCTTGAATTCAACACGGTATTTTTAATGTTGAATTCAAAAACATATGTCATTGGTTAATATAATTATGGGAAAGAATTGAATTAAAGTAAAATTATGAACTACTATTTTCAATATTTTTCAGGAATTTTTAATTAGACACCCACTTTTTTGTTACATATTAAAATGGGCCCCAATAATCAAACCCAAACAAAACAAAACCCATATAATTATTTATATTTGGAGAAAACCTCAAATATTTCAGCAGAATTCTTCACGCAAGGCTTGGCAAGAAATCGAGGGTTCATATATTTTTTGAAACAACATCAAGCTAAACAAGGAAATAGCAACCAAAATCACACATTCAAAGCTGCAAAAATGAAAGATATTGTGTTGATTATACCATATATTCATAGTTTCTATTGCCCTAAATTGCAAAACGAAAAAACAGCAGCGGAATTGAATTCTGCAAACGAACAGCAACAACGATTCTTGTTCCCTCAACCGGTATGTGTCCTCACTCTCCATTATCTTCTTTTTTTTGTCCAACCGGCATGGGAAGTTCCAATATGCAGTGGGAATTATATCGGAAAGTGGCATTTTAATTGTGCAATTCTAGAGAGAGAGAGTCGTGGGTCTTGCATTTATAGAGAGCGAAACAGCTAATGCAAGGCCCACTGCAGAATTTGTTCTTCAAGTTCAGAATTTGTCCTTCTAATTTATTTTTGTCCATTATCTTTTTTTTTTTTGTCCAACCGGCATGGGAAGTTCCAATATGCAGTGGGAATTAGATCTGAAAGTTGCATTTTAATTGTGCATTTATAGAGAGAGAAACAACTAATGCAAGGCCCATTGCAGAATTTGTTATTCAAATTTAGAATTTGTCCTTCTAATTTATTTTCCACATTCTTTGATATGGAGCCATGTGAGGAATGTCAAGAGTCCAGCAGAATTGATAGCAACACTCGCAGTTATACATTGTTGAATATTACTGGGGTCAATTCTTGATTTTGCACATAATTACTTTGTTGAATATTACTATACGGCTATATTTGGACTGAATATTTCTCTACAGTTATAATTGGTTGAATATCGATGTACAGTTATAATTGGGTTAAATATTACAATACAGTTATAATTGGACTGAATATTAATATACAATTACAATTGGTTGAATATTAATGTACAGTTATAATTGCGGTAATTATGACTATACAGTTATAATTGGATTAAACATTACTATACAGTAATAATTGGTTCTATATTTGATGTACAGTTATAATTGGATTGAATATTAATACACAGTTACAATTGGTTGAATTTTTTATTGTACAACACGCAATGTTGAGCAACCGTTTCATAGCTAAATATTATATGTACAACCTTTCATGTTTGAGTATTGTAGTACAGTTATTTTTTGGCCGAATATTTGATGTACATCTAAAATTGTTTGAAGACGAGATGCCTGTTGGAGAGAGTAGCGGAGATGCAACTAGAACTAATACTGATTACTACAGCAAAATACAGAGAGTGACGAAGTTGAAAATTTATTGATACCTTACCGCCCAAATAAGTCGACAACAATGTCTGCTGATTGGAGGTATTTAATTTGTGAGGTAGGGCAAGTTTTTAAAAGTGGGGCTAATGATTTTAGGAATTGTTTGATAAAGTATTCCATTGAAATTGGGTTCAAATTTGATTACAATAAGAACGAACCATCTCGTGTTGTAGCATATTGCGGATATAAGATTGAGCGAGGATGTGAATGGTTCGTACGTGCGAGCATTGATAGTAAGAATGGATTTTTTTACATCAAGAAAATAAACAATATTCATACGTGTGGTGCTGCAGTTAGAACCAGGCAAAATGGTAGAATTAATTCCAAAATTGTGTCGAGTTATATGAAAAACACGCTAAAGGCTCAACCACTAAAACGCCCTATTGACGTCGTCAAAGAATTTAAAAATAAATATGGGTTGGACATAAGTTATCACCATGCATGGTGGGGGATTGAAAAGGCTAGAGAAGATGTTTTTGGGGATTATCGTAGTGGATACGACCAGTTGAGATGGTACAAAGAAGTGTATATGGAGACAAACCCGAGAACCTGTTTTGAAATTGAATATGATATGAGTACTGGTTGTTTTAACCGACTTTTTGTTTCATTCGGTGCTAGCATAACAGGGTTTAAATATGTATGACCTCTATTATTTCTCGACGGAACGTTTCTGAAAGCAAAGTATAAAGGCACGTTGCTTGGCGCGATCGGCAAAGACGGGAATAACGGTAAGCAAGGGTAAAAAATCTAGTTGTTTTTTGACGTGCTAATCAATTTGTTGTTGTTGTATACGATGTAATATTCTTGTTATACAGTGAAAAAATAATTATTACTGTTAATTTAGTAATAATATTCGATGTACATTAAATATTTTATATTGAATAACTAGACTTTTGTCATTTGCCGACAGGTATTTATCACAAATACTAAATCTAACGTTCTAGAAGTAATTGAATTTTAAGCAAAATCTCTACAAAAATATTTTGAAATTAAATCCAATCACAGTAAAACTATTTCAAGAATAATATTCTTCATCGTACAATTGTTTACACATAATACGAAATTAAATTAAAAATAAAGTATTACATAAAACCAAAACTACTTACTCCATTCCTAACCATGGTTGAAGGACGATTGGTTGCTCATGACATGTTCTTCATTTGCATAAGATATTCAACATGCCTTCTTGAAGAAGCCCACGCTAAATCCCAACCGGAAAAGAAAATATAAAACTAAAAATGAAAAATATGAACTCTTAAACCCTAAGTCAACTAAAAAGAAAGAAAAATTGCCTTTTTGGTCTCTTGTCCCTAATAATCCCACCATGCCATTTAATGACCTATCTCTGAATGACCATGATGGCCATAATCCCACAGTAAAACCCAGTCGAAATCTCCTCTTGTCCCGGATAATCTCTCCATGCCATTTAATGGCCTTTCTCTAAATGACCATAATGCCAATTTGATGTTCCAGATAAGTTGGGCCAAAGGCCAAATGTTTGATTTGAAGGGCTGGGGCCAGCGGCTCAAGCCCTGTCCAGTGCACCGAAGGAAGCCGCGCATTGCGCGCTTGTAATGGATTTGCAAACCAAATCGGATCCATAGGTCGAGTCAGCTCTGTTCGCGGGTTGTGGCCATTTTCTACTCTATTTTTCTTCAAAATATAGTATTTTTGATCTAATTTTTCAAATCTACAAAAGCAAATGAAATAAATTAATTATATTAATTTAATTAATTCAAAATATTAAATTAATATTTCGAACTCTCACAAGGGGGTGGGTGGTGGTCTTATTGAGGGGGTTGGGGGTGGTGGTACCAGTAGCTGTTCGTTAGAGAGAGAGATAGAGAGAGTTCGAAATATTAATTTAATATTTTGAATTAATTAAATTAATACCCTTGTCCACCTTCTCCTTCTGCTTCTTCTTTTTTTCTCTCTCTTATATATATACTAGTGTATAACCCGTGCCTGAAGGCACGGGCGTAAAACATACATCAGCATTTGGGACAATTATATCAATTTGTTTTGATATTCAACTTTAAATGTTGCATCAATTGAGACAATTACAGTTACAATAATATTTTAGGATAAACAATATTTGTTGTGGATAGAGATCCAAATTCGGGGAGAAGTACACTTAATCAATCAAATGATATACACCTTAATAAGGCCACATATAATTGGCCATGACTAAAAACCAGTGTAGTCAAATCAACTCCAACAAATTTTACTGATTGTCCTTGTGATTTATTTATCATCATAGCATACGCCAAACGAATTGGAAACTGATGCCTTGTCATTTGAAAAGGAAATTCAAAAGACGATGGCGTCAAGAATATTCTTGGAATGCATGCCAAATTTCCTGCTTTATCCCTTGTTAATATTCGAGCTTCTATTACACGTGAAGAACACCTGACAACCATTAAGCATGTGTCATTACAAAGTCCATCACTTGGTGTGATATTTCTCAATAACATCAGTGTTTTTTATAAATAACGTAATTTACTCTGTTCACAACTTCCATTTTTTTTTCCTTATTTCTCAAGTTCGCAACTTCCATTTTCAAATAGACAGTCATAACCATTTTTTTAATAAATAACATAATTCACTATGTTTAACAACGCTCCCATTTTCAACAATGAGTTTTCAAACCAACCCAACAATAGCAAAAAAGATAAAGGTAACAATAATTAAATGCTTATACAAACAAAAACTCATGCAAACAGAATTGCACCAATTAACATTTTGTTCTTAAGTTGTCTTAGATTTGGAGTTTGATCAGGCATGAAGAGACGACACCGCCATGGCACTGGTTGCGCGTAAGAGCTCGACGACCGGATCGACACCTCCTACATACCTTCCGGGTTGCCCAACCACGATACAGGGCGAAGGTCCCCATGCACAATTTCTATTGCTCGTAGTTATAAGATCGTCACCGTCAACAAATCCTAACTGGGAACATAACAATAATAACCATTTTTTAACGAATCAAGAAAGGAAGATCATCAAATTGAAATTATATAACCATTATTTGAAACAAATTATAACCATTTTTTAACGAATTTGGAACAGATTCAAACTGATAAATATATAAAAATTGCAGGAAATCCATAACAGATCAACAACAAAACCCAAAAAAAAAAAAAAAACAATTGAAATAAAGAATAATAAATATTACGGAAACAGTACATGCAATATATATCCGAATTTCTCAAAGTCGGAAAAACTTTATTATAGGAATTACTTCGAAATGAATTAGATCAAATAGTAAATTAACCTTCCATTAAGCCAATGTCTCAAAACCATGAAAATTAAAAACAACTCTTACCAATCAAATGCAACTTATGACAATGTTCGGTAATACGGTGTCTTTCTCTTGCATTGTGCTAAACAGGCTCAAAGCGAGGTTGTTTTCATTGGTTTGAAGACCATAAACACATTGTGCATAACCAGTTGAAGCCATAACCATACTGGAGTGCATAAAAAAATAGCATCCAAGGCTTGAAGGCGATAACCACATTGTGCATAACCAGCAATCAAAAATGAGTGAATTATAGAATATGAAAATGGAAGAATGGAAGGAGAAAATAGAAAGGGAAGAGAAAACTATATATCATCAAGGGAAATAAATGTAGGTAAAGTACTTCTGCCTGAGGAGCATAATAGGGAGCAAATGCTGGACCAACATGCACTCGAGATTGATCTTTCTCATCACGCAACATAAACCAAAACAAATAAACCGAAATATATATAGAGAAAAGTAATCAAACCAAAATCTACATGCAACAGAGCCATTCTTATCAGCACTCACTTGAACCTACTCAAATTGTTTTTCATGAGTTTCACTAACTACTATAGTTGGGGACTTGTTTGTCCAGCTTAATTAAAACAATAATTTGACCCAAAAGAAAAATATTACAACAACAATCAGTTGGAGAACTTAAAAATTACCTTTCCCGAATAACTCAACTGCATACAATGTATTTTTTAGAATCAAAGTTCTTACCTTACCTTCAAGTCAATTTTGAAGCTTTGTGACCATTCTTAGATGCAACTGCAGCCGCCTTATTGGGAGGGGCAACGACCTTTTTGGGAGGATCTGCAGCTTTGAGGATAGGTTTCTTAGCTAATTGGAGAAGAATTGAGAAATGGTCAGTTCCTGGTGAGTTCTTGGACTTATGAATGGATATTAAAATAATCCCAAATCACAAATATGAAGAATAATGCAGACCAAAAACTAAAATAAACAATCTCGCAATACCCATCTCTAAGATTTATCAAACTGAAGAAGAAAAAATAATGTAGCCCAGGGAAAAAAAAACAGAATCATAAATTAGAAAGATGCAATTTTTGTATTTCAATTTCTTTGTTCTTTACCTCAATGTTTAGTAGGAGTACAAATCAGACTGATCGACAATTTCTTCCCCCTTATTTGAACTACGATCCTTCACTCTCCATGAGCGCAGCAAAAGCTGATCGACAATTTCTGTACTGTTATGTGTTCTCGAAAGAAATACAACAAAAACTGAAGAAGTGGAGTGAAAAACAGCTCATCTCCAGCAGCAGGAGGAAAAAGACATAGTCAATGGTATAATCCAGAAATTTCTAATATACAAATCGAAGAAATAATTGAAATTTACCATCATAAGCCGCTAGTTGAAGCTATGGTTGTAGGAGCAAGGATCCGATTCATTGGTTTTCAGAGGTGAAAGATACATATGCATAACTGTAAAGCACTTTCTAATGAACAAATGGACATGTTGAGGCATTGTGAGTTAGGGCACTGTAAATTTCATTGAAGACCCTACATAAACAGGTGGTGTGCAAGAGTTCGCAAATGCTTCATACCAGAATAAAAAAACAACAATTAGAGGCAAAATTTTAGACGAATCAGCACACCAACACCCAATTAAAAAAAAGCAACTAAAGAAATATTACCTTCATCCTATGTTGACCAACAGCCACAATGAATATTTGAACAAAATGAACACGCCACTGATATTTTCATTGAAAGCACTCTTGCTCAATGCAACAGAAAATCATGTTTCTACTTAGGTCTTAACATTTCAGAACAAATGGGAACAGAAACACAGAACAAATGGGAACAGAAACACAAAACA
Source organism: Eucommia ulmoides (assembly GCA_016647705.1). Taxonomy (NCBI): domain Eukaryota; kingdom Viridiplantae; phylum Streptophyta; class Magnoliopsida; order Garryales; family Eucommiaceae; genus Eucommia; species Eucommia ulmoides. The sequence goes on along the minus strand of CM028333.1, from coordinate 11,779,273 downwards.
AATGCCTCAATGAAAACAATATTTGCAAGTTTAAAACATATTCACCAACTAATGAGGACTAACCAAACAGGAACAGAAATAGAAACAGGGAACAGAAACAGAAACAAAAAATAGGGAACAGAAACAGAAACAAAAAACAGGGAATGGGTGGAGACAATTAAACCCAAAATCCAAAGAGAAACGCACCTGGAGATAGAGTGGGGAACTAACAGAAGACGGACATAGGGCAATTGGTCTTCTGGTCGCGAGTGATCATCGCTGTCATCTTCGCAAAGGAGGGAGGGAGGCCGCCGTCATTGTCTTTGCAAGGGAGGGTGAGATCTGTCCATTTCGAACCAAATCAAGAGTGATATCAGCAATGAGATCGGGAGCAGTAAGTGAAACGACGGTGAGCGGCGAGATCGACAGTCAGATTCGCCGGCGAAGGCAATGGTGAGATTCGCCGATGGCAACGGTGAGCTGTGGATTCGATTTTAGCAACGGCTGGGGATGCGAAGGCGATGGCGGCGACGGCTGGGGACGCGAAAGCGATGGCGACAGAGATGGCGACGGCAAGCGACTGGGATGGCGATGGCGATATGGCCGAAAATAGCCGAAGATCTGCCGCTATCGTCGAGGGAGGGAGGAACCGAGGGTGATTCGGCTGCCGTCGTCGAGGGAGGTAGGAACCGAGGGTGGATTGGGTGGAGTCGAGAGTGACGGAGACGGCGATGGTGATGGCGATGGCAGTGGCGGTGGCGATGGCAGTGGCGGTGGCGATGGCCATGGCCATGGTTGCAGTTGGCCGATTTCAGCGGCGACGTCGGAGGTGAGAGAGAGAGAGAGAGAGAGAGAGAGAGAGAGGGCTGGGGAAGAGAGTGAGAGGCTGCAGCTCCAAACCCTAAAATATATGTTGTATAAGATAAAAGTAATCTAATGGCTATGAATGTCTTTCATGTTTACGTCTTGATCCAACGGTCCTGAATATAAATGAGCTGATTTATTTTTTATATATATATATATATATATATACCTCTTATTTGGAACATTATTTGGTTTATATGTTCTAATATTTTTTACTTTAAAAAATTGTATGATTTTCAAGTGAAAACTTTATTATACAAATACATTTCGTTCCTGATTTATTTCTAATGCTAATCAAACGTTGGAATGGGAATGACCATTTTAACACCACTATTAATCTTTTTTATCATCAAATATAGGAATTGTAATTACCATTCTATTCCATAGTAATCTCAATCTTATTATCATTCATTTCTATTTCATTACATTCCGGCATACGAAATGCAACGAAAAAGTTTAAATGTTGACGAAAATACTATAGGAGGTGCAAAGTGCAATTAAGTCTAACGCAAAATCTAACTTATCCGTTTTTAAAGTATATGTCAAATTAAAAACACACATTATTTTTGTTTTGGCAAACTCTTTGGAAGACCCAAACCATGATTTGAAAATTTCAAAATAATTGATTTTGAATTTTTGAATTATGACAATAATTATATTTAGAGATTAGGATTTAGTAAAAGTGTGGAAAGGACGATGAGACGATATTCAAGGATAAGGTTATGGATGGCATCCACACATTTCGTTGGTGTAATTGGTACTATGAGGCGATTTGTGTTGATGTTATTTTTACACCAAATAATGCTTGTACCTTCACAAAGGCTACGTCTCTTTGTTCAATGCCATAATAATGAATAAATGGTGTCTTGGAAATATTTAGTTGGTTTAGTCGTGTGTCTGTGCTTTGTCTCCTCTATCTTGCAATCAAACAAGATTAGATTGGTAGTTGAAATTATAATTCAAAATTTTAAATGGTGATTTGATATCCTTTCGGAAAGTCCATTTTTCTATTACACTGACATTGCCTTTCATTTTAAATAGTGATTTGATATCGTCTCCAAAAATCCAATTTTCTATTACACCGAAATTACTTTTTTTTTTTTTTTTTTTAACAAGAATTTCACTTATTAACAAAGTATTTTAATATCATTGAAATATCCTCATCACACCCCAAACACGTATAAAATTTATTATGGTTGCGATCACTACTACCTCGGCCATTGCCAACTATGACCACGACAGTAAATGTTACCACTACAAGAAATATTAAATACCACATAAATCTATGCACCATAACCCTATAATGCTAATCTATGCCCTCCGCCATCAACTGCAGAAAGAACACTGTATAAAAAATCAATGGCAAATGTTAAATATCCAACAAATAAAAAAACGCAACAAAATTTCATAATTCCCCCTCCCCGCAATAAAAAATACAGCCACTACAAAATTAGATTAGATTTAGTCGTGTGTCTCTGCTTTGTCTCCTTTACCTTGCAATCAAACAAGATTAGATCATACTTCCAACTCTCTTCAATATCTGTTTGGTATACATCTTGAAGAGTTCATATCACAATTCGAAATTTTAAAGAGTGATTCAGTTGATCCAAAAATCCAATTGTCTATTACACTGACATCATCTCTTTCTTTCTTTCTTTCTTTTTCTTTGCGAGAATTTCAATTATTAACAAAGTATTGAAATATCCTTATCACACCCCAAACATATATAGAAATTTGTTATTGTCATGATTACCATAGCAACATTTATCACCACCTCGACCATCACTTCCACAGTAAATATTTATTATCATTGCCTAACACACCACATAAAATATTTTGCTATATCTTTTAAAAATTAGCTGTTATATGCTATCTTTGAATACTTTAAATTTGAAAATTTATAGACCAAGATAAATCAAGAATTATAAAGAGATATCAGATTTCAAAAGTGAGAAAAGTTAGTTTTCTGAAAATACTACTTTGAGTGAATTTTCGAGAAATTCTTGATCGTGAAAAGTTATTTTGAAATACTGAGAATATCGTACTTTTGTCAATATCTTTTTTGAAGAAATCTTGGTGAAATATTTTTTATTATCTTTGAGTGCTCAGAATTTTGTGCTTTTAAGTGTTATATATTTTAATTTCTGAGCCTCTTTTATTTATGATAAAAAATCATTTCCTCTAGAATCTCTAAATATCTTTAAAACGATTTTTGTGAAATCTAGTTTCAATAGTTTACCTGCTTATCTTGAAAATTCCAGATTAATTAGTGTCTCACATTTTGCATAAACATTTCTACCACTGTCTGGGTCATTAAGGCCCCGTTTGGTTAGTGTTCCCAACTAAACCCAACCCCAAAATTTAGAGATTGATTGTTGGGAACGCGTTTGGCAACGCACAAAACCCAACCCAACCCAAAAAATAAGAATTGATTCTCAAAATCCTAAAGAAACCAGAAACAAAAAAAAAAGTTGTTTCTTTTTGTGCCCAAAAAACTCAACCTAAAGTTCTTAACTTCCGACTTCATCTACCGGCCGACCACCACCACCCGCCGCCGCCTGCCACCGTCCGGCGACCATCGCGGCCGCCGCCGTCCGGCGACCGACCGCCATCTCCGGCCACCTCCGGCGACCTTCCGCTGCCGGCGGTTACCTCCAGCGACCATAGCCGGCCGCCGCCTACGTTGTCCGGCGATCGTCCGCCGTCTCTGGCCACCTCCGGCGACCTTCCACTGCCGCCGGCGACCGCCGGCGGCGGCCGTCCGGCTACCTCCGCCGCCGTCTGCGGCAGCCCGGCCACCTTGCCGCCGCCGCCGCCGTCTGGCCGCCACCAAACAAAAAAAAAATTAAAAAAAAAAAAATTAGTTTTGGGATAAAATCGTTACCAAACACATTCTGTTCTCAGCACAAAACAAAAATTGTCGTTACCAAACGTAATTCTATTCCCAAAATTCTCAACCCAACCCAATTCAACTCAACCCAACCCATTCCAGTTGGGTTCAAAAAAGTGGGAACACTAACCAAACGCCACCTAATTCAGTTTATCTTGAATTGAGTTGGTAGAAATTCTTGTGAGAACAAATAATAATCTTTTGTATTTGCGATGAAACTTTGCCCTAAAGATAATTGGTCAAAGTGAGAGTCTTGATTAGGTATAAAGGGAGTTTATCTAATTAGAGTTCTAAAGGTGTAATTATTACCTAGGAAAATAATTAGTGTAAAATTTTGATTCTCACCGGGGGAAAATAATCAATATTGATTAGTAAATTCAAATTCCCTGAGAGAACTCAAGAGAGTAAACGTAGACAAGAGTAACTTGCCGAACTACTATAAATTTTGTGTCTCGATTTCTCTATCCCTACTCTTTGTGTGTTGTGCATTTAGTTAATTAAATACGTTTTCACATATTAAGAAGATAAAAATCAATTAAAATTTTTTAATTAAATCTTAATATTTTAAGTATCCAATTCACCCCTCTTTTTGGAAGATATTTTGGGACAACAGTTACGATATGTTGGAAAGCAAGTGCTCCGCATGGAACACATGTTGCGTGAACCTCTCAAACGAATATTCCAGTTGGGGCGGATTTCGATTCCTGCTTTCATCCGTCTTTGGCCCTTGGGTTGTATTTTAATTTCAACTTTGGCCTGTTTCTGACCCACGGGCAAAGCTTATGACCATTTTACCCTTCATTAAATATCAACACGAAGACCACTATATAAAGGCCAAGGCACCAAGCATTTCCCCCACCATCTTATTCATTTACACAAATTGCTTTAAATTTGGGGGGAGGGAGAGAGAGAGAAATGAGTCTTAAAAGGAAACTGGTTGGGAAAACAGAGATAAAGTCAGATGGAGATGTGTTTCATGAGCTATTCAGAAACAGACCACATGAAATATCGAAGATGAGCCCTAATAATATACATGGCGTTGATTTGCATGAGGGTGATTGGGGAGTTGTCGGCTCTATCGTAACCTGGAACTATACCCATGGTAACTCCCAATGCTTAATAATTCAATTTACATATATAGGATCAATTATCAAATATTTATTAGATAGTATTAATATTATTAGATAGTATTTAGACATACAAAATTGTATTTAATTTTAATATCACAATTCGCGGTTTCAAATAATACTTTAAATTCTTTCTTTCTTTTTTTATTTATTTATTCATTTTGGAGTTCTTTACCTAATAAATACAAAAAATAAAAATAAAAATTACTGACACCACAATTGTTTAAAGTTATTAACGGAAAGCAGATATTTCGGGGTTGGTAACCCGGGGAACTGAGATCCCGGATATGCCAACCCCGGGATATATGAAGATAATTTTTTTTATTTATTTTTTTTTTTATTTTTTTTTTTTAGGGATGATCCCGGGGTTACCAACTCTGGGACCTTTTGGTCCCAACTGCACAAGCAGCTTCTTGTGCTGCTACTTGAAGCAGCAGTAGACGTGCAGCTGCTGCTTGAAGCAGCAGCTGCACATGGGCATAATTTTTTTTTTTTTAATATGGGCATAATTTTTTGTATTTTTTTTTTTTTTTTAATATGGGCATAAATTTTTTTATTTTTTATTTTTTAATATGAGGGATGGTCCCGGGGTTACCAACCCCGGGACCTTTTCCGCAGCCCCCGGTGATACCATCACCGGGACCCCAACCTTCCTCTCACTTATTTCATGCATGTCATTCCTCTCTCTTATTTCATGCATGGAACCCTCTTATTTCATTCATACAACTCTTTGCTCTCTCTCGGCCTTCTCCAACCGACCCCTCCTTACAACTCCTTCATCTCTCAGATCTTCAGGTAATTTTAATATATTTGTTAATTTGATTATTATATTTTTTACTTATTTAATCAATTAGTTTACTTAATTTATAATTAATTTGTTAATTTAGTTAATTTATTTTTTAAGTTATTTTGCTAGTTTAATTTGTTAATTTAGTTATTTAATTAAAAATTAGGCACTTTAACATCTCAAAATTTGAATAAATTATTATTTAGTTAATCTGTTTGTTATTTACTTTACTTATTTAATTTGTTAAGTAGTTAGTTAATTTAATTTATTAAATTACTTGTTTAATTTCTTAATTAGTTTGTTACTTTAGTATTTTTTTTGTAACTATTTTTCGTGATGTTATATACTGTATTTCTTATGTATTGTCTTTCTTATGTATTGCGTTTGTTATACCTTGTCAATATCATGTCTACCTTCGAAAAAATTTCTTTCAAATTCAAGAAGAATAAATATGTACGGTAGATTAACAACTTTTTAACCTCTACAAACGTTTAAAAAAAAAAAAAAAGAAGATTATTTACAAAAAATTGTATTTACAATCCTATACTTAAACTATCTACTATTTAACTAATTATGTACCACAAGACCTACTATTTAAAATTTATGCCCATATTAAAAAAATAAAAAAAAAAATTTATGCCCATGTGCAGCTGCTGCTTCAAGTAGTTGGGACCAAAAGGTCCCGGGGTTGGTAACCTCGGGACCATCCCTCATATATATATATAAATAAATAAATAAAAAATTATCTTCATATATCCCGGGGTTGGCATACCCGGGATCTCAGTTCCCGGGGTTGCCAACCCCGAAATACCTACTTTCCGTAAATAACTTTAAACAATTTTGGTGTTAGAATTTTATTTTATTTTTTTTTTTTTTATTTATTTTTTTTTTTTTTTTTGTATTTTATTAGGTAAAGAACTCATTCATTTTGTGTTTCTTTTAAGTTCTCTATAATTTCAAGAAATCGTCTTGCACTCCAATTTTTTGTATTAATTGGTATGTAACAAAAAGTATTTTAGGTATTTCAAAATTATAATTCTCATAAAATTTCTATTGGTATAAAATAATGGAATGTAAAAATGGATATTTTAGGTATTTAAAAAGTATTAATGGAAAAGGTTAATTACACTTTGCACTTCATGTGGTTAGACCAAATTGCACTTTGTAGTATTTTTGTCAGCATCTAAATTCTATGCGTTTAAGACTTAAGTGTAACTATTAAAAATTAAACAAAAATACAGTTAATTTTGGCATTTGACTTCAAACTTAAGGGTAATTACATCATTTTTCTGCAAACTAATTCTATGGGGTCCATTTAAAAAGTCATCAACATTTTAAGGGTCTCAAACGTTTTTTTTTTCTTTTCATTTCCATCGCCTTCTTCTCTATTTCTCTCTATTCCAGCAACGTCACTCGTCCGATGCCGTCCATTCTATATTTCTCTCTAAAATATATATACACACATGAATATAGAGAGAGAGATAGAGAAATCTAAGCTTTTGAGCTCAGATCTCTTTTTATATATATATCTATATATATATTTGTATGTGTGTATTTTGTTTATATATTATATAGAGAGAGAGAGGAGATGAGAGAAGAGAGACAGAAATAGAGAGAGAATGGATGGTAGTAGTAGTTGGCTGGTTGGTGGCTATCAGTTGATGTGGTGGTGACCGTCTGTTGGTGTTGTAGTGGTCGTCGGTATTGTGGTGGTCGACGGTGTTGTTTGACAAAGATGACGAAATAAAAACAAAATAAACTTTTGACCCTCAAGTTTTAAATGAGAAATAAAATGTTTCAATACATGGTCTGGGTATACGTGTTGACAAAAAATACTAAAGGGATGAAAACTATAATCTGATCTAACCATAAAGGTACAAAGTATAATTAACCTAATGAAAAGCATCAAAAGGTTACATGGAAGTCACAATTAACCTCTAAATTTATCACAAATCACTACATTGAATTTGGATGTCACCTACACGAAAATGTTATTACACACAATTATTTATTCACAGAGATTTTGATTTAAAATTATATACTTTTAAATTGAGTAAGATCATGTTGGATAACATTAAATTTTAAATACTAAAAATATAAGTAATGAATTTATTAATTACAGAATATATTACGAATTCAATTTTTGAATACTTTTAATTTTAAAAAGACTATATTTTTTTTTTATAAATTTTTATTCTTAAAATAATTTTTTCGACTTTATTTTTTTAAAATACTCTCTCTACAACTTTCTCTCTTTATGTTTTTTATATATAATAGTTTTTTTTAGATTTTACTGTATTAATGTAAAATGTTGATATATTTTATGATATTAAGTGATAAGTGTTAAAAAAAATTAAGCAAATCGCTTAAAAAAAAATTTAAAGTGATATTTATTTTTAAATGATTGTTTAATTTTGCTATTAAATATATTTAATTTCATAATTAGTTAATACATTAAAACTCAACTTAAATGAGTTATGAAAGGAAGTCATAATAATTTTAGTAATTTGTGAATTCTAATTGATCAACAACGTGGAACAGAAATCTAATAGATTGAATTGAGTTTTGAATAGATGGTAAGAAGAAGGTGGCAAAAGAAATCATAGAGGCCATAGACGACGAGAAGAAATCGGTTACGTTTAAAGCAATAGAAGGAGATATAATGGAGGAATTCAAGACATTCTCGGCAACTTTCCACGTGGATACTAAGGTTACTAATGAAGAAAAAAGCAATGTGGTCACATGGACATTTGAGTACGAAAAGTTGAAGGAGACAGATGAGGATCCAAACACTTTGATGGACTTCGCCCTTAACCTCACCCAAGACATTGAGACTCACCATCTCAATCAATCAACTGCCCAAAATTGATTGAGAAAACAACCATAACATGTGCACTTGGGCTTGTTGGGGGCTTTCGATGGTCGATTTCTAAAATAAAATATGTAAGAAAGAATAAAATTTTGGTAGTAAGAGTGCGCTAGCATTTTCAGTATTGAATGATCAATGTTGAAACTTCATATGTTTTTAACGGGTTAATTACTTGTTGAAGTATGTATTTTGGTATTGGCAAAGTTTGTATTTATGTATGTATAATTACGTTTGAAGGAGTGATATATAATGTACTTGTTTTGAACGGTTTGATCAGTATTGAATTATCAATGTTAAAAATAAGAAATCGCCACCTAATATTAGGTTTAATTGGTGTGCTAGGTCACCAATTTTTTTTAAGAAAAACCAACTTAAAAGTCCTAAATAAATTTGACTCCAAAGATAAGGTCAAACTAAATATTCATTTAAAAATATTCGGAGGTTGGTTACTCTCGGAGAAAGTGTTAGGCACTCCAAGATGCTCATCCAAAAAAAGTATCTTATGTTCAATTAAGTCCAATTAACTTTAAGTTCGAATGTTTTATTTTAGGGTTAATTACACTATACCCTCAAGTGTTTAGGCCATTTTTCACTTTGCCCCCTCTATGGTATTCTCGTCACCACTTTGCCCCATTTGATTAGGCCTTTATTGCACTTTACCTTCATCGTCAGCACTTTGTCCCTTCTGTAGTTAGGCCTATATCAAGAGGTAACTATAGGAAGTAAAGTAATAACAAAAAATACCACATGGGACAAAGTGCAAAACGATTTAACCACAGGAGGATAGAATGTAATTAACCTTTTATTTTATTTTGAAAATATTTTCTTTCTCATAAACTCCTTTTGATATTTTTCAAATTAGGATGTGACAAATTTTTATTTTTATTTTTTTTAATGTTCCCCAAGTATGATCTTTCATCAAATATTAAGAGATATGACAAAGATGATCCCCGGGGGGGATGGGGGGTTATATATGTTTCCGATGAACTTCTTTAATTTAAGTGGGCAAATCAATCCAAGTATTTTCTAAGTGAGACAAAAGACAATATGCAAAATAGCATAAAATATTACATTACTTTCTATATAAATATGATGTCATGGAATGTCTACTTTCCTAATTTGCCCAATTAATTTAAAGTCACGATTTGACATTCCCTTAGGTCCTATGGAGATGAGAAACAAGGGAACATCACGGAAACAAGTTTTGTTAAAATTAATTCCTCTAAGATTTAAACAGTATCCAACGAAACGACTTACCAAGGGAAGTGATTTCCTAAACCGACCATTTCTAAATTTCACTATATTTGGGAAATCAAATGTTGGTATAGAAATATTTTCTTGAATTTATTGAATCGTTGAATTCGCCATAATAAGGCTTGTAAGAATTAAGTCTTACAAAACAACTTATTATTATTTTGTTTTATTTTATTTTATTTCATTTGTTTTTTGCTTTTTTTTTTTTAATTATTTTTTTAACTATGAATTTAGGTACAACAACAACATAAATCACAAGAATATTTAAATGCAAAAAGATAAAAGATATGTCATCATCTAACACTCGAAAGCTAAACCCAATAGAAAAAATCCCATCTCAGCATTTTCATCTAATCATCGGATGATTTTAACTAGAATGAAACTTACAAGAATTCATATTGCATTACTAAACAAACTATAAAAAGAGAACTATGATTAAAAGGAAAAAGTACATGTTCTAGTAAGGATTCTCGACAAACAAGGTTTTTTTTTTTCTTTCCTCGAAAGCGGTTTCCCGAATGGTCTTTCTTTTGAGAACTGGCTCTTATGAGGGTCTCTCTGAATTTCTGAGTATCCCGAAGGGTTTTCTCTAAATTTTTGTGTCACTGAACTATGAGAATGAGAGTCCTATTTATAGGAAAAGATGGAGAATGAAAAAACACTCAAAAACACGAAAACCTTAGGACCCGTTTGATTAGTGTTCTCGACCCAACTCAACCCAACTCATCCCAAAAAATTTGGAATTGATATTTGGGAATGCGTTGGATAAACTCAATTCTTTTCTCATCCCATCCCAAAATATAAGAAATGATTATTGAATTCTCAAACAAAGTATAATAATAATAATAATAATAATAATAATAATAATAATAATAAAAGTTGTTTTTTTACCCCCAAAAAACCATCCCAAGCCAAAGGACGCAATTTGAATTTTTGAAATTGTCTAGTGAAGTTAGTGTTCAAGTTTTGTTAGCCTCATTTCTTTTTCCTTCTCCTTATCATTTTTTTTTTTTTTCCATTTTCTCTACCAAGTATCGAAGCCCTCTTCGTCTTCTCTTTTATTTTATTTTCGCTTCATCACCACTCTCCATTGCCGCTCCTTGTTGCTCACCATCGCCACAGCCACTTCATTCATCAGCATCGTCATTTCCATCTTCATCGCTCTTTTTTCATTATCTGTTCTTCGAAGCCCTCTGTCTCGTCATCGTCTTCTCGTCTGCCATTGTCGTTCGTCTTCTCGTCTGCCGTCATCATTCGTCTTTTTTCTGTCTCGCCGTGATCGTCTCGTCATCGCCCTTGTCTCGCTATTGCCATTGCCTTCGCCGTCAAAGCCAAAGTTGGGTTAGGATTTGGGTTGAATCGATTCATTACTTCGTTCAGGCACCAAATTGGATTTTCAATTTTGATTTTCGATTCAGATTTCGATTTTTTTGATTTTCGATTTCGATTTTGATTTCAATATGGACTTGGATTTCGATTTTGATTTTGATTTTGATTTCAATTTGGATTTCAATTTCGATTTCGATTTGGGTTTTGATTTTCGATTTCAATTTCGATTTCGATTTTCGATTTTCGATTTCGATTTCGATTTCGATTTTGATTTTGATTTCTCAAAGATTTCTCAGAATTAGTGTTCTCATTCTTCGGTGTAAGTTGAAAGAAATAAATAAATAAATAACAATTGTGAAGAAAAAGTTCTAGAATAATATCATTACCAAACGCGATTTTTTTCCCAGAACAAAAAAATATTACCGTTACCAAACACGATTATGTTCTCATTAAGAAATAGAATTATCAACTCATCCCATGTTATCTCATCCCAAGTGGGATAGGAAAAGTAGAAACACTAACCAATCACCACCTTAGTTTTGGCTGCCTACCCTAAGGGTGGACAGTATATGGGTTGGAGCAGTTTTGGCCAAAACCACGAACCAAATTAATATTATACGGGTTGGGCTAATTTTAAACATGGACCGACAAGTAATTTGCAGGTTGAAACGCATTGGAGTGCACAAGTTGACTAGTTTAAACAGTGAGTTGCCCAATAATGTGCGGGTTAGACCTATTTTTGGGTTGGGCTAATGAGAACTGTTGGCTGCCCAATTATTTTTGGGTTGGACCTTGAAATATAATAAATATTACTTAAAAAAAAATTATACATTACTAAAACTTGAAGAAAAATTGCCACAAAACTACAATAGCACAAAAAGAAAAAAAAAACTACAATAAAATGTCTCAAAAAAAAATTACAAACATAAATAATAAAATATAAACCTACGAACTTGGTAAATACTATGCAGGGCAGCAGGTGAATTGCAGACCAAACCAATTTCATGCGGGTTGGGTTAGTTTGAACAATGGATCACCCAATAATGCGTGAGTTACTATAGGTGATTTGTGTTTCGGTGTTGGTGTTGCGGTTTGGATAGGTTTGACGGGTTGACCTAACCCGCTGCACACCCCTAGCCTACCCTAGTCCAATTTCGGTAAGGAAAAAGAAAAAAGCCAAAAAAAAATATCTTAGCGGGAGCTGTGCATTGCACACCACTTGAGCTTGTTGAGCACATTGTCGTGTGGCAGCTATCCATGCATGACAGCTGTCACGGGATAGCTTATATTGTTATTTTTGTGTGTGCCACGCACTAATGCACGGATTTTTTTTTTCTTCGCAATGGGCCCCACCTTCTCTCTTCCTCCCCCCCCCCCCCCCCCCTCTCTCTCTCTCCCCTCTATCTCTCATGTTTTTCTCTCTTTGTTCTCTCTCTCCTCTTCCTCTCTTTTCTTTATTTTTTCCTTTCTTTTTCCTTATTTTTTTCTTTCTATTCTTCATTCTCTCTTTTTTTTCCTTTTTAAGTTTTTTGTGTTTTCTATTTTTCTTTTTCAAAATAAAATAAAAAATAATAATATGTTCCAATAAATTTTTTTGCGACGGGTAAAAATGGCGTGTCTACATTAGTGTTTTTTTTTCCTTTCTTTTTTTTGGGGCCAAGAATGATACTATATTTGTTACATCTATTCCCACTTTCTCTTATGGAATGTTCAACAATTACTTTCGAAATTAACAATATAAACAATATATAAATGCACCACCCAGGACACTGGAGCCCACTATCCATGGCTACTGGAACATACCTTGAGTATAGATTGTCAAAACCATACAATTCCTCTTATATCACTTACGAAACACTTGTCTCTTTTTATTTGTCTTTTCCATCTACAATTCAAAATGAAACAAAATATCGATAATATATTGAAGTGTGTTATGTGTTTGTTTCGAGATTATAACATAATTTTTGACAACTTAAAATCGCAAATCCATAAAGATTGTGAAAGTGAAAGTAATAATGTTTTATCAATAAAATATAACTCAATTGTTCAGAACATTTGTTTGTTTTACCTTGTATTCCTTAAAATTTCCTTCCTTGAACATGAAAAATTGTTTTCATTTCCACACAATGACATAATTAAACCTCAAACTAAGTTATCTAAGTTATAAACACGAAAAATATTTAAAAAGCCAGACTGAAAAATTATCAAGTCAACAGCAATTTTTTATATTCACAGAAACAGAATAGAACCTGTTCGGTGAAATGTTTTGTTTTAACAGAACTTCTGGAACAATTTCGAAAGGGAACAGAAAACTTCTGGAAAAATCTTTATCACCCAATTCAACACAATTTCAGAACAACAATTTCGACAGACAATCAAAATTTCAACACAATGATTTTAGCATAATTTTTTGTTTCACTCAATTAAATAATAAGTTATAGATGCAACTTATAGGACAAACTAAAAATTACTTACGGGATTTTTGGAAGGTTGAGTTTGATCAATCGGAATATAAGTAGTTTGAACCTATCAAGATTAAGTAAAAAAAAAATGCACATAATAATTACAGCATAACGTAATGGATAAAATAAAAGTTAATGACTTCATTACCTTCTTTAATTGAGACCTATAATTTGATGACATTAAATTTTTGCAAGATTCAATTGAGTCATTAGAAGTATAAATAGCTTGAACCTATAAAGATAAAGTAACATAAAATGCACATGACAATTACACTAATAAGGTAATGAAATAAATACGAGTTAATTAGTTTCTTACCTTTCTAGTTTGAGACCCATGGTTTGACGATGTCAAATCTGACTGTTTCATTACCTGCTCAATTTGAGACTCAGACAAATTTGTTCAAGATTGATTTGAGGTATCTGTATTCTTTGAAATGCCATCGACCTATAAAATAAATTCACACATATGCATTGATCAATATAAATAACATGATACATTTAAAATGGTAAAATCAAATTTTGACATATAAAATATTAATTGAATTAATTACTTTATTACTTTCTCCTTTTGAGACTTACAATTCCATGATGAGAACTTTTTGGAATTTTAATTTAAGGTATTATGAAAGTTAGAAATAGCTTGAACCTATCAACGTATAATTCACATATCTCACACGATTTAAATACAAACATATAACATTATGACATAATTCACAATGAAAAACTATGACAAATAAAATAAGTACAAACACTCATCTCAGTTGTACCTAACGTGATCTCAACTTGCAAATTTTTTTAATTTTGATTTAAGGCATTCCGAGTGTTAGAAGTGACTTGAACCTATCACCGTATAATTCACTTATCTCAATTAATATAAATACACACATATAACATTAAAACGTAATTCACAATGAAAAAATATGATAAATACTATAATTACAAACACTCACCTCAGTTGCATCTAACATGATGTCACCTTGGATTCCTAGTCCTTCTTGACTTGAAACCAATTTTTCAAACAATTGCAAACAGTTGTCCATTTTTTATTTCATCTTTGCATGCTTATGTTTCATTTCCTCTAGCTCTTTCCGCAATTTTTCATTTTCTTCGTTAATCGCATTGTTAGATATTACAATATTATCTACTATATTAGATTATTTGTCACACATGACCAAACGAGTGGGCCCTAAGTCATATGTACGCACATAACTATATTGATATTTTCCAATTACTCGAGATACAACATCATCTACTAAGTTATCTTCTAAGATTTTGGTTTGATAGGAAATCATACTCTCAATGTTCGCCTATAGCCCAATGTGCAACAATTAGAGCATATATACCTCATTTGACATAATATTATGTAACTATTGAAACGCTTATATATAATTGCATTTGATGTTTCTGTATTTGTACGCTTCTTTGGATTTTGTTGTAGTGAGTAAATATAGGTGCTTAAGAATGAAAGAAATATAGAGAAATTTAGAGAAAAAGTGTGATACTATATGATGATACTATATAAAATAGTCAATATATAGCCAAGGAAAAAATGTAAGTTCTTACTATTAAAAAATAGTGATACTATATAAGTTCTTACTGCTAAAAATAGATTCACTATTTTATATTGAGATTTATATAAAAGAGAAGTGATATTTTATGATATTTCACGTATATTATATACATGATTTACGGATAATAGGGTTCACGAATAGTTCAATATAGTGATGTCTTACTTATTACTTGATTCCCTGGATCATTGTATTTTGGGAAGAGATCGTCATTCAACCTTACGTATAGAGAAGACGTATCTCTTCTTAGAACAGTGTTTACACACCTCGATCTACCAGATAAGTATTTGCTCTTTATTCTATTTTTTATTTTCTTTATTTAAACGTTGTTATTCTTTATTATTTTTACAAAGATTAAAATAAAATGTTGTACTTATTTATTATTTAATTTGTATTTGTATTATTATATATGAAATTTTCCCAAAATCAAAGAAACGCCTCAAATTCTTAACTGCAACAAACAAAATTCGAAGAAGCACAAAAGTGATTTGAAAAAACAATCAAACAAATCAAAACAACAAATAATTGAATTTGAAAAGAAAAATCAAATATAAAATCTAAAAAATCTAGATCTAGAAAACAAAACATGTGAAAAATTAGATCTATATCTGGAGAATCTAGTCTTGGATATTTTCAAATTTGAAGCACAGTCAAGAGAGAGAGGGCCGGGAGAGATAAGACGGACGGGAAAGGGAGAGGGAGAGAGAAAATGAGGAATGAGGGTGCCTTTCGGTGGTGGTAGGAGTCATTGGTGCAGTGGTGGAGTAAGGGATTGCGGTTAGGGTTTAGATAGGCGTAGAGGCCAAAATCGATAGGTGGGTTGAGAGGTTGAGAGAATGAGAGGTTTTAATTATTTAAAAAAAAAAAAAAAAAAAAAAATTGGATAACAAAACTAAAATTGGGATTTACTTAAAAGATTTTTTATTTTTTTTTATAAAATGTATTTTCTTAAATGAAATAATTGAACATTTAGCTATTTATATTTAATTGTTAAAAGTAGACTTAGCTCGAATTATTTCAATTTAAAAATCAATTGATATGGTCTTTAATTAGGCCGGGATGGAAAACTTCATGAGACATGATAATATGTGGAAATTGAAATGAAGCAATATTTACTATTTAGTGGCATGTAGCATTTACATTAAATTGAAAATAAATACACGGTAACACATGTACATTTATTTTTAATTTCAATTCCAAGACTTCAATACCTAGCAGTTAGTTGATGATCGTTTTATTATCCTTATAAGATCAGCAACTCGAGTTTTACTCGCTTCAATATTTATTTGATTATATAACAATTTATTATTTTTTAGCAAGCAAATATAAATTAGAACAAATGACCTAATGGACGAAGTAGGAGTATCGATTTGTCGATTTATCCCACCTAAATTTAACTAATCAATTAAACATTCAAGTAATATTAATTGCACCAATTAATTCCATTTTTAACCTTTTTAAAATCGGTTTATATTCACTAATACCCCCTACAAATCAACAATTATATCTTTGACAACTTCTCTTTTCATATCACATATGATGTTTACCCTATTCATTTTTAAAACGTATCAATGTTGTCATTCAATTTATTCCCGATTTATTGTTACAAATTAAAATTTCAAAATTACACGGATTTCCTTTGATCGCATTGTTGATTCACATCAAACTACTTGTGTTGATAAAATAGTTCGATGAATGTTTTATACAACATTCAAACATTGTCTTCTATTTAACATTATCAGCTACATTTGCATGATCAACGCTAGTTTTTACGATTACGCTGTGTTTATATTCAATATTTATTTATATGAAAATAACTTAAAATTATATCTATTTGTAAACATTTTTTATATGAAATTTAAGATCTTTTAAAATGATACAACGCTGTGTTTTTAATGTGGAATTCAACAACACACGTCATTGGTCAATCTGATTATGGGAAAAATTGAATTAAAATAAAATCATAAACTACAGTTGTTTTCAAATCTTTGAATCCAAAAAAGAAACAATTGATTTGATTATAAATGAAAATATAAGTTTGAATACTAGTCAATTCATTGATGAACTTTAAAAAAAAAAAAAAAAAAAAAAATTAGTAAAGTCATATATTTTTTAATGGGAAAAAACAGTTTGAATTGAATATTATGGAAACAAATAGAAATAAAAGTTGAAATATTTTTTAATTCATGACTTCATATTTTTAGGGATTTTAAATGTGAAATTATAATGCTGAAAAAAGAGCCACATAGTGTGATATGATGATTGCTTTGATAATTTAAATACGTATTTAGATTTGATAAATATAGCATCAAAACAACATGTATATGTATATATTTTGTTGTATAATTCAATATTTTATTGCATTCAACACTATGATTTGATAAATATAGCTTCAAAATAACATGTATATGTATATATTTTGTTGTATAATTCAATATTTTATTGCATTCAATACTATGATGATGAGTTATGTGTTGAATTCAACAACATGAATCACTATTCAATCATTTTTTTATTATTTAATTAAATTAATATTTTTGCAATAACAACACAAAAAAAAATTACAAAATTTTGTTTAAGTATCATTTTAAATTCAATACCAGTATAAAAACTATGAAAATTTGGAAGTATCATGTTGAATTCAACCTGAATGTGAAAACTGATTAAAAAAACGGTCAATGTGATATTATTTTGAAAAATTTATTTACACGAATCTGAATATATAATTATTTTTTATATTCTCCCCCAAGTCTCGTAATCTGCTCCTGCCACTGCAAGAGAACTTCTTTGTTCAATTAATTTTTTATATTATCAAAAATATTTTTAAAAAAAATTACCAAAAGGGTTCTTTGATTATTATTTTTTATATCATGTCATTAATAACAATGGCTTATGGGTTGGTAAAAAATTCAGTTAGTTTAAAATTTGAGAGCAACCACCATGTACAAAAACGGAAGTTGAGATTATTTGGAGTTCAATTCATATAAATATCAAGACCAAGACCACTATATAAAGGCCGAAGCACCAAGCATTTCCTTCAGAAACAGACCACGTGGTGTTGATTTGTATGAGGGTGATTGGAGAGTTGTGGGCTCTATCATCTCCTCGAACTATACCCAAGGTAACTCCCAATACTTAAAACTCCCATAATTCATTTTTTTTTTTAAATATATAGGGTTAATTATAGGTCAAAAATATAATTCTGACAAAATTTCTATTGGTATAAAATAAGAAAATGTAAAAATGGGTATTTTAGGTATTTAAAAATTATTAATGAAAAAGGTTAATTATATTTTGTACTCATATGGTCAGACGGAATTGCATTTTGTGGTATTTTCATCAACACTTACATCCCATGTGCTTCAGACTCAGACCTGAGTGCAACTATTAAAAATTTAACAAAACTAACAATAATTTCATCATTTCACTTCTAAAGTAAGAATAGTTTCATCAATTTTTCTTCGACTAATTCAATAGCGTCTGTTTAAGAAGTCATCCAAATTTTAAGGGTCTCAAATATTGTTTCCTTTAATTTCCACCACCCTTTTCTCCTCTTCTCAGTTCCAATGATGTCACTCCCCAGCGACGTCCACTCTCTCTCTCTCTCTCTCCCTTTGTCATATATAGACACACAGACACGTATTTTGTGTGTATATTATAGAGAGAGAAAAGAGAGAGTGGACGGTAGTGGTGGTTGGTTGGTTGGTGGCCATCCGTAAGGGTGTTGGCCGTCTGTTGGTGTGGTGGTGGCCATCCATCGATATTGTGGTGGTTTGTTGGGAATATATCCATGAGTGTCCCCACACTCACCAAGGGCGTGAGACTAATTTTATTCAGGTGCGTGGCTGCAAAAAAACACTTGTTGGGAAAGACAGCCACACACCTGAAAAAAATTAATCTCACACTCTATGTTAGTGTAGGAACACTCGTGGACATAAACGAGAAAAAAAAAAAAAAAAAAAAAAAAAAGGAAAAGAAAAGAAGAGAAGGGGGAGGGGGGGGGGGGGGGTGTTTAAAATTCAACAACATTCACATTCATTGTGTGCCCAATTAAGATCTTGGCTTAGTAGTCATGTTTCTTTAAATCATTAATAATATTTTTAAGGATTAAATGGAGATAACCCCACATTTAACAAAGAAATATAAATGGATTACGAAACCCCAAAACAATTAACAAAATGCACTTTATAAAAAAACAATTTAAGAAAATCACACTAACTATATTTAATGCTCGAAAAATAAATAAATACTTCCCCCAAAACTGGTAAATATATATCATATTTCCACAACTCCACAACCTCCGCCAAACATCTCACAACCACCACCACAGTTACGCTCTACCACCGCCAAAGATCATATTGCCACAATGAAATTGAAATTGAAGAGTTGATTTCTTTTACTAAAAAATTCTTTTAAACTTTTTAAATGAAATTAAATAAAATCTAGAATAGAGTTGCAAAAATTTGAAAATTATCTTTTCGGAAGAACTCTTTTCAAAGTTCCCGATGGTAGTATTTTGGTTTCATGGAATTCTAAATTTCAGGACGATGGTCGACACCAAACATGTTTCTATTCCCTGAATACTTCAGAACAGAAACAGAATTCTCATCCCAATTTATTGAAATCCCAATTTATTAAAAGTAGAAACAGAAAAGTTGAAACACAAACCAAACACCACCAAAACTTACAGAACTGATCCAATTTATCGAAATGAACCCAAAATACAATACACAAATACATTAACATGGTAACAAAACAACAAAGAATCTTAAACACACAACTACAACAACAAAAGAAGCATACCTCAATTCAAAGGCAACCCTTCAGTTTCTCTTTTGAGGAAAAACAAGTATATCAATTAACGTAGTCATGAACGTATAGCTGTTTCAATTTTTTCATATCTTTAATTTGCAAATCCCTTCAAAACATATGTTATTTTAAGTCTTTCCAAAAAAAAATTTGCTATTTTTTTAATTCCCCATCCATTTCATTTCAATTCTATTTTTTATTTTATAATTATATGAATTTCAAAATTCTCTCCTCTATATATTATATGATAAAATATGTATAAAAATCATATTATTAAAATAATGATATATAATTACAGTTATATTATTAAAATTATATTGCTAAAATAGATATAAAAATTATATTATTAAGTTACTAAATAAAAGTTATATTATGAAATATATTTTTATATTTTTTATTATTATTAAAATTTGACAAATTTCAAAATTCTACGCATAAATACTTATCTATCTAAACAAGAGAATTATGAAATTTTACAATCAAAATTTTCAATTAAATAAATTATCCAAACAAGGAGTTTGTAAATGATGGGATTTCAAACAAGGATTTTGTAATAATCTCATCATTTATAAATTTCATGAATTTATCAAATCCCTTACCAAAACGCAAGTTTCCAAGCTCCCAAGGTAGCATATTGATCCTGGGAAATCTGCCAGCTTGGAGTGCCACGTACCTCAAGAACTATAATTGATTTAAGCACAGAAACTTAAAAGTATTTTGAAGATGGGTAATCAACGATCGGAATTAAGACAACTCCTCCAGAAAGGAACAGCAACTGAAAACAAAAATGAATATAAGCAGCATTGAATGTACATATAGAGCACAAGGAGGAAGAGAAAAAAAATCATTTCATAAATAAGAGGGTGATTGCAGAAACGGAAATTCTTACTTGGACTGGACTTGATCAAGAAGAAGATTCATACTGCTGAAGTAGCTATAGAAAGTTGTCGTCCTTCGCTTTATTAGGCATAACTCATGAAGCAGGTCGTGGATACGATATGTTTCGATTCCGTCAACCAAACAACTTTTAGCAACCATTACTAGATTTTCACTAATTGCTTCCTCCAAACTCTTTTGCGCAGTTTGTTGTACAAATCCCTTAGCTGGAGATCATCTCAATCATTGGGATGTCTGGGCTTGGGCAAGACAACTCTTGCTAAAAAAGGTTTATATAATGATCATTTTATCTTTCATCTGTTTCCTATTTATTTCACAATTAATTTCTTTTCCAAAAAGTAAGCTTTAATATACATATTTGGATCTTATATAATTTGGTTTATGCCTAACATTCTATTTGTTTTGCAGATAGTTTTTTTTTCTTTTTGCAGCTTGAGTGGTTGCTAGGAGGAGAAACAAGACGATTTTTCTTTTCGCATTCCTTGTTTCACCGAGCAACCACCCAAGATATATAAAGAAAAAACGATCTGGAAAAAGTATACAAATACAATATTATCCAGAAACTAAACTATTTTGTTCCCAGATTCTTGTCCCCACTCCCAAAATTTTGGGATTAATGCACAAAAAACGCGTTGGTAAATACGGTTTTGTTCTCAAAATTGTGGGGGTATTTTGAGACTATTTTCTGAATTCCTTACAAATCTGAGAAACAAACAAATGATGATTTCTATTCACTCTCATAAAATTATTTCCACCACCACCACCCCCGGCGGTGACCACATCCCGGCCACCAATCCACGCCTGCCACCGTACATTTAAAAACAAAAAATGTTGCAACTAAACATGTTTCTTGTTTTATTTATTGTTCTCATAACTTAAAATAAACAATTTCATCGCTACCAAACATGTTGTTATTTCCGGAATACTCCAAAAAGAAAACATAATTGTCATCCAATCCCAGTTTATTGGAAGTAGAAACACAAAGACTAACCAAACGCCACCTAAACAAACATGTTAATACCCATCACCCTGCATCATCTTTTTGGTTTTATGCAGTACATGAAACCACAATGGTCTCACCCCTAACACTACGAGTCTTGCAACTCCCTTACTTTTTGGCTATGTACAATAAATGCAGCCACAGCTGTCATTTTTTCAAATCATTCCATGTCTCAATAAATCATATATGATGAAGAGACCTTTCAAGCTCATCTACAACTCTTCACATAACTTTTTATCTCTTATCTGTAAGTAATTTAGCTTTTTCGAACACAAACGAGCGTAATACGGGTCCAAACACGAATACAAAAATGATAGAAGATAATTATGTGAACTTTTCTAGCAAGAGTACCTTACCAAGTCAAGGCATCCCCACAATTGAGACCATTTCCAGCTGTTTTTTCTATTCCAAAAAGTCGATTCACTATCCATCTCCCCTGCCTCATTGTCTTCAAATCAGGAGCTTCGAGGACACGAAGTCATATGGTTCAAAGATCGAGCACATGCCTTGATTTTGGAAGTGGGATTTCACTTCACAGGCAAATCTAAGCTGCAAGACGGTGACGGCGGAGCTGGTAGCGGTGGGACTTGGACTTCAGCGGAGGTCTCTAGGGTTTCCCACATAAAAGAGTAAAAATGCACCCTTTATCATTCATTAAAAGGGTTTGAGACAGGGCTGAAAATGGTCGGGCGGGTCCAATTTTCTAGGCCGACCTGCAAAAATTAATGGGGCCCAAATCCGGCTGAACCCGAAGTAGATGGGCCCAACAGTGTCTCACATAGTGTATTCTTTTCTTACACACAAATATTAAAAATGAAAAAAATTCAAATTTAAAAGGACAATTTCGAACATTTTAGGACAACTATGGATGTTCTCAAATTTCAGTGTTTCTTGGCACTTCTATGGTATCTAAGTTCGGATAATTTCTTGGCTACAACATTTCAAGATCTCCAAAGAAAAAAAAATCCAAATAAAAGGACCATAAGGTTGTGTTTGGCTAAGAGATTTGTAAACGATGAGATTTTAAAATCCTAAATTTTGAAATCTCATTATTTACAAATTCTTTGTTATAATTATGTTAGCCGAAAAATTTCAATATGTAATTTTATAATTCTCTTATTTGGATAGATAAAATATTCTTAAATGAAATTTACAAATCCATTGAATTTTAAGCTTATAAAATTATTAACAATATGCTAACATAATTCAAAATAATAAATTCAATGCAAGAGATTTAATAAATGAACATTCTCCAAAAGTAAAATTAAACATGGTTGTCCACAAAAATAAAATTAAACATGGTTGTCCACAAAAAACGCATTAGACATGGTTGTCCCAAAAAAAAAAAAAAAAAAACTAGTTAAGAAAGTAAAACTTAACAAACCATAGTTGGTCGATCTATTATTTCAGCAAACTATTTAAGATGCAACTTTTCTTGTGCTCTTCCAGGAGTTTTTTAAAGTACTTGAAACATTTTCTCATCTTCCACAAGCCAATTCAATGCCTGGTAAATGACATCATTTTCAAGCCCTTGCATCCCAGTGACAACTTCATAAACTTCGACAAAATTCAATGATTTGGACTTTAGTTTAAATTAAGCATCATTAGGCTCTTAGGCTCTTACGATTTCTTTGCACGATTTGTCGATCCATTACTCTTGTAGCCATAAAAATAAAAAAATAAAAAAATCACAAAATTATTCATAATTATTCATGAGAATCACCACAAAATGCTTAAAATACACTACAAATTTATAGATTACATGAACAAAATTCACAAAATGCACAACATATCCAAGAAATTCATACTTCCTAATAGGCATCAAGAAATAGTTCGAACACTTCAAAATTGGGCATCCTACCAATGGTTGACATCTCGGACCACTTTAGTCAGAAGTTTGATAAATCAAGTTTTTTTAATGTTCGGGGGGAACTCATAAGAATGAGGAAAATAGCTCAAGTATTCTTAATTTGCTGCCGAACTCAATAAAAGATACTATCAATTCTTCAAGGTTAAAAAGAAAATTCAATCTAGGAAAACATTCAACCATACATTCCAACTCTCTCAGATTGGAACAACTGAACAGAACCTCCTCGTTGTTTCTATGAAAATATAGTCCTAACAAAAATTGCAGATTAACCAGTTTAATCAGTTTACTGTAACTTGTGACCTTGACAGAATCACAAATGCATAGATGTTTCAATTTTCTCATGTTCCATATGTAAAATGGTAAATCGATTACAAGGAAAATCCCTTGAAGAATTAAAGTTTCCTGGCTCTGGAAATTGGATATTGATCTTGGGAAATAACGATAGACTCGGATTGTCAAATACTTCAAAAACCCTAATTGGTTTAAGTTAGAAGGAATTGAAATTAACCTGATAGACCTCATATCAAGCACTTTGAGTAGTTTAAAAGAATGAAGACCAAGCAAATTATCCAAATGTTTCCACTTTATCACACTCGCTACGGAAGAGAAGAACAACAATGACTGAATATATGGAGCACAAGGATGAAAAGAAAATTGTTCATAAACAAGAGGACGAACACATAAGCGACGATTCTTATTTAGGACTAGACTTGATGAAGAAAAAATTCATATTCGTAAATAGTAGTATAAAGTTATCTTTTTTGGCTCTCCTTAAGCATAACTCATAAAACAAGTTGTGGATACGACAAGCTTAGATTCCTCCACCAAAACAGGTTTTAGCAATCATTACTAGATTTCTGCTAATTAGTTCCTTCAAGTAAGATGTGGCTTTATCCTCCAATCTTTTTTGTCTAGCTCGTACAGATCCTTCAGCAATCCATAACCAGATTAGGTTCTGCATAGGAATTTCATAATCCTCAGGGAATGCCCCAAGATAGAGGAAGCATGCCTTTAAGTGATAGGCAAATAGTTATAACTCAAATTAAGTATGTTCCAGCATTACTCTGCTCTGTCGTCAATAGTGTATGAACTTACACTTTTAGTTACTTAACTCCACCATTGTTATGTCTTCTCTTCTCCACGTAGTAACCCAGCAACTACAATAATTGTCAATGACAGTTTACTATATTTCTTGACAATTTTCTCATTGATTTCCTTTAATTCTACCGGACAAGCTTGTTCATTAAATACCTTCCTCTCCAACAGATTCCAACTTTTCTATTTCACTTAAGGGATACAAGTAATGAGGAGGACTTCCATTTTTTGTGTTTGCAGCTGCATCAATGAGACGGGTTGTAAATAGGATTTTGCCACCATGGTAGCGTTTCTTCAGATTGCGCTTTTAGTTGTGGTGATGAATGATTGCAGTAGTAGTGGTGGTGATAGGCGGTGATTGTGGTTGTGGTGGCAATAATAATAAATATTTTTTGTTGCGGTGGTGGTGAAGATAATGAATTTTGAAGTGGTGAGTGCTTATTGTGACAAAAATTGATTGAGGAAAATTTTGGCAAGAAATATTATGTATTTTCGGAATTAGTGTTGTCGTTAAAAAATGGAGCGAGGATAACTTGATACAATATATGAGCCTTGAGACCTATATCGAATCTCCCTATTTTTAAATTGTAATTATTCTCAATATTTAAAGTTTAACCCAAATATTAAAAAATATAACTATGATTTTTCAAAATTAATGTTAATTAAAAAAAATAGAATATGAGAGATTGTGGTCTATAGTTGTGTTATTAGGAGCGAGGCTCTAGGTGCGATTTGTGGTGATGCCGAGAGCGTTGTGAAAGAGTGGTGTTGGCAAGAGAGAATGTTAGAGAGAGACTTTGTCAAGAGACAAAACGATAGATGTCTTACTGAATTTTACCACAAAAACAAGATAGGTGACGTGATGGTTGTATGGGAGAGAAATAAATTTACATAATTTAGATGGTTGAATGTAGGGTGTGGTGATTGGATAAAATGTAAAATTAAGATCTATTTATATTTGTGGTTCAACCCAAATTCCAGAATTCAATTTTTTATCTTTACCATACATTTTCACTCAAATTCATCTCCTCTCTTGATATTGGTTTCTTCTAAAACATCCTTACACATTTTATAAAATGAGGAAATTTCTTAGAAAATGAGTGAACATTAAAAAGTAATATATTTAATAGTTAGTTATATTAGCCCCCAATCAAAATACAATAACAAAAAATGTATTTTTCGTAATTATACGATAGTTTTTCTTAAAAAAATTGAAAGAAATTAATGCGAAAAAATAAAAAAGGATAAATAATAAAAACTAAAAGTAGCTAAAAAACAAAAAAAATGAAATAATTTGGGCAATTTCAACAACTAAATAGATGTGATGTTTTATAATCTAATATCTAATCTAAAGATGGTAATGAAAACTAAAAAATCTATATAATAAATTAGGATGAAGATAAAGACAACCGTCGGATCAGAGACAAATCTCTACACATTTTTAGGCCGTTGATCAAAATTAACTATACTATTAGCGTTTTAGCCGCCGTCCATGATTATTCACGCTTAGGCAAAAATAAAATTCTCATTCCAAAAAAGCTTCTCAGTTCCCACGTTCTCTTCTCCTCCACTCTCCTTCCATCCCTGTCGTCAGCGTCTTCATCAATCCTCAAGAGCGTCGCTTCATCGGCATCGCCGTTGCTCCCGGGCATCGCGGTGCACCGCCATCATCATCACTCCATGGCATATTCATCAATCCTCCGGGGCATCGACTAAGTTCATTGTTGCTCCATCGTCAGGCATCGCCGCAAATCGCCATCACTATTTCACCAGGGCATCTTCAACGAGAAGCAGCCACCACCACCAACATTGAACTTCTATCTCAGGAGCAATTCCGTCAGAGCACCACGAATTCACCCCGAAACCCTAGACCTATTTTTCTTTGCTTTTGGCCTTCCGTTTTTTATTTTGGAATTTCCAATCGGATCTAGATTTGCACGTCCAGATCTGATATAGTTCAATTTCGCTAAATCCTCTCTTCCTCTCTTACCACGCCATCGCCGATCTATCACAGATTCACCATCTCCGCCATCTACCCTTCTCAATCTCACAGCTCCCCCCTCTCTCTCACAAATATTGTGGACTGCTACAGTTGGAGGTCGAGGCCATCTCACCAAGTAGCGTGCTTCTTTCCCTCATTCTCAGTTTCTCTCTATTGCGTGACCGCCAATAATCCGTCCACCCACCGTCAATTGTCCACCATCTCTGGTGGTCCATCTATGCTACTCTCCTATCAGCCTCGATCTCGCGTTTCTTAGTTCCTCCCCTCGCCACAGGTTCGTATTTCTCTCTCTCTCCTCTCGTCATTTCCTTGAATTTGATTTTTATTTTTAATTAGGGAAACATTGATGCTTAATGTGAGCTTGATTTGGCTAAATCTAAGTTTGATTTCACTAGATCTAACCTATTATAATGTTACATTCAATTATGGGAGAATCAACGTGTGTTAATTTATTGGGATAATCAGCCTCCAGATCTAGCGACCTCCGTCAGATCTGGCCACCAACTGTCACCACGCAGTCTCTCTCTACTGAAAGAGATAAACTTGAACACATTATTTTCTCTCAGAATTTTTTTATTAGGTATGATTATTTATTTTTTATTCTGTAATTATGTGTTTTTGTTCTAATTTCAAAATTCAAACGTTTTGACAAATTGATGGATTATCCCTTTGATGCTAGAGCATTTTTAGGTAAGCAATTTTCCGGGAACGACAATGGGCTTCAACAATGGCCATAGGTAATACTCCCTCTACAGAATCTCTCTCCCCAAATCTCGGTTAACATCCTTTTTTTTTCTTTCCCCTGGGACGGTTTTAGATTCTGGGGCTTTTCATCGGTGTGGTCTCACCGATAAGGAAGCTAATGGTAGGTAGCAGCTCTGCTCTTCGTGTAATTGACAGCTCTGCGTCCATGCTTGGGTATTAATTAGGGTTTTTTGCCTGTGTATTTGCAGGAAGAATGACACAGTTGTTTCATGTTGGCGACAGTGAGTATTCTGTAATAATGCTATGGAACTACGGTGCAGCCTCACTCTCTCTTACCCTTTGGGCCACCTACTACATGTGGTAAGAGGTAAGCCCATGAGCCTAATACTGAATATGTTAATTTAACTAATCATGTTTGTTTTTGCTCCAAATTGAATTTATATCATATGTTAGATGTTAAATTATGAACTGGGTTAGGGCATGTTTTTGTGTTTGATGATCCCAAATGACTTTTTCAATTTTCTTATGTTGTGTTCTGTTTTTTGTTTTGATGCATAAGGCAATCAATATCAACTTTAATGGTACTTCTAGTTCCCAAAATCCGTCTACCTTTCAAATGCTTACCAGCGGTTAAAATCCTTTTTTTTTTCTTTTTTTTTTTTTTTTTTTTTTATGTTATCAGAAATTTGTTTCTGTTCTCAGAATTTTCGCAGCAATTCTGTTTCTGTTTATAATTTTCTAGGAACAGAAATTGAAATTTGAAAAAAATATATTTTCTTTTCCAATTTTTAATTGATGTTTGTGAATTCCGATGATGGAAACACTTAGCCCAACCTGAAGGAATCCACGACTGCGGAGCTCAACTACCTAGCAACCTAGATAGAAGGGCATATATTTTTTTTCTTCTTCTTAATTACTATTTTTTTTGGATTAGTATTATTTCTTAATTACTGTTTGTGAATTCTGAATAGTATTTTTTGTTTAATAATGACTTTTTCAAAAACTAAAACTACAAAAACAGTTCAATTTTTTTTTTTTATATATATTGATTATGCTATGTGCCTTGGATTTCTCTGGAATTGTTTGCATTCTTCACAGGTTTAAGCTCAGAGTGGAGATGACGCAAAGCGCAAAACAGAAAAGGTACGGAACAAATTTAACTAAAACTATTAATTATGTGTTTCAATGAAACTGCTTAAGCCTCGTTTGGTAACCATTCCCATCCCAGTAATTCTCATTCCACTCCTAAATTTTTGAAATTTTTATCTGGGAATAGCATTTGTTAATTTTTGTTTCCGTTTCCATTTCATTCTCATTTGAGAATTGTGCCCACTTTTTTCTTTAGGATTGAGAAACAAAAAAAAGTTGATTATCATCCTTCCTATTTCCAAAATTGGGATACGCTGGTCATTTTTCCTTTTGTTAGTGAGGTCCCTTCTTCAAGCTTCATGAGCCACGATTCTTTCCTCTCTTTTTTTTCTTCTTTTTCCTTCTTCGTGTTCTACGTGTGTGATAGGTGTAAATTACCTACGTATTTCCAATCTGAATTTATTAGTTTTCGAGTACGTTTATAGTTATTTTTATATATTTTAATATGTTTTTATATTTTTTGTATAAATCAGGTGTGTGGAGCAAAAAGATAGAAAACTGGAGCAAAAACGATAAGATCAAACCGAAAGCGAGTCGAAGTTATGGTAGATAAATAAGCAAAGAGGGAAAAATATGAAGGAAGCCCATCGCCTAGGCGTCCAGACCTCCGCCTAGGCAGTGAAGATGTTGAGAATGACAAAAGACTATTGACAACCCATTGCCTAGGCAGGAAATTCCTCCGCCTAGGTGGAAAACCTAGTAGAAACATTTCCAAGTCCAACTCCTACTTCTTCACCTAGGCAGTCACCAAACCTGCAAAGTTGGTACAGGTGTTTTAACTTCAAGACTATTTTGGACTATGATTCAATCCAATTTTGGAAATACTCAAAACATGGAAGTTGTATATCTTTTTTTTAACTTTTCATAGGTTTTTGAATCACCTCAATCGGAGTTTGGATGAAGAAGTTACGGTCAAAACAAAATTGCGAACCTGCAGTAACTTCGCCTAGGTGAAGTTTTCTTCGTCTAGGAGAAATTTTGGCAAAAAGTTAACCGACTTAACTTCGCCTAGGCAAAGTTTTCTTCGCTTAGGTGAAAATCCTGCAACACAGCCTTAATATTTATAAGATATTTTGAGATCTTTTGGCCTATTTTTAATCCATTCTCTCATCCTCTCTTCCCTCTCTTCAACCCTTAAGGCCTTAGGCCATATTTTAGGAGTAGAATTAGGGATTTTTGAGAGAGAGCTCTCAACCTGAGGTGGAGGATGAAGAGGGAAGCGATCGGTGGACTGTTCTAGCGGCAAATCTTCGGATATCGGCTAAGTCGCTCGTTTCTTCTCTTTGTTTTCTTTATTTTGGTAGTTGTTGAACATGTTTAGCTTGTTTTACATTGTATAAATGGTTAGGTCCATGAGTTAAAAATGGATTGTAATAGGGATTAATGTATTATTTATGAAAATATAGTTTTGGTTGAATTTGTGTTTTGTTCTTGGTTATTCTTCGTATGTTGATTATGTTGCTGTGTTTTCTATGATTATATGCTAGTTTAGATATATTGAGAATATGGGGTTTGACACTCGGGAGATGTAACCTCAGATTCGGACTAGGGTTAACACGACACGATAATCTAACGACCCGGGAGGGCGTTAGAAAGTGTGCAATCGATGACGTTAGGGCGTGACTCACGTGACCTAGAGTCGTTAAGACGTTGAGGGGGATTTCAGCGTTGACACGAAGTCACGTATTCCCCCGTCTTACACTCGGAAGAGGTGGCGAGGGAGTTTATGAACTGAGATTGTCGGATACGCCGAATGCCGTTAATGTTAACTAAAACGAAATCAAATGCATTTAAGTAAATAAAGTTAATTCCTAGGCAATCTACTCCCCTAAACAATTTTAAATTAGTATTTATAGTATAGTTAATTTAATTAGTATTTTAGTTTAGTATTAGTATTAAATTAAATTCCATTTTTGCCGCCTAGATAAAGTCAGGTTATGACAATCGCGATACTCGATAGTAACAACACCAATCCCTATAGATACGATACCTAACCGAAAGGTCCATTATACTAAAACTTGATCCGTACACTTGCGGTGAAAGTGGCAACGCTTTATTTAGCGACCACCAAGTTTTTTGCGCCGTTACCGGGGATTGGAAGGAATGTTACTATTGATATTGGGAGTAAATAACTTGATTTTAATCTAGGCATTTTTGTATATAATTTTTGTTTGTAGTTTTGTTTTTGTTTCCGGTAAGATGCTTGAAGATGTTAGATCGACAGGTGCTCTTGCGGTTCGATCATTGAATATATCGCTAGTCTTGAGGGCATGTGTCGGACCGAGGATAATAAACCAAGCGCTTCTTGGGAGGCAACCCAGGGTCACAAATAAGTTAGATACATCTCCATCAATTTGAGTTAGAGGCGAGATCCTCTCGCCTTCCAGGTATATGTTCTAAACTCATGTCTTCAATATCATGTTATATACTATCATTGGGATCGCTGAAGGCTCGTTTTGGACACCACCTGTGTTGAGTTGGTGGTGATGTGTAGTATGTTTTAGTATGTGTATATGTTTTTAGTAAAATTTTACTGTTTTTATCGTTTGCATGCTTGTTTAGGATTAGTTTGTTTAGTTTAATTGTTGTTTTGTGCTGAGTTTTGACGTCATCTGGGCCTATACCCGATGATGATTATATCCCCTGATTGTTTTGAGGTCGAGCGTAAAGCTCATTCATGTGTGTTCTGTGTGTTTAATGTATCGTTTTAGTAAAAGTTATTGTGGATCCTAAATGCACGAGCAATCCTAAATGCACGAGTAAAAGTTAGTAATCTCAATATAGTACTATCTTATTGATTTGAAACTGATTATCCATCAATCAATTTCATGACAATAGGGATTCTAGAACCTGATTTGGGAGAAATTCGAGGCGAAATCCTAGGCGAGGTTGTTTAGGAGATATGATTTAGGCAGTCATTTGATCGCTTGAGCCTTTTGAAGCCTACCATATAATATCATTATCCCTCGTTACCCTATCGAAACCTAATAGCCGTTTCAATTCTGAACACTTAACAAATACCCTAGTCGATTGAACTTTTTCCAAACCTATATCGCTAAACTGAAGGTACAATTTGAGTGAATCAAGTTAGCATTTCGCTACTTGATGTGAGCGGTTGGGTTTAGGCCAAAATTCTAATTTGGTTCAGTGTTTGAGTACTCGCTTGTCGTTTGTCGTTCATATTGTTTGCACATTCCTAAGATTATAAGAATTCGAATACGTTTTGGGGTGTGTTACTTAATCATTTTTGCACACTCTTAAAATTGTAGAAATTCGAATAAGTTTGGGGGTATGTTAAAAAAAAATAGTTTCTTTTTTACATGACAAGTGAGTACGACGTTCTTCAATCTTTGTTCACGGTTGTTTCTAAAAAATATGGGGTTTCGAGTGTGAGAATGCCAAGCGATTTGCGTCGGGTAACGTTAAGTTAACGACGTCAACCTGTTCTCTATTCCAAAATACCCTTGGCCATTATTCCAAAACCGAACCAAGCCCTACTGATCTTCATGAACCTCCGAGCCTACATTAGTGGAGAATAGATCCCAGGTCAGGCATATGGATTGCCTATACCTTAAAGGTTTTAGTCATAATATTTATTTAGAGATAATCTCATCTAATCAATGGATAGTAGTATAATTGAGTTTAATCACACACACTTAAACAGGATCTAGAATGGCGCTTACTATTTTTGAACGTTGAAATTCTAGAACACCACATGGTGTGATTTATGCTTGAACTTGATAGGATTAGGGGCCGATGAGGAAAAAATCTTTCGGCCGGTAGATGATAATCAAAACTTACACATTTTTGTTTTTAATATTTTTCGTTTGTAGTTTTTAATTTCGTAATTAGTTTGTGTACTTTCTTGTATTGTGTGGGTGTTTTGCTCGAGGACTAGTAAAATTCTGAGTTTGGGGGTATTTGATAAGTGTAAATTACCTATATATTTCCAATCCGAATTTGTTAGTTTTCGAGTGCATTTATAGTTATTTTTATATGTTTTTATATGTTTTTATACTTTTTGTATAAATCAGGTGTGAAGAGTAAAAAGATAGGAAACTGGAGCAAAAACGATGAGATCAAACCGAAGGCGAGTCGAAGTTACGGTGGATAAACAAGCAAGGAGCAAAAATATGAAGGAACCCCACCGCCTAGGCGTCCAGACCTCCACTTAGGAAGTGAAGAAGCTGAGAATGACAAAAGGCTACTGACAGCCCACCGCCTAGGAAGGAAATTCCTCCGCCTAGGTGGAAAACCCAGTAGAAATATTTCCAAGTCCACTGCCTACTTCTTCGCCTAGGCGGTCACCAAACCTGCAAAGCCGGTACAAGTGTTGTAACTTCAAGGCTATTTTGGATAATGATGCAATCCGATTTTGGAAATACTCAAAACATGGAAGTTGTAGATCTTTTTCTTAGCTTTCCATAGGTTTTGAATCACCTCAATCGAAGTTTGGATGAAGAAGTTACAGCCAAAACAAAATTGCAAACCTGCAATAACTTCGCCTAGGCGAAATTCCGGTAGAAAGTTAACCGACTTAACTTCGCCTAGGTGAAAATCCTGCAGCACAGCCTTGATATTTATGAGATCTTTTGGCCTATTTTTAATCTCTTCTCTCCTCCTCTTTTCCCTCTCTTCAGCCCTTAAGGCCTTAGGCCATATTTTAGGAGTAGGATTAGGGATTTTTGAGGGAGATTTCTCAACCCAAGGTGGAGGATGAAGAGGAAAGCGATCGGTGGATGGTTCAAGCGGCAAATCTTCGGATATCGGCTAAGTCGCTCGTTTCTTCTCTTTATTTTCTTCATTTTGGTAGTTGTTGAGCATGTTTAGCTCGTTTTACATTGTATAAA
The DNA here is from genome assembly GCA_016647705.1 of Eucommia ulmoides. Taxonomy (NCBI): domain Eukaryota; kingdom Viridiplantae; phylum Streptophyta; class Magnoliopsida; order Garryales; family Eucommiaceae; genus Eucommia; species Eucommia ulmoides. Next base: position 11,745,767 of record CM028333.1, on the reverse strand, counting down.
TGGTTAGGGCCATGAGTTAAACATGGATTATAATAGGGATTAACGTATTATTTATGAAAATATAGTTTTGGTTGAATTTGTGTTTCGTTCTTGGTTGTTCTTCGTATGTTGATTGTGTTGCCGTGTTTTCTATGATTATATGATAGTTTAGATATATTGAGAATACGGGGTTTGACACTCGGGAGAGGTAATTCCGGATTCGGACTAAGGTTAACACGACACAACAATCTAACGACTCGGGAGGACATTAGAAAGTGTGCAATCGATGACGTTGGGGCGAGACTCACGTGACCTAGGGTCGTTAAGACGTTGAGGAGGACTTCGGTGTTGACACAAAGTCACGTATTCCCCCGTCTTACACTCGGAAGAGGTGGCGAGGGAGTTTATGCACCAAGATTGTCAGATACGCCGAACGCCGTTAATGTTAACTAAAACGAAATCAAACGCATTTAAATAAATTAATCCCTATGCAATCTACTCCCCTAAACAATCTTAAATTAGTATTTATAGTATAGTTAACTTAATTAGTATTTTAGTTTAGTATTAGTATTAAATTAAATTCTATTTTTGTCGTCTAGATAAAGTCAGGTTATGACAATCGCGATAATCGATAGTAACAACACCAATCCTTGTGGATACGATACCCGACCGAAAGATCCATTATACTAAAATTTGATTTGTACGCTTGAGGTAAAAGTGGCAGCACTTTATTTAGCGGCCACCAGTGTGGAACGTCGTCGCTTCCTCCTTCGATTTCGAGGGCAATTTCTCGATTTCGAAATCGAAATCGATTTCATGGTTTGGTTAGGGTCTTGATTTCGAAATCGATTTCGTGGTTTTATTAGGTTTTCGATTTGGAAATTGATTTGGTTAGGGTTTCGATTTCAATTTCAATTTCGAAATCGAAATCGATTTCGTGGTTTGGTTAGAGTTTCGATTTCGAAATCGACTTGGAAATCGAAATCGATTTCAAAATCGAAATCGAAATTTGAAATCGATTTCGATTTCGAAATGGATTTGACATTGATGATCCGTGCAGTGGAAGAGCTTTTGATTTCGCGTTGATCCATGCAGTGGAAGAGTAGATGATGATTTCGATTTCGATGTCGAAATCGATTTCGTGGTTTAGTTATGGTTTTGATTTCGAAATTGACTTGGAAATCAAAATCGATTTCAATTTCGAAATCGATTTCACGTGTATGATTTGTGCAGTGGAAGAGCTTTCGATTTCGCGTTGATGATCCATGCAGTGGAAGAGTAGATGATGTGAAATTGAAATCGAAATAGGTTGAATTTGTTCTTGATTTTTTGGATTTGTGATTGTTATTCTTGAATTTGTTTTTGGCGTTCTTGAATTTGTTCTTAGATTTGTTTTTGAATTTGTTCTAGGATTTGTTCTTAAATTTGTGGTTTAGGGTTTGTTCTTGATTTCTAGGATAAAATTGTTACCAAACGCGATTCTCTTCTTAGATCCAAAAAAAAAAATTATCGTTACTAAACGCCCTTCTACTCCCAAAAACAAAACAAAATTCTCATCCCACTGCATGAGATGGGCACGAAACGGTTACCAAACGTCACTTTAATTTTTGATGTTTTATCTCCCTGTTTTTTGTTTTTATTTTTCGTGTTTTTTTTTTTTTTTGGGGGGGGGGGGGGAGGGGGGTATGTGTGTTGTATATATGCCAATCTATGTTATTAAAAAAAATGTGGTGGGTCTAGTGTCATCACGTTGTCTCCACTATCATTAAAAAATATTAGGTTGTGTTTGGGTAAGAAATTTGATAAATCCAAGTGATTTATGAAATGAAGGGATTTCAAAATCCTGGATTTTGAAATCCCTTCATTTGATAAATCCATTGTTTAGATAATTTTTTTTGTTCTATATTTGATCCCACATCTTGAAAAAAAAAACGATGAACAGATGATGAAGAAGCAACAAGAAGAAGATAAACAAATCCAAGAAGAAAATGAAGAACAAATTCAAAGAAATCCAACAAATCGAAGAACAAATTCGTTTTTCAAATTGATTTGGAAATCGTGAACGATTTCCATTTCGATTTCCGTTTCAATTTCCAAGAACAAATCCATCACGATTTCAAAATCGTTCACGATTTCTATTTGGAATTCCATTTCGATTTCCAAGAACAAATTCAAAACGATTTCCATTTCCTCCATTTCAATTTCAAAAATGAAATTGACATTTCGAAATCGAAATCGATTTCGTTCGTTTTTAAAAATCGAACCCTATTTCAATTTCAAAAAGGATGAAGACAGGCGACGAACGAACGAACGACGATTTGACGATGGAAGAAGACAATTTGATGACGACGAGGAACGATTGACAACGATGACGGCGGCAATGACTCGACGACAGAAGAAGACAATTTGACGATAACGAGGGCTACGATTCACAACAACGACGATGGCTAAGACTCGACGACGACGGACGGCGACAAATCGACGGTGAGAAACGAAGAAGAAGAAAAAAAAGACGACAACAAATAGTGAGTTCTAGTGCGAAGAGAAAGAATGACGAAGAAGAATGGATTTCACAAATTCAGCCTCTCCCAAAAGGATTTTGAAATCCTTCATTTCACTCCCCAAAGAATTTGACAAATCCTCTTTCCTTCCACTCCCCAAATATGGGATTTGTCAAAAGAGGATTTACAAATTCTCTACTTAAATGAAATCCCTCCTAGAATTCCCTTACCCAAACTCAACCTTATATTATATATTATTTATAAAAAAGAATGGGGTTCATTATCATCATATTGCCCCCACAATCATTAAAATATATATATATATATATATATATATATATATATATATATATATATATATTATTATAAAAATTCAAATAAAAGAAAAGTTAGTTTGGTTAATAAAATTATGTTGAGAGTGAGAATTTGGTTTTATATTCATGTGTATTTGTGTGTGATTGAGAGATGGAAGGAGGGATGAAATTTTTGGACAATAGAAGGATTGTTTCAAAGTTATAATTTGGTTAATAATATTATGGTGCAAGGGTGAAAATGTATTTTTCACTATTGTTTTTGGTTCATAAAATTAAAAGTTAAGGTTATATAAAGAATGACTATTGGTATTATTGACATTGTACAGATATTGAAAAACTGCAAAAGATATCAAAATCTTTACTTCTATATCGTCTTCCTTCAATTTATTAGTGGAATATATAGATTTTGAGTTTGGGTAAAGGGTACGTGTGAAAGTCCATTATTTGTTTTACTACTAAATCAATTGGTTATTTTATTAAACTTGGTTCATTATTATGAAATCTGAAAATTTTGGTTTATTAGGCCCCATTTGGTTAGTGTTTCCAACCCAACCCAACCCAAAAATTCTGGGATTGGTTTCTGGTAACGCGTTTGGTAAATACAAAACTCAATTCAACCCAACCCAAAAAATAGGAATTGATTCTCAGAATGCTAAGGAAATGAGAAACAAAAAAAACTTATTTTTTTTTGTGCCCAAAAAACTCAACCCAAAGGAGTTGTTCGACCGACTTCGTCTGAATCATTTCTCCATCGCCAACCATGCCACCATTAACGTCGTCTCTGTACTCCAAGCCGGTCGTCGTCGTTGCCGAAATTCCTCTTCAATCTGTAAGACATCAAAGCTCACCGATGGTCGAAGCTCATCAAAGTTCGTCATTGTCGTTTTGATGTTCGTCGTCGTCTTCAATCTGTTCAACATCGAAGCTCACCAATGGTCGAAGCTCAGATGTTCGTCGTCGTCGTTGTTCTGATGTTCGTCGTCGTCGTCATCTGTTCGACATCATCTTCCTTCCTGATTTTCGAAATTGATTTCGATTTCGATTCCAATTTTCGATTTCGAAATCAAAATCGAAATCAATTTCGATTTCTATTTTGATTTTTCGATTTCAAAATCAAAATTGATTTCGATTTCGATTTTCGATTTTGATTTTCGATTTCTATTCTGATTTTCGATTTCGAAATCGATTTCGATTTCTATTTAGGGTTTGGTTCTTGATTTTAATTTAGGGTTCGTTCTTAATTTTGGTTTAGGGTTGGTTCTTGATTTGAGGGTTTGGTTGAATTTCATGAAATCAATTATAGGGTTGATTCTTGATTTGAAGATTTTGGTTGAATTTTGGGGGTTTGGTTGAATCAATTCTAGGGTTGGTTCATGAAATCAATTCTAGGATAATATTGTTACCAAACGTGATTCTATTCCCAGTACAAAAAAAATTATCGTTACCAAACGCAATTCTGTTCCCAATTGGAAATAAAATTCTCAACCCAACTCAACCCAACCCAACCCATTCCAGTTGGGTTGAGAAAAGTGGGAACACTAACCAAATGCCACCTTAATTTTCTTTTCTCTATTTTTATCATCGGTTTCTATTCCGGTTTCAGATTTTTTGAAGTATTTTCCTTCGTTTTTTGTATATAAGAGTTATTGAATCAAGACTTAAATTATGAAGGTAACATCATTCATGTGAGAGATAACTATCGATTGTTATCACAATTTATCAATTTGATAAGGTAAAACTAAGACATTAATAGTTTGTTTCTTTTTTTCAATTTTCAAATGTTTCTCCAATTAAAGTGTGCTGTAATTATTGATTTTTTTTTTTTCATATTATTTTTTTTTTAATATGATATATGTAATTAAATTAAACATTTAATTCATGATTGTTATGAGATATAACATAATTCTTTGGTTTGACCATAATTTTTATTTGCTAAGATAGCTAAAGGATATTTCTTGAATTTAATGATATCAATGTAGGATAAATTTTATAACCTTTAAGTTCTTCTTCCTTTTTATTTTTTTTCATGTAATATTTAAATTTGTTTCTTTTGTATTTAATTTTTTTTTAGAATATAGATGAAGCACAAAATAGAATCTGTTAGAAGTTCAATGCAGGTATATAAATATTGTGTATTTATAAATAACGTATGTTCTTTCTTTCTCTTATTGTAAATCAATAATATTGGTGAATGGTGTTTTTATTTATTTATTATTATTTATAGTATAATTTATTTATTACTACTATTTAACCATTGATATGTCTCCTTATTTATATCAATACAAGTTTTAATCTTAATTGTCAGTCATTATTGATGTTTAATTATTGTATAAAAAGTTTATTAAAAAAATATGTTGTATAAATAGAGATCATGTTAAAAAAATCAAAACATTTTAATTTTTTGTTTATTTTGCATCCATGCCTTCAGATACGGGTTATACGCTAGTCAATCATACATCAAAATAAGACTTTTTTCCAATCTCTTTATTTTTATCAAAACAATGGTCAATATCTTCTTTTATGCTAGTAATATTCTGACCTTAGATCTTCCATAAACTAATCAAAATATATATTTTCACCTTTTTATTTTTAGGAAAAAATCAATTACAATATTTAAAATTCCATATACTCATCTTCTAATTTATATAAGTTCTAAGTGAATCCTTAAAAATTTTATTTTTTTAAATATTTTATGTTTTTTATTATATGTAAATCAAGAATCAAAATTATAATATCAAAGTATTTAAATTAAAAATATATATAATTTTTTTTTTTCTAGGCCTGAGAACGAAGATATTTGTTTTCTTATTTTTCCTTTTCTGTTTCGAACTAAAATTTGTCATGGAGAAGATCAAAATAAAGGTTAGAAAGAAAAAATAAAAATAAAATACAAAAATAAAAGTTAAAAAATGAAAAAAGGGGAAAATTACCGATTACTCCCTAAAAAACTTATTGTTTACCAATCAAGCCCGTCCGCCTTTTTTTGCACCGAAAACTCCCATCGTCGGCTTTTTTTTTGCACCAAAAACTCCCATCGTGGCCTTTTTTTGCACCGAAAACTCCCATTTGCAAAAACGACGAGAGACGAGATTACCGAAATGCCTTTTCTTGCACCGAAAACTCCCATTTTCAAAATCGATGAGAGAAGAGAATACCGAAATGCCCTCACGTGATTCACGTCTTCCTTCCGTTCGTCGATCGCTCACCCTCTCCGAGCACTGTTTCTGATAGTTCCTAGGTCACATTTTGGTTTCATGGAATTGGATATGCACGAAAACTTGAAAATTTTCATTCCGTTTCCCTTCAATCGGGAGCTATGGGGGGCCTGCCATCTCTATCGCAGAGCTTCGTCACGTCTCCTATCATTCGGAAATGGGAGATTCTGCTTTTTATGACTTTTGTGTAGAGAGAGAGAAGCAGCTCTACAATTTGGTATATTTTGACTTTTGTGTAGAAAGAGATAAGAAGTTTTGCTTTGTGCGTTACAGTTGTTATATTTTTTTATATTTTGACTATTTACACATTGCACCCTATAATTTACAGTTTATTGCAGAGAAAAGAGAACATTAGTAGTGAGAGAAATGTAATTGATGTTACATTCAATATCTACAGATATTGAATATAACATTATATGGTTTTTAACCATGGATATATAAAATAAAAGAATAATTGATATTACATTCAACATCCATAAGTGTTGAATATAACATCCACGCATAATATGATCCATAAAAACATGAGAATAATTGATGTTACATTCAATATCTACAGGTATTGAATGTAATACCATATAGATTTTACTCTGCATACAAAAATAAGAGAACAATTGATATTAAATTCAACATCCATAGGTGTTGAACGTTAAAAAAAAAAAAAAAAAAAAAAAACAAAAAAAACAATTAATGTTACATTCAACAATTACATGAGTGGTATTTTGGTTAGAAAAAGATAAAAATGAATCATTGGTGAAAAAAAAGGTAATAGGTTTAATCAGTAATTTCTTGTACATTTTGGGAGTTATTGGTGCATGCCAAAAAAAAAAAAAAAAAAAAAAAAAACTTAATATTGTTTCGCTTCTTTTGTCTTAGGAGACAAAGGTGGAGACAATGCCATGAACTACAGTGAAGACAACTAAAAAGGTAAAAGTATAATTTACACTTATCTTCTTTTTATTTTAATTCATTGACACCATAAAAGATAATGTATAAAATTACGAAAATATTCCTAATTTTATCGGTTTCCATTCAATTTTAATAACAGATTTTTTGATTTGATCAAATTGAAGCTAAAATGAAAACTTGATGGACCAAATGTGTCATTTGTGAAATGACAGTGTCCATTTAAACACTGACCTAACTGGATAAACAATGCATTTTTCTCTAATTTCATAAACATAAATTTTGAAAACCATCTTATCGTTGAAAAAAATATGTGTAAAAATATTTTTTAAAATTGAACACAAACAGGAGTAACATAAATTATTTTAACAGTTTATGTGCAATTTATTATCCTACTTTGTATATGAGAACTTATGTACTTCAAGAAACATTTATATTAAGTACAAATTTGTAAGTTTATTTATGCAAATAAATATTGAAACCTTTACAGGATTCGTTTTATTGTTTGGTATACTTTTTAATTAACATTATTACTATTTTTATTCGAATCCTTTTAAATTTTATGATAATAATGATAATAATAATAATAATTAATTAAAAAAAAGAAAAGATTGATTAATTTGGTACACTTACTTCGGAATCATAATTTGGGATCAAAACTACTAAATGATCCTAATAATTTTTCAATGAACACAATGATTATTTTTTAATATATGGTCAGATTTGCCCTTATTTAAGTGTGAGTTATATTTCATCCTAATCAATCAATATTCCATAGATATATATTCCAAAAAACAAGGATCAATTACCAATTTACCATATGTATTTGAGAACAAAACCTTGTAAATAACCAAATAATTTTACCAATTTTTTTTCGTTCTTTTCATAATCAAATTATACAACAATAAGCGCTTGTTTTAGTACTTCAAAATGAAATGTCTTTGCATCAAGAAAAAAAATTCATGTTGAATTCAAAACATTAAAATTGTATATCAATACTGAAAAACATCTTTACGACTTTGTTGAATTCAACACGGGCATATCGAAAACAAAATTCACAATTTTGAATTCAATATGAACGGTGAATCGAAATGATATCACATTTTTAAATGAATGGAGATGTCTTTTTAAACTATTATTTAGATTAAATGTGTTTGTAATCAAATTAAGCAAAAGAATAATTGAAATATAGTTATTTATGATTATATTAAGAGATGATTAATAAAATTAGAATTGGTAACTGCCATTCTTTGTTGAAGATAATTTGTTGTTATATATTTAAGAGAAAATAGTTTTTTTGGTCCTTAACAAATGGCTCGAGTGTTCAATTGGCCCCTGATATTTGAAAGTTGACACATTGGATCCTTAATATTATATTTTCATTTCAAATTGGCCCCCGAGCGAGATTCTATTAAGTGAAACTAATAGTGAACGTTTCATTAAGGGCATTTTGGTCATTTAACTATCTTAACTCATTTTTCTCGTATTTCTGTTGATGTTTCCCATGATTTATAGCCCATAAATACTCTTCCCTATTCATCTTTATTATTTATTCTCTATTTTCACCCTAAAAACATTTTTTCTCATTCTTCTTTCTACTTTGTCCAACAAAAAAATCATGGATAATTAATAAATTTGTAATTGTAGGAGGAAAACAAATATGGTAACTTCTTGGACTATACATAATCCCAGAAGAAGGTTATACTCTTGTGGAAATTACAATCAGGTATTATTTTTTTTTATATCATTTTCATCAAATATTTACAAATTTTCTAATTTCATTTTCTAGGTTAGAGGTTGTGGTTATTTCTTGTGGGTTGATCCTCCAATGTGTTCAAAGTCAGTAGTAATAATACTGGGATTATTAAGAAAAATGAGTGTTTTAGAAGAGAAGAATAACCAAAGGAAGAATAGGGAGAGGAAGTTATGGATATCATTAGTCGTTTCATGGGTGTTGTTTGTACTCGTTTGGAAATAAACCGCAATTTGAATGTTTTGTTGTATTTGTTTAATCAATGATGTATTTCATATTTTGTTTCCTAATGAAACTACTTTAATCAATGGTGATTTTGTATTTTGAACGCTATTCATTTTTTAACTCAAAAAAAAAAAAAAAAAAAAACAAAAATAACTTAAATTTCATTCATCACCAAATAATGTATTCATTCATCACCAAACAAATGCATTATTTTCAAGTAAATAAATTACAAATTTGTTGATACTATGATTTTTGTTAGACAAAGAAGAAAGAAGAATGAGAAAAAATATTTTTCGGGTGAAAATAGAGAATAAATCATAAAGATGGATAGGGAAAAGTATTTATAGATTGCTAAGGAAAGAAATCGCGAGAAACACCAACATAAATGAAAGGGACATGAGTTGAATAATTAAAAAAACTAGTATTTAGAGCATGTCACATTATTAAATGATTACAAACTTTATTAATTAAGTGATCATATTAAATTCAATAAAGTAATAATTTGTATATTGAATAAAACACAAGTTTTGAATCTCATTAATCAAACTTTTTCGATCATGTTGAATTCCACACAAATTATTGAATTCAACACAATTCCGAATGACTAATCTCAAATTTCATAAATAACTTAACATATTGAATTTAATGCAAATTATATTTTTCTTTATGCAAATAATATGATTAATATGCCTTTTTAAAATATTTAAATAGACAATTATATAATTTAACCATGTTTTTTTTTTTTTTCGTGATCATAGTTTTTCAATGGTTCAAATTTTGAAATGATAAATAGGTAAATTCTCAAGTATTTTGCATTTTGCATGGCTAAGTTTTGGAGAAATTTCAATTTAACTTTCCTTTTATTTATAACACATTAAACATTAAAATATACACATTAAACATTATATCTAAATCATGTCAAGTCAATTCAAATTGATAATTTTATCATTTTTATGACAGAAATCAGACACATGCCAAATATAAATCACACACCCACATGGGTGAATTCATTCATAAATATGGCAAAAAGATTGGCTTGACACGTTTTGGATACTTTGCGGTTTAAGGTGTTCAAATTAAAAAAACATGAGCTAAAGTGAAATTTCTTTAAAACTTCAACTGTACAAAGTGCAAAAATATCTCTTTCTGCTTAGGAAACTCAGCGCCGTGTACGAGGAAAATTTGGAAACCCTAATTTCACTTATCAAATCATAATCTTCTCTCTTATTTCAAATTTCAAGCCGACCCCCCTTCATTCATCATTCTCTTTCTCTTCGTTTTTCGTTTTCCGTTTTCCCTTTTCCCTTTTCCCTTCTCCAATTCCTGTAACGAATCCTTTTGAATGGTGGAAATCTCGAGCGATTGTTTCATGTTCTCCCTTTCGTCTAGGGGGATCGAAATCTGTTCTTCAGTCTCATTCGGATCCTACAAGGAAGGCTGGTACTACCGCTGCCTCGGTCTCGACCCCTAAATCTGCATTCTTCAACGTTCGATTTCGCTTCTGGAACCCTAATTTACCGTAGTTTCATCATTTTTTTGAGTTTTTTTTTTTTTTGGTTTTCGTTTTCCTGGATATTCGTTTGCTTTTCCCCCCCAACATTCGTTCTTCGCAATTTTGTTCAAGTTTACACAATTTTGGTAGAGATTCTCCAGTGAGAGAAACAATGTTTCTTTCCAAGCAGAAGAAGAATAAGGCCGTTGTGGGCAGCCGCCTGTTAATCAGCATCACCGTGATCGGCAGCGCGGGACCGATCCGTTTTGTCGTCAACGATGCGGATCTTGTTGCCGCCGTCATTCAAACCGCGCTTAAATCGTACGCCCGCGAGTGTCGCCTTCCAGTCCTCGGTTCTGATCTCAACAGTTTTGTATTGTATAGCCCCGCCGCAACAGAAGGTATCGATCATGGATAACTTTGTTCCTTTCCATACAGATTTCATTTGCTAGCTATTAAATTTCCCTAATATTGATTATAGCACTTATCTCAATCATATATTAAGCTTAACCGATTGATTTGTTTAAAACTTGCTGCTCCTGTATAACCTGTTTGCTTATGTTACAAATTTACAATATATTTTCGGTGTTCTAATCAATTGTTCTTATTTCTTATTTGGATTGTAGCTTTGAGTCCTTGGGAGACAATTGGGTCGTCAGGAGTTCGTAATTTCATGCTATGCAGGCAGCCACAGCCAGAGAGCACCATTGGTGCTGGAAAAGCAACGGTGGCTGTTACAGGGGCCATTGCTAGGAAGAGCTCCAGAAGTTGGAGATCATGGCTGAATGTGTCTCGGAATCGCAAGATATCATCTCATTGAATTGATATGAGCTATGTCAACATTGTTGTTTCAGCTGCTTCTGTTTCGGGTAATTCAATAATGCAATTTTGGATGAATAAACACAAGATTTAGGTAATCTTTTTTGAACCTTGAAAACAGAGATTTTTTTTCCCCCGTTGTCTACTTCCATGTTATGATTTAGAGGTATATTGATTGCCTTTCATGATGAAATGGGAAGAGATTTTTGTTCTGAATTTCGCATGGGTGTTAATTGGCTGATTGTGTGAATTTGGTTGAAGATTTGAAGAAGGAATTTGATTTGAAAAGGGTATTTGTAAAAAAAAAAAAAATCCATAAAATTTACGAATTTCTTTTTTAAATCAAATTCTTTCATCATAGTGAATTATGAAAGTGTTCTTAAGGTTAATGATCAAACAATGGAGGTGATATTTCTATGCTACAATGAATTTTTGGTTTGTTTGTTTTGTCATGAAGAACCCGATTCATTTTTATTGCTTATGACAAAAACTGAGAAGAGGAGAGCCACATTGAGCTTGTCTTGAGCATCCTTATCGGTTTGATTCATAGTTGAATAAATGATATCGCGATTGCGAAGGATGAGAGTTGAAGCTCACATGATCTTGAGATCATTGTGGATTGAGGAACATTATACATAGATTTCCCAGTTCTGTTGTTTGCTTGAACTAAATTTTTATGGTTTCATCCTAGTACTAAGTTTGTTTGTGACACATGACACCTATTTATAGTGTTTGTTGAATTCGTATATGCACAAAAAGACAAAAAATAATTCTTTTATTGATGGGCTTGTGAAAAATCTCAGTATTTTCGAGTACTAAGCAACTTTCTAAAGTTGGGAGGAGATTTCATTTGGATTCGTAATTCAATTGATTCTTGTTGATTGAGCTCTTCTCTCTTTTGTTCTTGTTTAGGATTTGTTGATGTTTTGTAAAAATCATTTGTATTTAGGGTGTGTTATTCTTGTCCCACATCGATCATTTGATAGATGCCCAAATCACTATATAAATCAAATGAGTTATTTCATACGGATTTAAGTTAGAATATTTTAACATGATATCAAAGTTAAAGTTATGGAACTTTACCTCACTTCCCTCGTAGTTAGAGTATCCATGCAAGTTGGGTGTTGTATATTTATCGTAATTCGCTCATAGTCAAATCATCCGTGGAAGTTGCTCTTAAAGGTGAGTTTTAGATTTTTGTCACATATCATCATGTGAAATTGTCTCCATTCTTAACTCTCTATAGCACAGCGCTAGACACTTTCTTTGCTCAATTGCTTCTTTATGGTATAACATGGGCTTCTAGTACCATAAAGCCCTAGTTGAGTGGATCATTAGCTTGGGCTTCCAATCAACCGACCTTTACACTCAATTCCCTTTCTAACCAAAATGAATTAAATTATAAACATCACTTCCACATAATTTGTAAATTAAAAAATATATTAATGCATCAGAAAAGTAATAATGTTTATGTAGTTGTGATTACATGAGAGATATAAAATTATATTTTTGGTATTAATATAATTATGGATGATGAAAATAAGCAATTTTTTCTTGGGGAAGAAGTAGGCAAAAAGTCCATTTGGGGTAGGGTGGGTGGGGGGCAAGGAGCCGGCCATCTCAGGCGGACTGCATGTTTTGACATGCAGATACCATGAATGTATGACCCTCTACATATCATCAAGCTCATGCCTCTCTCTCTCTCCATATCTCTTTCAATACATGCATTGTGTATGTGCATATGGTGTACTATGGTTGGACAATCGTGTAACAAACATATTGCACAAGAATTACAAGCGTTCGTTTTGTTCCTAATTGTAATATTTTCGAAATTAATTCTCAAAATTTTTAAATAAATTTTTATGAGGGTTTTTCTCAACTAGTCTTAAAAGTTGTCACGTGAAGAAATAATCTCACGAGACTTACATGTGAATCGAAGCCACGTGTCAAACATTGACTCCAAACTATCAACAATAATCGAGGATATAGCCAAGTACTGAAAAAACCATTGAAGACCTAACTGGTCAAACACAACATATCCATGCTCGACTTGCTTATGAGTCGATCCTCGAGAAATTGTGGATGGATTAATGTATACGAGCTCGGGTTGCAACCCGAGCTCGAGAGCCATTAAAAGGTATAACCATTAACCCATAATCCCACTAAATCTAGGACATTAGTGGGGATTGACCACAATTTATAAAAAGACTTACTTAACAAGTCTTTCATCCCTTATAAATACTACAAGAGGGGTCAACTGTCACGGACTGAGCCTTTTGAGGCTGGAAAGCGGACCATGCGACGCTAACTAGAGGATTGCTAAGTAGCAAGCCTGAAATTCAGAGGATCTTGAATAGCGGAAACAGTTTTAATATTAGAGGATCTTGATGTTAATACAATTGTTGTTATTGTAATTATATTCTCTCTACATTGTCAACATGCGTTGTTGTAGAAAAACTCGTTGCCATTGAAACCACTTCTGCTATTCAAGATCCTCTGATCTTCAGACTTGCTATTATGTGATCCTCTAATTAGCGTCGAATGGTCTGCTTTCTAGCCTCAAAAGGCTCGGCTCGTGATAGTACTCACATCTGGTTCTCATACCGAAAATGTCACGTGTCAGGTTCACCCGCAGTGTATTGTTTTATAAGAATTATAATATTAAGGAAATCAAATTTCGAATTCCAATAATTATCTCTGACGATTCTTAATATAAAATTGTAAAAAAGTCAAAAACCAATCTCCATATTGCAAATTAAATGGACCAATACTTGACTTGTATCTATTTGTATAGCATAATCATACATGACTATATTTTGGAACCACTTAACTTAGTGCCCTTTCATTAAAAATAAATAAAGAATAATAATATTTAGTTAATGAGTGTAATTTTGTTAAAGCCCACATAATGATATTAAGAGGTGATGATTGGGTGGTTTATCATCAAAGCCTTTCTATTTTGGCAAAAGGAGAGTAGAAAAGTGGGTAACATTTCGTAGTGGAACATTGTTTTAGTGGGAGTTGCCCCAAATCCCCAAACCCAAAGAGAAAAAAAGCATATTTCAAAAGTTGAAAATGACACTAAAAGTCTCCCTCTAATGTCCAATTGTGACAACCCCACGAGTGATGTTGACTCTTCCTCTCTCTCCCAATATATATATAGAGAGAGAGGTTTTTGCACTTTTCACCCTTGAAGTTTTGAAGAAATCTCACTTTAGCTCTTATACTTTTAATTTGAACACATTAAACCATGAAGTATTCAAATCGTATCAAGTCAATCCTTCTATCATTTTTTTATAACGAAAATCAGTTAAGTGTCAAACATAGAATTACCCATATAAGTGAATTTTGGCATAAAAAATGATAAAATGATTGACTTAACACGATTTAAATACTTCAAGGTTTAATGTGTTTAAATTAAAAGAAAAGGGATTAAAGCAAAATTCTCTAAAATTTTAGCGGCGCAAAGTATAAAAAGCTCTATATTTTAACATAAAATAATTTTAAGGTTAAATTGCACTTCGCACCTCTTGTGTTTATGTGTTTTTGATATTTTAATTTTTAGAATGTTTCCTTAAATATGATTTTTGCCTCTACGTGATCCGATTAAAATATTTTGGTCATCTTAATTGTTAGAACAATAACACATGTGAGATGCATTGTAATTGAGAGAAAATTTAGAGAGAAAAATCGACATAAGTAATGCAAATGTTGTTTTTCTTGCAATTTAGATAGCAAAACTATGTGGATTGGACAAATTGGAGACAAAAATTAAATTTTATGGTTAACTTATGAAAATTGAAACATGAAGGAGCATATTAAAATTACACGCAAAACTATAAAGTGTTATTTATCCTAATTCTAATTTCCAATTGACTCTCTCTCTTTCTCTCCTCATATATTGGGATCATTTCTACACCAAATGAAAAAGTTTTGAACAAAGGAATTATATTGACTCTCGCTACCAAGCCAGTTGGACCTAACAAAGTCCACATATAATTATCTTTATTCTTTTTTAATTAGGTGGAAAAAAAAAAATAACAAAAGACACGTGGGGGTGTGAAATTTGGTGAGATGTGATCTCCAACAACTCTTTATTTATTTTCCTTTTCGTAGAAATTAAATTAAAAATATCCATAAGAATTCGATCTCTTGAAAGTATTTCAGGAATTAAATCTTAAATTTAATCCTAAATATACTTAATCGATATGAAAAAATACAGCCTTAAAATTAGTCAGAGGGATTATTAGTTGAGGCGTGTATAAGCTGATCCAGACACATTTTATCGTAAAAAATAAATAAATAAAAATTATGGTGTCCGGTTTTAGTCCTCATAGAATCAATTTACATATTTTATGATTCAATCTTCTTTAACTGAAAACTTAGGGCATGAGTATAATGGAGCATAAAGTTCAAGGGAGGAAAGTGTAATAATCTAAAGCCATTGCAGTAACTCAGAGTTGAATGAACTCCTGGGGATTAGTTCAGGTGGTTGAAGTCATCTTATTGCCTTTTTACAGCTTTTCTCTGCCTTTGATTAAAAAGGATTAATGGACTTTGTTCCAGTTTTATCCAATTGTACTTTATACCTCCCAAAATTCCTGGAAGCACTTACTTTATATAATTTAGACTACATGCAACGATTATATTTTCCTTTACATTTCAACCTTCCAAATATTAAAATTAATAAATTATTTAATATTAATGAACATTTATACTCTCAGATCAGGTCAAATAATATTTATTTCTCTTTTTTTTTTTTTCAGGTCAAGTATAAAAGTAACTTTTTATTTTGTAAAATTATATTAATTATTTAACCATTTCACTTAAATTTTAATTATAAAAGGATAAATGATGACGAAAAATATTATAAGGATGTACATTGCAATTCGATCAAACCACACTGTTAAAATTTTAATTTTGACTTGCTGAAAACACAACCCAAAAAATAAGGCCCCGTTTGGTTAGTGTTCCCAACCAAACCCAACCCAACTCAACCCAAAAATTTTGGGTTTGATTTTTGGGAACGTGTTTGATAAACATAAAACTCAACCCAACCTAAACCAAAAAATAGGAATTGATTCTCAAAATCCTAAAGAAACTAGAAATAAAAAAAAGTTGTTTCTTTTTGTGCCCAAAAAACTCAACACAAAGTTCTCAACTTCCGACTTCATCTGCCGGCCGACCACCACCACCCGCCGCCGCCGCCTGACGCCGTCCGGCGACCGACCACCGTCTCCGGCACCTCCGGCGACCTTCCACTACCGGTGGCCACCTCCGGCGACCGTCCGCCCCGCCGGCGATCGTCGCCGGCCACCTCGTCGCCGCCGGTCGTCCGGCCACTACCAAACAAAAATAAAAAATAGAAAATAATAATAATTAGTTTTAGGATAAAATCGTTACCAAACACATTCTGTTCTCAGTACAAAATAAATATTGTCGTTACCAAACGTAATTCTGTTCCTAAAATTTTTAACCTAACCCAATTCAACTCAACCCAATCCATTCCAGTTGGGTTCAGAAAAGTGGAAACACTAACCAAACGCCACCTAAATAAATTTATTTTTACAACAAAGAAAAAAAAAAAAACATTTTTGGTGACCATTTAGAGGTTTTAATTTTAACGTTATTTTTAGAAATTTTGATTATAGATAAACTTTAGTCGGTTATTTGTAACTTAGCTCCTATATCATTTTATCTAAAATTACAAATTTTCTCTATTATTTTCGAAATACTGGTCAACCTTTTTTTAATCAAACGCTATTTAGTTTCCCTTTAAGTAAAAAATTACTAAAATTTTACTTGCAATGATGATTTTATCCATAACAATTTAAAAATAATTAAATAATTAAAAATTAAAATATATATTAAAATATTTTTCTCCTTTACCTTTTTACACTAACATCCTTATGTTAAAAAAAATAAAGTATGTCCGCATCAGTTTACGCACACCTTGATAAATCACTTCCTTAGGCGATCTTAAGGGTGCACTCCCCCACATTAGTCTGACGTATTCATGATTAAATTCAAGATTTAATTTCTAGAGTACTCAGCAGGAGAGTTGAAATCCTAATTGACAAGGAAATTGAGTACTTCCCCTTGTCAATCAAACTAACACCTCTTGGGTACATGAAAGGTTGAACAATTTAATACATCACATTCACTATTTGGTTGAGTAAATCCACTAGATTCTTACTAGGGAAGATTCAAGACCAAAAACTACCTATCGTGATGTAGTTGTTTTCTTTTTTAGCTTTCTCTCTTTTGAGTCTGTAACATATACATGTTTATCCGATCAATTTTCATTCATGTGGAGAACTGTTATATAAAAATATATATTTTTTATTATTATTTTATGACCTATTTATTTATGAGACCCAATCTTAATTTGAGATATATGAATATACCAATATATTCTCCTTGGTGAGGAAATGAATGTAATATATTTATTTGTGTAAAAATTATTTAAGGGGTAAATTAAAATTGTTCATTTAAGTACCAACTTGAAATTGTTGATTGATATTTTATGTGGGTTATGTCACATCGGTAATTGAAGAATATGAAGAGTTATTTATTAAGGCTCGGTTTATGTCTTGAAGGTAAGCCCTTCAGGGCATTGAATTGATATGGATAGAAAGATTATAAAATAAATAAAGCCACAAGCATGTGCGCGCCGCAGCTGCTAACTACCTGACTCGGTTGAGATCGGGTCTGGGTCCTGGGTACTAGGTCTTGTGCTTGTGGCTTGGGATCTTGGGGTCTTGGAGAATGCTTGACTTGGACTTAGTATGTTTTGTACAGAATCCAAAAATCCAACCCAAACAAAGCCTAATTGCATGTTTGTAACTATGAAGAGAGTTACCAACATGGAGACTATTAAGGTGTGTAAGTGTAGAGAGTTACCAACTTGAAGACTGTGTAGGTGTGTAACTGCAGAAAGTTACTGTTGCCTCATTATTGCCATCTTAATTCAAGTTTCTTTAGTTATTGGTTTTGTTTCTTATAAAAGGGTAAGACTTTTTCAACATAATAGGCCTCCAATTTCCTAAGCTTGTATTGCATTTCATCATAGAAGTTTTGTAGTTTTCATTTTCTTAAAGGTTCTTGAGAGAGTTCAGTATATTCCACTCCGTTGTACTTTTGATTTTCAGTGCTAGTACCAGTAGCTGCTTGATTGTTGTATCTTGACAGACAGACGTTCATTCAAATCATAAGTACCTAGAGGAGGGCAAAATTTACTTTAAGGAGAATTTATTAAGCGATTGTCTCGATTTTGTTTTCTGGTACTTTTGTATTTTGTTTCTATTCTGTAATACATTAAGTACTTTGGTCTCACTTTATTGTTTAGTATTTTGATAATGAGACTGTAATATCAACTTCTATTCTGTCTTTCAATATTGTCATATGTTATCTGAAATGTTTTTTGTAACAAAGAACTTAGATCTGTTTTATTTTTATTTCTTAAATTTCTTATGAATAATTAATTAATTAATTAATTTATGGACCACATTTTATCAACAAATTCCCTATTTAAAAAATATTTTCTTTACCCCTTTATTTTCTAACAACTTAAAAAGAAAAAAAAAATGTTTTCTTTCTACAATTTTCTCTCTCTATTTTTTTTCTTCAATTTAGTATTTTTTCTATCTATATTTTTTTGTATATCACTCTTTTTATGAGATTTTTCATTATTAGTGTAAAATATTTGTTGTGATAATTAAATATTTTATGATATTAAGTAATAAGTGCTTAAAAATCAAGGGAATCACACCTCACTTAAAATTTGGAATAATTTTTAAGTAATATTTTTTTTAAGTAATTGTTTAATTTTATTATTAAACGCACTTAATTTTATAAATGCTTAATGAATTCAATTTTAAGTGTTTAATTAAGTTACCAAACGGAGTCTAATTTAATTATTTTTTGAAATGTGAAATTTCTAAACAAAATCAACAGGCCATATCATTATCAAGGCGCATTGGTAACCCTTACTTTAAGAATCATCGAGATGCGATAATTCAAGCAAAATATTTTAATAGGGCGCTGACTGGGAGGTCCTAAAATGCGACCGAAACTACCAACTAAACCCACTACTATTTCCATGCATCAAGCGGTCCTTATGCCATTTTTGTGACGAAAATACTCCTGCGTGATGCGCCACACACCCCAACAAATCGTAGACTTCTTATCTTGCAGAGCTAATTTTGGTAAACGATACCAATATCCACGCACACTGAATTGCTTGATTTTTAATTCAAATTTCCATGTGAAAAAAATAGAAAAAATGCAAAATAATTATGTGTGTTTGATTCTCTTTCGAATGAGATGTCAATCACATTTTTTGGAGATATTTAACGTGATGCACATGAATGTTACATATAACATGAAAAAAAAGATAAGATGTGTTTAGTATCATTCGTGTTACACTCATATTACATGTAACATTATGATGACGATGTTACATGTAACATCCATTTACATTGATTGCATGAAGCATTCAGGGGATTGTGTATGTAGATGATGTTGCATGTAACATCTATTTTTGAAATGTGAGTCTATATGGAAATGTTATGTGTAACTTTGCTTCCTTTCCCTCAAAATATGAGTCTATATGGTAATGTTATATGTACTATCTTATTGTACAATCCGGTAGTATGTAACATTCATTAAACCTTTTGCGTGTTACATGTAACATTCGTGTTCAAGACGTTGTTACATGTAACATTTCACTCATTTACACCATTTGAGTCTGAAACAATGACTATTTAGTTCTCTTATTTAATGTAACAATGCATGTCTATAACACACACAAACGGTGCAAAAATGTCAAACTGATAAAAATTGTTTATTTAACAAAAAATATGTGTTAAATTTAACACACACTGCAAAAAAGCTACAAATTAATTATACTTTCCAAAGAGAAACAAGATGAGTATCTAGCTACGTATGATGTTGAACCCCAAAAAAATGAAAAAAAAAGAAAAAGAAATTGTTTAACGCCACACATATAAACTACGATTTGTCACTTGTTTTTGTTTTCCGCAGGGGGGGGGGGAGGATCAATTAAGTGGGGCCATGAGGGCCTTCTTCACGACGTGTCTCGTCCATTTTTCTTATTTTGAAGCCATCGAGCGTCCATGACCTGGGCGGATCATTGAGGAATTCGTGGATGAGTACCGCCCTTTCTCTTTGAAAATCTTCAATGCCGTAATTAACGATGACTGGCACGTTGTTAAATATGCTCTTCATGACATTAATTACAACAACTTCATAGTCAACGCTGCACAATATGTTTTGTTTTGTTTTTTTTTTTAAATAAATCAGCAAAACCTAGTTGTGTTTTGATAATCATAATGAAATGTCATAACAGGCAATTAATGAAGTATACTTACATTGATGTGCCCTGGTTTGGTACATTATTGGTGTTTCAAATGTTAGCATTTACCACCTGATGTTCTCTAGCTTCATTCGACAATAACTCATCAACATATTGAATTTGAAGTTGAATATAGAAATGGTCAGAATTATTCATTCAACGATGCAAGGAAAAACTTCAAACAAGAAAATGAAAACTTTTGAGTCTTTTGGCATTGTTGTAAAATCGGTCCACATCTCCGAGACGTTGAAGGTTGATTAAATTGTAGTGTGTCCACTCATGCTTTTGCTTATTGCAAACAAGCAACATCCAATATCCCCTCGACGACGTCATCCCTTCAGTGTTTGTTGGGAAATGCACAAATCTATAGTCGTTAGAGAATGCTTCGATAATCATCAGGTTCAATATATCAGTCAGTACTTTGTTATCTTCCTGTCTTATCCACATCTATTTATAGTATAAACATGAAAAGATTAATATCTGTCATTGGTGTATGAACTCGATACAAAATATAATAACATCGTAATGTAAAAAATTTCATATTTTTATTACCTAGCAACAACTATTGATGAAGTATGATCGATTTGGCAATTCCTGACCAATCCCTTTTAACTCGCTGATGATCCTTACTTGATCTTGCCATATCATCTATATACAGCCATCAATAGCCTAACATTTAATAAAAATCACATAATGTTACATTCATTTGTATGATTCTCAAAAAACCCAAAAAGAACATAACACAAAAACATTTAAATAGCCACATTTAGTAATCCAGACAATGTTACATTCAACATAATTGTGGATGTAACATTTAACATGACAATTGTGTTCCATGTTACATGTACAAATACAACAGTGTTAAATTTTCACAAAAATGTAATATATGTACATGATATTATAATGTTACATTCATGAAAATGTAACATGAAACAACAATGTTATATTCAACAACAGGAATAAATTTAGCATTTATTATTTTTTGAAAACTATCCGATTGTGTAAAATGTAACTCCTAAAATTTGTAAGTTGTGTCTTCCACAACAACCTGATCAAATCAAGTATAGATACTTTAGTGTACATCCATTCCGCACTCCATAAAAAGGCCCTGCAATAAAGAAACACCAAACAAAAATGTTGTACGTCCCTTGTGCGTTGTTCCAGACATATTTGACAAATTTGTAATAAGTAAAACTTGAAATTACCCAGACCCCTCATCTTGCATGATCAGCTCAAGTTGGTCCCAGTCAACCGGTGCTATTATTCTTGCAACAGCGTTGTTTCGTGGTAGCAACACACGGGGCTCATCGCTACTGTGGACTGATATGCTTGGCTCATTGTTGTTGATTGCAGTATCCGTACCTAGATTTGCGGGGGCTGGTACATCATACTTTTTTAGTAGTCATCGTGGTCGCTTGATAGGGACATCGTATTTGTGAATTGAATCATCATTGGTCTTCCGTGTCCTAACATGACTCTTGATGTCTTTAACAAACGATGTTGGGGTCTTGCCTTTGTACGCATGCTGCGCCTTGATTTCAGTTTTGATAGTGGTGGCATTCTTGGCGATGAATTGTGTGCAGTAATAATTGATGATTACCTAACGATCACATTATCTTGTTCCCTGAGCTAGAGGTGGTAGAACTTCGTCAGTCCAACAACTTTCTCATTGTGTTCTTTCTCCTTCTCTATCAACTGTGTGACCAAATGCACGACAGCTTCTTTGAGTTTTTCCACCAACGTTGTCTTCTCAACCACATACCTTTTCTTTTGAGTAATGTTATGAACTTCCAATTCTATCAATTTCTCGTCTATTTTCTTCATCTTCTCTATCATCCCCCATCTCTCTCTCTATCAACATGCGTTTGGTTATTCTCAACGCCTATCTACTCTATTGGAGCTTCCAGTTCCCGTTTCTTCAATCTTATTTTTTCAACTTCTTGCACTTCACCCTCAAGGACTCAAACTTTTGTGATAATCTCAGGTTACTGTCAACCAATTCTGTTAAAATTTGAGAACCTCCACAAAATTTAACCATTTTCTCGTCGAATGGCTTCTATATTTGCAAGTCAAGAGAAGGTATATCGTCAGCGAGAGATACCTTCTCTTTTCCCTTAATCTTGTCGCTTCAGTTAGAAAAACTGGCTCCGTGTCACCATACACTGGTAGTAAGATACCTGCCTTGAGCTCAGACACCAACTTTGTCATTAGGCACTGAACAACCTAAACTCATTAGTAAACACACGTAAAAAATGTTATATTGGGAAATATACTTAACAAACACTAGTTATGTTGCATTTAACATTTTTTTTATATTGTGTTAAATGTAACTGTTGGTGCGTAAAACTGGTACACACCTCGAGTATAGTCCAGTCGGTTGACAGGTGGGTCATCTTGTTGAGGTAAAGTCGTGTGTTGAACATTTTTCACTTGAGTTGTGCTAGGTCCTGAGGGGACTGACCTGCTGCGTCTAGAGTCCTACTTCTTAGGGAGTGTACTTGCAAAAGACTCAGACCTGGATTTGTTCCGATAAAGTCACTCCGACATGGTTATCAGTGCTCGGAGAGAAAAGATACAGTAATGCAACAAGTAAACATATGAACTCGCTGATAGGTGTAATCTACCTACATATTTCTAAACTGGTTTTGTTAGTTTTTGGAGTATTTTTATAGTTATTTTTATTATGTTTTAATTAATTTTTATACTTTTTGTATAAATTAGGTGTATGAGACAAAAAGATAGGAAATTGGAGAGAAAATGATGAGATCGAACAAAAAACGGTCGAAGAATGGTGGAAAAATGAGCACAAAGGCAATATTGTGAAAGAAGCCCCCCACCGCAGCGTCCAGACCTCTACTAGGGCGGTGAAAATGCAGAGAATGGCCTATTCTTGTTGGACACTCACCGCCTAGGCGATGAAACTGCAGAATATTTTCCAAATCCACCGCTATCCTAACCGCCGCGGCGATCAACCAACCAACCTACTCACCGCCTAGGCAGTGGCCTCTGCATAGCTTAGAATATTTATTAGATATTTTTGAGATATTTTGCCTATAAATATCCACTCTTCTCCTCTCATATTGGACTCTTTCTCCGGCCATTAAAGCCCCTTGGGCTATACTTAGGGTTGGATTTAGGAATTTTAAAGAGAGAGCTCACATCCCGAAGTGGAGGAAGACAGCGGAGCAATCGTTGAACGGTTTTTAGCGACAAATCTTCGAACGAGGCTAAGTTCTTCGATTTTTTTTCCCTTATTTCTTTAATTTAGGATATTATAAACATGTTTAGCTTGTTCTTTATTTGTAAATGCGGTTATGACCATAGTTAAACATGGATTGTATAGGGATTAACGAATATATTTATAAATTTGTGATTCGAATAATTTCGTTGTTGCGTTTATGTTTGTTCTTCGTAGTTTGATTGTGTTTATTGTATTGTTTGTTTATTATGCTTAATTAGATACGAGGAGAATCCAGGGTTTGACAAACCCCAGATTCGGATTAGAGTAAACAAATTCCACGATCCAATAACCCAGTCGGGAGTTGGATTATAGACAATCGATGACGTTGGGGTAAGACTCACGTGACCTAGGGTTGTTAAGACGTTGAGGGAGACTTTTTTGTTGACTCAAAATCATGTATTTCCCCATCTTACACTCAGGAGAAGTGTCGGTGGAGTTTTAGAACTGAGATTGTCAATAGGGTAAACACAACGCACAATCCAACAATCCGATCAAGAGTTGGATTGTGTGCAATCAATGACGTTGGGGCGAGACTCATGCGACCTAGGGTCGTTAAGATGTTGAGGGAGATTTCTTCGTTGACACGAAGTTGCGTTATATCCCCCGTCTTACACTCGAGAGAGGTGGCGGATGAGTTTTAGATACCGAGATTGTTAAATAGGTCGAATACCGTAAACTTAAGTCAATTGAGATCGAACGTGTATTTGTATATCACATTAATCCCTAGACAATTCTTTTCCCTAAAACATATTAGTATATTAGTATAGTTAATTTAGGCTATATTAGTTTAGTTTAATTAATTAAATAAATTTATGGTCGTCTAGATAAAGTTAGGTCATGACAATTACGGTACCCGATAATAACGACACCAATCGCTGTGGATATAATACCCGATTTTTCAAGATTACATTATAGTAAAACTTTGACCTCGTATACTTGCGAGTAGTCAATATGCGAGCGTATAACAAATGCCTCGCCGTACAAGTTTTTGGTGTCGTTGCTGGGGATTGGTTGAGAAAATTCAATTTTCGACAATCGTCACCAAGTTTTTGATGACATTGTCGGGAATTGTGTTTATCATTTATTATTGATATTGTGAGTAAATGACCCAATTTTACTTTAGACATTTCTTTTGTATATAATTTTTGTTTGTAGTTTTATTTTGGTTTCTTATGCAAGGTACTTGTCGATATTAGATCGACGGGTATTGATGCATCCCTTTCGACGGGATTCTGAGTCGTTTATTGTGTGGGGCCACGCACATAAGCCAGTGAGGCGTGTCGTTGAAATATCGAGCCCATCAAAGCAAAATCTCACCAAGCTTGAGGGCATTTTGAAAATATTGGGCCGAGGACATTAAACCACGCATTTCTTGGGAGGCAACCAAAAGTTAAATAAATTAAATCTGTCATAGCCTAATTTAAATAGAGGAGAGATTCTCTCGCCTCCCAGGTACGTGTTCTAAACTCCTTTCGTCAGCATGCTTTAATTTCCTATATGTTGAGATTGATGATTGGGTTCGTTGAGGACACTGTCTATTTTGAGTTCGGAAGTGATGTGTAGTATAGTATGTTAAATGTGTTATTATTTTCCCGTGTGCATGTGTGTTTAGGTTAGAATGTGTTTATGTTGTTGTTTGCATGCTGAGTTTTGCGTTCATTTGGGCCATTACCCAATGATGAAAATTACCTCTGGTTATTTTCGAAGTCAAGGGTAATACTCATGCATGTGTGTTCTGTGTGCTTGACTATATTTTTTAGTAAAAATTATTATAGATCCTAATTTTCACAAGCACATAGACTCAATATATTTCTATTTAATTGACTTGAGGAAGATTATCGATTAACCAAATTCATGACACATTAAGGATTCTAGAACTTGGTTGAGGGAAAGCTTGAGGCAAAATCCTAGGCAAGGTAGTTCAGGAGACGTAATTTTGGTATTTATTTTGTCGCTTGAGCCTTTTTAAAGCCTACCATGTAACATGTTTATCCCTCGTTACCCTATCGAAGCCTAAAATGACATTTCAATTCTGAATACATGAACAAATACCCTGGCTAGTTGATCTTTTTTCAAACCTATATCGCTAAATTTAAAGGCACATTTGAGTGAATCAAGTTAGCAGTCATATATGCTACTTAATGTGAGCAGTTGGGTTTAGGGCAAACTTCAGATTAGTTTGGTATTTGAGTACTCACTTGTCATTTTTCTTTCGTTTTAACCACACCCGTGAAATCATACTAATTGAATAAGTTTGGCGGCGTGGTTAGTTGAAAAAATAATTTACGTTTCTTTTGACAAGTGAGTACGTCGGTCTTAAAATTGATTGTTCGGGATTATTTTTTAACTTATCTATGGGGCTTCGAGAGTGAATGTGTCAAGTGTTGAGCCTTGGGTAATGTTAAGTTAATGACGTTAACCCAGTTTCTATTCCAAATTACCCTTGGCCAAATATACCAAAACTGAACCAAGTCCTTTTGATCTTTATGAACTACTCAGCCTACATTAGTGGAGAGTGGACCCCAATCAGGCATATGGAAATCCTAGTCCTATACGGTCTAAGTCATGAATTTCGTTGGGGGATAATCCAATCCGTTCATTGTATAGCCATATTATTGAGTTTTGCACTAACACATTTACATGATCTAGAATAGCGTTCACCATTATTGCATGTCGAAATTCTAGATTACTACATGATGTGTTTTTTCGCCTGAACTCGATATGACTGGTGGTTGTTGAGGAAAAACATGACTTGGTCTTTAGAAGAATGTAAAACTCGCATGTCTTTATGTTTAGATTGTTTAGGTTGTTTGTTATTTAATTTAGTTGTGTTGTTTTATTTTCGTGTGTGTGCTATGCTCGAGGACTACCAAAATTCCAAGTTTGGGGGTATTTGATAGGTGTGATCTACCTACATATTTCCAAAATGATTTTGTTAGTTTTAGAGTATTTTTATAGTTATTTTTATTATGTTTTAACTAGTTTTTATACTTTTTGTATAAATCAAGTGTATGGGGCAAAAAGATAGGAAACTGGAGCGAAAAACGATGAGATCGAACCAAAAACAGTCAAAGAACGATGGAAAAATGAGCATGGAGGCAATATTGTGAAAGAAGCCCACCGCCGCAGCGTCCAGACCTCCGCCGCGGTGGTGAAAATGCATAGAATGACCTATTCTTGTTGAACACTCACCGCCCAGGCAGTGAAACTGTAGAATATTTTCTAAATCCACCGCTGTCCTTACCGCCTTGGCGATCAAGCAACCAACTTACTCACCGCCTAGGCAGTGGCCTTTGCACAGCTTAGGATATTTATTAGATATTTTTGAGATATTTTGCCTATAAATATCCACTCATCTCCTTTCCTCTTGGACTCTCTCTCTGGCCATTAGAACCCCATGGGCTATACTTAGGGTTGGATTTAGGAGTTTTAGAGGAAGAGCTCACATCCCGAAGTGGAGGAAGACAGCGGAGCAATCCTTGAACGGTTCTTAGCGACAAATCTTCGGACGAGGCTAAGTTCTTCGATTTCTTCCCTTATTTCTTTAACTTGGGATATTGTGAGCATGTTTAGCTCGTTCTTTATTTGTAAATGCGATTATGGCCGTAGGTAAACATGGATTGTATAGGGATGAACGAATATATTTATAAATATGTGATTCAGATGATTTTAATGTTGCATTTATGTTTGTTCTTTGTAGTTTAATTGTGTTTATCATATTATTTGTTTATTATGCTTAGTTAGATACATGGAAAATACGGGGTTTGACAAACCCCAGATTCAGATTAAGGTAAACAAACGTCACGATCTAATAACCCGGTCGGGAGTTGGATTGTGGATAATCGATGACATTAGAGCAAGACTCACGTGACCTAGGGTCGTTAATACATTGAGGGGGACTTCTTCGTTGACTCGAAGTCATGTATTCTCCCGTCTTACACTCGGGAGAGGTGGCGGTGGAGTTTTAGAACTGAGATTGTCGATAGAGTAAACACAATGCACAATCCAATAATCTGATCGGGAGTTGGAGTGTATGAAATCAATGACTTTGGGGCGAGACTTACGTGACCTAGGGTCGTTAAAATGTTGAGGGAAATTTCTTCATTGATATGAAGTTACGTTATATCCCCCGTCTTACACTCGGGAGAGAAGACAGAGGAGTTTTAAATACTGAGATTGTCAAATAGGTCGAACATCATAAATGTAAGTCAATCGAGATCAAACGCGTATTTGTAAACCATGTTAATCCCTAGACAATTCTTTCCCCTAAAACATATTAGTATATTAGTATAGTTAATTTAGGCTATATTAGTTTAGTTTAATTAATTAAATATATTTATTGTTGTCTAGATAAAGTTAGGTCATGACAATTACGGTACTCGATAATAATGACACCAATTCTTGTGGATACGATACCCGATCTTTCAAGATCACATTATACTAAAATTTAACCTCGTACACTTGCGAGTAATCAATACGTGAGCGTGTAACAAACGTCTCACCGTACACTCGCGCGTAATGTCAAGCGTACCTCGAGCTTGCATAGCCCCTGGTATATATAGGAGTTAGAGACGATTAATCGGGCCTAAACACGGTTAATTAGTTAAAATTTTGTGTTTAGCCGATAATCCAGGATGTTTAGGAGATAATCATTGGGCTTGGGCTTTTGGGCCCATTTAGCGAAGCCCGCGGGCCTTTGTCAGGCTTGCAACGGTGAGCTGGTGGAAGAGAGCGAAGATCCGTGGAGTCCTGGAGAAGAAACAAACTGGAATGGGGAGTTGGTAGAGGTGAACAACTGAGTCCCTGAAATTGACCGTCTATGGCACGGCGTAGAGCTCAAAGCGACACGTTCCTACGGGGCTCCTCGCTCTTCCTTGGGTGCAAATTAGATTCCAGGGAGAAGCTGTAGTCAGCGTATGCTCCAACGTGACACTGTGGATTCTGAAACACGTCCCTATCACTACGAGAACGGACACGTGGCTGGGTCTCAGGTGCTGACTTAGAGGTGCCAAAAAATACCCTCATCAGAAAAAATAAATAAATAAATAAATAAAATAAAATAATTGCGTTAAGGCTGCATAGTTGTACATCAACAAAAATACACACCTGATTTGCAATGAAATTATAAAAATTTAATCTAAACGCGACTGACATCAGTATCATCATGTCCCACTTCAAAAACCAAAGGACTGAAACCATTCTCATTCCCACAGGGGGGATCAACCGTGTGTGCTCACACAACCAAAACTAAAAAAAAAAAAACATATTTAAGTTTTGTATAGGTTTATGCATTAAATGTAATAATTATAATAAATCATGCACAATTGTTGTTACCTGCAAGGTTATCATGTAGCCAGTGACAGAACTCGACCTCTGATACCTAGCTTCGATTGATGACATCAAATTTGAATGGATAACATCGGACCATTTGTAAATTGCCATAGTGTTTATATCCTCGACAAGGTTTAGGTCCAATACTTTAACATACTGCCCTTTGTTTGCGAAAAAATAAATTGTCAACAAATGAAGGTAGAGCAATCGAACAACATCCCTCACATCTTCTTCACCGTCACGATTGATGGTAGAAAGTAACATGTCCTTTATCTGGACGACACTTACCTTGTTCGTATTCAAACCATATCATGCTAGGAATACACAATCCCTTTTTTTTTTTTTTTTGCATATCTACTGGGCAGTTGTACTCGACCATGTGGCAACCCAAAAATAAGTTACACATTATTGCTTGTGAACTTTACATATCGTGGCCCAAGTTTGAACACTTTCTTCTCCGAATGATATGACCGAATGATGTTTATAATCAGACTGTCGATCCGATGAATGATACCCTGGCCTCCTGATCATTCATCAAAGCATTCATGGTGTTCCAAAATGGAGTGCGACGTAAGTACCGTATATGTTTGTCGCGTAGTACTCCATCATGAATGATTAATGAAGGATAGATAGCATTGATATTTGATGGGTCCTGTCGGTGCTTGGCTGGCTGACGCTACTGGTTGATCTGGAACATTTCTTTCTGGAGTGGAACAAACAAAAATCAATAAGTGCAAAATAATTCAAATATGTAAAGAACAACAGAAACGTAAGTGGTTTTTTAACGTTCCTCATTGGATGACATTGCTGGTTGATCTGGAACATATGTTTCTGAAGTGGAACAACAAAAATGAATAGGAGCCCGGGAAATGGAATTCTTTACCTAATTATTGTAAAAAATAAAAATAAAAATAAAAAATGGAGTTCTTTAAATTTCGGGAAACACTGGAATTGTTCTTGGATTTCTATTGCTGTTTCTAGATAACTTGAAAAAGGTTTATTTGTTTTTAAACAAATTTAACAAGGATATGATTATTGATACATCAGGATTAAAACTGTGCATTATCTTTGCTGGGCAAACTCTGATGGCCTATGAGAGATTTTGAGCCTATGATTTCTTGTTAAATGCAAAAAAAAAAATGAAAAAAAAAAAAACAATAAAATAAAATAAATAATAATAGTAATAATAAATAGATAAATAAATTTGAGAATTATGTTAGGGCCTGTTTGGTTCGTCAAATAACGATTTAGATTGTTTCAATTAGTACTGAAGTTAGAAACTGTAATATTTTTGGTGTTTTATTTTTATGGAAAAAAAGTGATTACTTTCTTCTATATAAATCGTCAAATTATATTTTCGTATTAAATTGAAAAAAAAAAGTGTTGATGAAAATGGACAGTTTTATGATGTTAAATGGATCAAGTAAAATTTTAAATGTGAAAAATAATTTTTATTATCCTGTTATGCCATAGTTGTCTCCTCAAGTAGACATATCCTATGAGATGTTGTTGGTCCTTACAGGAGGGCACGTCACGTAGGACGTTGTGTTGTGACCTGACAGGAATGTAAGTTCTGTAGGTAGTTGATATGTATTGTTGTTGTTGATGATGATTATTGGTAGATACGGTGAGTTTTACCACATCTTTTTTACTATCAATATAGTGAAGTTGAATATGGTATTGATTATTAATATGGTGGAGTTGAATATGGTATTGACGGTATAATGTGATTGGGTTGAATATGGTATTGGCGATATAATGTGGTGGAGTTGAATATGGAATCGATTATGAACATGTTGTTAGACCTATCAGGATGGCAAGTTCTGCAGGTAGTTGATATTATTATTGTTGTTGACTATTAATGTGGTGGAGTCAAATATGGTATTGATTGTCAATATGGTGGAGTTGAATATGAAATTGAAGAGTCGAATATGGAATTGATTATGAATATGTTGTTCGACCTGTTAGAAGAGCAAGTCTTGCAGGTGAAAAAAAATATATGTTGTTGATTTGACAGGAGAAGTTGAATATGGAATTGAGTATCAATATGTTGTGGTGAGACCTGTCAAGAGAGTAAATCCTGCAGGTAATTTATGTAATAACTCCCGATCGTGAGGTGAAACGATTCTACGGCTAGTACAACAGTAGGATATTTTACTATATAAAAATGAGTTAATTTATTGATTTAAATTCAGTTGTTCTATAATATTTATGGAATTTTGATATTTCCCAATGTGGTGATATTTGTTAAAAATGAGTTTTGAAAAAAAATATTTGATCCATAAATTATTTTTGTATTATGAAAACAATACACTGATAAAATAATTCAAATAGACATTAGTCTACTACTAGCGATAGGCAGGGTCAGAGTATAGGATAAATGTTGAGATTTTTTTGGGAAACTTTATATACATTTACTGGGTGAAACAATCGTGATATTTTAAAAATATATTTATTGGTTGTACATAGATATTAATGTTATTTTTATTAGAATAGCGCAGTGGGAGTGTGGTGATGACTTTCGATTATTATTATTTAATCGAGAGTGACTAACATGACAGTGCAGTGCGATTCTGAATTATTAT
This sequence comes from Eucommia ulmoides, assembly GCA_016647705.1. Lineage (NCBI taxonomy): Eukaryota > Viridiplantae > Streptophyta > Magnoliopsida > Garryales > Eucommiaceae > Eucommia > Eucommia ulmoides. The sequence continues at coordinate 11,714,033 of CM028333.1, read as the reverse complement.
TGTTTTGAACAAAAAATTTCGAGGAAGAAATTTATTTAAGGAGGGAGATTGTAATACCCCGAGAAATTTATATTTTTGAAAATATTATTTTATATAAGTTTAATATTTTTGGGATTGTTTTGCAAATTTATGGTATAAATAAAATTTAATAATTTTTAGGGTTAAATGTTAATTTTAAATTGACTTTTAAAAAGTTTTGGGACTATTATACTATTTAAAATATACTTGTAAGAGTTTTTAGAATATAATTAATATATTTATTTTTTTTATTTTAAGGAAGATATTTGTGTAAATAAATGAAAAGTTGAAATCAGTTTCTTTCTTAACGAAGGAAACTAATTAAAATCTTATATATATATATATATATATATATATATAATGACACGTATATGTGTCATAATAATAATAATAATAATAATAATAATAATAATAATAATAATAATAATAATAATAATAATAATAATAATTGTAGATGTTAAATTTTGGTCAACACCAGCGGTATGGTCCAGTCGGCCTTGGATGGAGATCTTCAGTCCGTGTAGCTTCTTGTCCGTGGAGAATCCTCTGGCTAGGAAAGGAAGGGCTGGTATCGGAAAGGACCCGATGGTCCAGTCGGCCTTGGATGGAGATTTTCAGTCCGTGTAGCTTCTTGTCCGTGGAGAATCCTCTGGCTAGGAAAGGAAGGGCCGGTATCGGAAAGGACCCGAAAACCTTCTAAGCAGAGAAGAGAAGGATCAGAATACTTTGTGATCTTTAGAGAGATGAACCAACGCTTGGAATTGAGCAGTTCCGGGAAGAATGAGCACCTGGAAACCTGCATAAAGGACTTGATGGGGTGTTCCCAACGTGTCCCTTCCTGCGTGAAAATCAGAGTACGGGGGGAATAATTTATAGTGTAATTGCCAAGGAGAGTAAGTAGAGTTCATTTACCTTTGAGCAATTGTATGCTCTACTTTTTATAAGCAAGATGGAAATTAGTTTAGGGGTTAAGTATGGGTTAATGTCTCCTCAAGATCATATCATGGTGTCAACTTGGCATTTAACCAATGAAAATGTGCCATGGGGATCTTGTTTAGTCATGTTTAAGAGATATTTGGAGATATTTTGGTTAGAGAAGAGAGCCACAATGATGCTTATGGGTATTTTGAAATATTTAGGAGAAATTTTGGGATATTTTAGGATATTTTGAAGATATTTTAGGATATTTAAGAGGTGGAGAACTGAGCCAACTTATAAACTGAGAAGAATATGACCCTACTACAGGCAAGATGAGAAGATTGACTCTTGTCCTTCCTGGGTGGCTGGAGACGGGAAGGGGGAGGGTACGACGCCCCTCTACCTCGCCCTTCTCAGAGCTTTTTGAGGTATTAGTGACCTTATTTATCCTTCAAGGGGCATTGCATAAGGGTCAGGTCTTTTTCCCAAGAAGAATACAAGCGATTCTGGGACGGGAACGGTTAGTCCGAGAACAGAAAGGACAGCCCGAGAACAGTAAGGACTAGCCTGCCCTAGGTTGGCGAGAAAGCTGTGAATGGTTACGCGTTCGTCCCATCGCGTATGCGTCCTTTTACTAGTGTTTCTTCGATGGTGCCTCTTCAATGGTACCTTTTTAATGCGAACGGACGTGCCAAGACGTACCGCCTGCCTAACCGTCGGAAAGAGGACATGTGGCTGCATGATCTCTGTACGGTGTACCTTTTCCAGGCACCTTTATGGCGTTATCAGGTGCCACGGTTGGGATGGACAGGCGTCCTCCTATATAAATGAGACACACTGGACCCATTTTTACACTTTTGTAATTTTGTCTTGGAGGAGCACCGACCTTTTCGGCAGATAAGTCCTCTTCTTCTCAAAATATCTTCTTCTTCCTCTTTTTTGCTGCTGGGTCAGTATCTGGGTTTGCCACTTCTGGGCAGGCCCTAAATGTTTCTCCCCTCTGATAGATAAACCCTCATTTGGCCTTACCTCTATGTCCAAAGGAACGGGCATGGTCTTCAAGCGGTGCAAAGTCCTTCGGCCATCGCTATGGTGGCGATGGTGTTGGGTCCAATAGTGGTCCCACCATGGAGGTGACTTTAAGCCCAGGTGACAAAGTTGAGATATGGGAGGAGGCAGGTTTGGGAGATAGTCCCGTCTGGGGGATCGAGACGAAGATGAGGGAGAAAAAAATCTGGGACGCCCGGAGCACGTATACCATTCCTGAAAGGGTAGAGACTCGTCTCCCTCGTCCGAAGGATTGGGCCTGTGCCCCTTCCAAGGGTTTCATTATAGTATACATGGAGCAGTTACGCGGAGGTTTACGATTCCCGATCCATCTGTGGATTTAGGCCCTATGCGCGAAATACAAGTTGTGTCCGTCACAGCTTACTCCTAATTGCATTAGGGCCTTTGTGGCTTATTTTATCATTTTCAAGGTTGAGGGACTGGAATAGTCCCTAGATTTGTTCAAATCTTTTTTTTTTTTTTCCCAAAATCCATGCCTTCTGGGAAGAGGTGGTGTTACGTAGCTTCTTGGCGGCAATTTTTTTAGGGTCTTGAGGAGTCAGTGAAGAATTAAAAGCCCCGATACTTTTTTCTAGGAGGAACAGGCTGGGAGTTTGGTCCCAGTGAAAAGAGAGTCAACCCCATTCCCAGGGAATAGGGTGTTGTAGGTGAGCATGCCCCCATATGTGAGTGATTCATTGATTACACTGTCTCTCTTTTTCTTTTTTCTTTTGATTGTTTCTTTCTGTCTGTTTTACTTCTTGGAACAATTTCATAATGTTAACAAGTTGCTAGAGTTAACATTATACTGTCACCACTTCTATTGTGCACCGGGTCTTCCAGCTCCAGATATTGAAGGGAACACCGATAACGGTAAAGTTCCCCCTTCTCAGAAGTTGTCATTTTTTTGAATCTTTTGTTGTCTTTTCAATTTTCCACTTATCCAGTTCTTTGTACTGTTTTGGTAGAGATGGATAAGGTAGCATTGGCAAAGTTGTTATACGAGATAGCAGCGGCTGCAAAGGTTGAAGTCGAGAAGATGAGAGATCACCTTCCTCAGGCGGAGGTCCCCCAAAGGGGGACTGCCGAGGAGGAGGAGAAAACTGACAAGACGAACTTTGCGGGAGAGGTCCCTGCTAGGGAGGAGAGTTTGCTGAGAAGGATAACTAGGAGAGAACAACAACGGCTCGAGGCCAAGGTCACTGTTGAGAAAGAGACCCTGTTGCAACTTGAAATGGCACCCACCCCCTCTTCTAGAAAGGGCAACGTTGAAGTAGGCTAGGAATATATTTGAATATATTTAGGAGAATGAAATTGCTCCAGGAATTTATTTGAATATAATTGAAAATAGTGTGGCGCCAAATTTTTTATTTAAAATTCTATTTAATTTGTAATAATTGTATTTATTAATTATTGTTTTAAAATCGACTCGAAAATTCGATAATAATAATTATCGCCGTATGATTGTAAAATTTTTCAGATTTATATAAAATGAAATATTGGTTATTCGATTTTAATTGTGAATTTTTCTTAGAGAGAAACCGCGTGGCGACCTTGGAAAATCGGGCTGTTACATATACAATATGGAACTTAACAAAACATCTATTATTTTCATGTTAAATGTAACATCAATGATTTCATCTAAAAATTTTGTTTCTATTTAAAACAAAATTATAAAAATAAAATTCAACTGTCTGCTCTCAATCCATATAGATCGTTCCATTGTCGAGTTTGCGTATATACCTCTTGATACCTCTCGAATAAGTCTTACGGAAAAAATTAATACGGAAGTATTCCTCTATGTATTCATGTACCGATAGACCGCTCTTGTTAATCGTTGCACAACCATGTACGAATGGGAAACCCTTTATCTGCCATTGTCTGCACAAACATGACCATCCCACCATATCAACTAGTACTGATGGGGAGGAATGAATCTCGTAAAATCCATCGCCAGACGAGCTGATGTTCCATGTTTTTCCTTCATTAATCAGTTCGCACAACTTATTTTCCCAGAACGGTATGATCTCACCATCAATACTTTTTTATTCTTCTCTCATATTGGATATCAAATCCATCTACCGTATTCTAATTTTGTCAATCAATAATATTACGAGCAAGTGACGATATTCGCTTACCCAAAAATTGAAACATTCCGCCATGTTTGATGTCATTTCACTATATCGTTTCTCCCGAAAAAATGTATTACTGAAATTCATTGCGAAAAGATCGTGCATGAATCTTTGAACTTTTTCTCTCCCCCTTCATACATTATCTAATCGTACAACATTTTGTAAACTTCTAGTGTGTGCACGTACGCCAACCCATTCAATTTCTGAATCATTAATTCCTTGAGTATGATGTTTCTCTCAGCCATTGTAGCCCTTAGATTCATCTTTAAGTGAAGAAGGCAATATGCATGGTGACAATGTGGGAATACATTCTGTACGCTCTTTAATATACCGTTGTGCTGATCTACTATAAATGTGATCACAAGATCTAGCGCAACAATCTTTCTAAACTCAAACAAAAATTAGTTCCAATTATCGTCATTTTCTACGTTAACAATTGCAAATACGATGGGAAACATTCCTGTAAAACAAATCAGTCGTAAAAACTCATCATGTGCGCAATATGCGTGGAATGTAACAAAATATTACATGTAATATTACTTACGTCCAGTTATATGATATGCTTAATATAAATACTTATTGTATGAAAAACAAGTACCTTGGTTGCCATCTTTTGCCATTGCAACTAATAAATTTCCTTTATATCGGCCAATAAGAAATGTTCCATCCTGGAACACCATCGATTGACAAAAACGAAACCCATAAATACATGCTTAAAATGCAAAAAAATAAAGTCTAAAATGTCTCGTTTCATCATCATAATCGAGTGTAATGTGACTTTTGGGGTTTGTCTGTCTACACTAATCAACATACTACTGTAACTGGTCATATGATGATAAATAATCCCCAAACACATTATTTCGGACCCTTTCAACACCAAGCCACATGTTACGATACGAGATCTCGAGATCATATCGCCTCTTGAAATTGTCAACAACATCAACGAGAAACATTTTCAGGTTCGCACACATATCATCAGTTAAGCAACTAGAAATAATTTCCAAACTCATTCATTTGTTTTTGTTTATGCGGAAAATAGCCCAACACGTCTGTTCGTTTACCAAATTTTGGATGTAGAATATACAATTTTCATGCATCACACGTCCATGCACAAACCATGGGCATTTTTTTTTCTCTCTTAGTGTACACGTAGCTGGCACACGCACTTTGTTGTTTTTCAGGTAACAAAAATTGAACTCAATCTCAATTGTATATTTTTTCAATACATTCTGGAACTCACTTGTTCCATCTCTAAATTTTTGTTCCTCTTCTTGGATACCATTAGCCCACTGAGATGACAATAATACCCTGTCATTTCTTTGCTGGAGTCTGTTTCCATAACTACCTATGTAGTCAAGTTCATTTTCGTTGTCGCCACTACTGTTCACCGGAACAGTAGCGCTTGTTGATGCACCATTCGACCCGCTTGAATCATTCAATCTTCTCTGGATACATATCTCCAACGGCTCAATCTTCATATGGGTTGTTAGTAACAACATCTCCTCGAAGTCGTTTTGGTTGCCAAGCATACAGTTAGGACGACCGTGCAATGCGTATGACAAATTAAATTTTGATTTAGCTAATTCTGACCATTTGTTTACAATCTTATTACACAACTAACTAATAATTGTTTCCCATCCTCAACATTGTGGTCACCCCTCGTACTTACACAGACAAGCAATTGAAAAATGCTCCCTGCTAACGTACCAAAAAAATATCAGATCATATTTTTTTTCCCCCAACTAAATATTAATGATTATTGAATGTAACATCAACATAATACACCGTTTGTGAAAATATGTAAAACATGTAACAAAATAACATTTACATGTTGAATGTAACACACCCTATGTTTGTGTTTAACATATGTGAAAATATATAACATGTAACAATATAACATTTTCATGTTGAATGTAACACGCCCTATGAATATAACATTGGCATAAGTGCAACGTTATGTGAAATATGGAGAAATGTAACAATGTAACGTGTTCATGTTGAAGATAATGCGCACTATGTTGTGTGTCTATGTTACATTCCACATTGTGAAATTGTGTGAAATCAAACTTGTATCATCCAAAAACACTACTATATACGTAGATTTGCATAAAAAATACTGTATCATCCATACATATATGTTGTGTGTGTGTGTTACATTCCATATTGCGAATTGTGTGAATCGAACTTGTATCATCCAAAAATATTACTATATACGTCGATCTGCATAAAAAACACTGTATCATCCATTCATATATGCTATTCGTATACATATGTTCGATAACACATGCTTGATCATCGAAAAATGAGATATTTATGAATGTTAACTACATTGCTACTATCGAAACCCTAACTATGATATCAACAAATGTGTAAATCGCTACAATTAGCACATATCAATGCGAATAGGTGTTATCTACTATTGCTCGACTCGTAATGATACATTAATTGTCTTTCCATTGCTGCGTCTGCTTCTTGACTCGAAATGATACAATTCGATCAATTGGCATGCACTGACTATCTCTTGATTTTGAATTTTGAAATGGAACGTATGATAAAACATTATGCATGATTCCATATTTGTAGTATGTTTTGGCAACTAATTAACAATCAATAATGGAATCTCAGTTAACGCTTATAACGTAAGGGCAAATCAATCATCGGTAAATGTATGGATGATGAATTTGGGACCACTCGGTGCACAAAAATTCTAGCAAAGGAATGTTATATTCGGTAATTAAGCAACGGGTTTATTGGTAGATTACCGCTAATTGTAGTTTCAAATAGTAATTTTTCCTATTTTAATTTTAATAATTTTTTAACTCATTATTTAATAGTGGGAGAATATTTTGAACTGTAAAGGAGAAATCTACCATGCAAATGCAATCACAGAGGGGTCGGACGATATCTTGTACTTCCAGACTTGATAACCATAGTTTTACGTCGAAAGACAGTTTTATCCAAAATGTACAACCATTCAAAGAACATGTGCAAGAAAATTAATCAATATCTACGTTGAAATGTAAAATTCATGAATTTTATATTATTATATTTTTAAGGTAAGTCCGAATCAATTTACACGCACATTAATCATCTCACCAGGTGATCTTAAAGACATACTCTCCCATATTATTCTGCTATATTTAGAATTAAATATAAGATTTAATTTCTGAAGTGTTTCCAAAAAAGTCAAACCTTGGTCAATTCTCCTTGCTAACCAGACAAAAACTTTTTGGGTATAAATTTTAGAATTGTTTTTGGATAATTGGTTATTAGTACCAAATAACTGATATAATTTTAAAAAAAGTCCAATTTAAAATATAAGTTTTGATTTAATCCTTTAAAGTGATTTTTACTTGTTTATTAGTCCCGCATGTGCATGCATTACAGGGAATGTAAAGAGAATTTGGTGAGTAAATTTGTATTATAGTGAATATTAGTTGCATACAACTAAAACTAGTTATAAACTTAATAATTACAAATCATATATAATTATATTACATATATCTGTGTAATATTAGTTACATGTATATGTGCAATATTAGTTATATGTATTTATGTAATACTTGTTACATCTAGTAAATATTTTATACAGAAATTAGTTTAATATTACTTATATGTATTTGTGTAATATTACTTACATGTTATAAACGCACATGTATTTGTGTAATTTTTGTTACTTCTAACAATTTTTTTACAAACAAATTAGTTACATGTTATAAATTACAATATTATTTGTTACATCTAACAAATATTTTACATACAAACTAGTTACATATAACTGCGCGAGTATAGGAGTGTGTATCAGGCCTTCTACCTTTTTTAATACACGGGACTAAAATACAAGTTGCAATTGCACATATAACTTTTTTCAAAATTAAGGGTAAAATAAAAAACTTGCCACCAAATCACCCTTTTTTTTTCTTCAAGATATATCCAGATCCACTTCCTATTTTTTTAACTTTTTTATTTGATCCTATTATCCTCAAAATTTTACCATTTATATCAAAATCAATGAAACCACCTAATTGTTTAAAACAATTTAACTAATACTTATATGCTTAATATATGTGGGAAAATTACCGCATGGACCCATATTAACCACTAATCTACCAACCCGCTACTTAACTAGTGAACAACGCAGTCCTCTTTCACACTTTTCATGTACAGCGCAATCCCAAAACCGTCGTCCGTACATTTCTTGTTGACAAATTTTTCCTCGCTTTATATGCGGTAATGAAGATTCTATAATAGGGATTGAGAGTTTCTATATTCAACAAATCATTTTATTAAAATAAAAATAACCATTATTGTACACATTTTTTTTACAATCTAATTATATATTTAGATTCGTCTAAATAAGATCTTCAAAACGATATTAAATTCAATATTTTTTTTCATTAGTTTCAATTTTCACATTCATATTATATATAACATGTTATTTCCAGAATTTTCAGTTTTTACGAACTATAAATGTTACATGTAACATTTACATGAAATACGATTCAACACAGACAATATTACATTCCACACATAAAGAACGAGAGGTTACTATCAAATGTGATGCAGACATTACACTATCATTTCGGCTAGATTGGATGTCACATTGAATATGCAAATATAAATGAAAAATACAGTAATGTGACGTAACATTGATGTTACATGAATATTATATGTAACAGAGTGTAGTTATTAACCTTTTGATTTTGATTTTAGTTTGGTTTGATTTTAATGTTACATGAAGTTGCATATAACATGGTGTAGTTACTAGTCTTTTGGGTGGGTTTTGGTTTTGGATTGGTTTTAATGTTACATGTAAAATTCAAACTTATTACGAAAAATAACTCTAAAAGATGTGATTGATATCTTATTTTAAAGAGAATTAATCGAATATAATTGTTATGTAAAAATTTTATTGTGTCACGTTCGGATTAAGACCAAAATAAGCATTTTATTTCACCTAGAGCTGGTATTTTATTACCTAATTTAGTTCCGCATAAGGGGGAGGTAATTACATGATGTTTATGAAGCGGTGCATTAAATATGAGCATTTTTATCACAGAAATGCTATAATGATTGTTCAGTTAAAAAAAAAAGGGTTTGTATAGTAGTTTCGACCACTTTTTAGGACTCCTTGGTAATCGCCCCTAATTTTTTTTTTTTTTCATGCACTACATATGTCAACACAAGTATATGTTTATATTTACTTATTTTTTAAAAAAAAATCTATTTGTTTCTCCCTTTAATAGGAAAATATCTAATTTTTATCTTCTAAGATTTTTATGACCAAATTATACTTTTAAAAATTTAAATTTGACCATGTTTATATGTTCTTCGTTAACTTTAATTCACCGCACTTTAAATTTTATATATTTCACAATGTTCTCAATTGTTTGTCGTTATTTTTTTTTTTTTTGTTAAATTGGATGAAAATTGTCATGTACAATACACATGACCAGATTTAAGAGAAAAAATAAAATAATTTTTATTTATTTTTTAAAATATTTTAAAGGTAAAATAAGTACATCAAATCAAATTTAAAGGTAATTGAAGATGAAAAAAAATAAAATTAAAATGGGAGCATATTCTCTGGATTTTGATATTTGAAACTTAAAAAAAAAAAACAATCACATATATAGTGACTTAACGATAATGACTCGTTCACTTAAAAAATAAAATTGTTTGATGGTATTACCAATTAATTAACTCTAATGATTCTTCTATGAACAAGTCAGTTCCAAAAAATATTATTTTAATATCTTGTATAGAAAACTAATATATGTTATAAAATAATTAGATATTATGCTTCGAAATCATCTACAGCGAAGCCTGCAATAATTCTCTCTTTTTTTTAATTAAAAATAAAAATAAAAATACACATTTCGTTGTGTGTGCAATTCTTTTTTTTTTTTTTTTTTCTTGGTTTAAAAGTAAAGTGTGTCCGGTCCAATCCACGTGCAACTCAACTAATCATCTCATCGAGTGATCTTAAGAGCGCACTCTCTCATATTAATCTAGTACATTCAGGATTAAATTCAATATTTAATCTCAGAGTGTTATTCAAGAAAGTCAAACTCTAATTGATAAGAAAAGAGGGCACATGTCCTTGCCAACCAGACTAACACCACTTGATTTTTGTTTTAATTTGCATAAATTTTAGTTGCACAAATTTAAAGAATTTCCTTTAGTAAAAATCTCACTTTCAACTTATTAATTAAATTGGATCCTACAAATCTAAGCCCAATCACATAGAGCTCATTTTATAAATATTCTTTTCCAAAACCTCACCTTCCGCCAATAATGCCATTTGAAAAACTCTATCCTCTTATTCTTCTCTTTTCGTCTCTCACTTACTCCATAGATATCACTCTTATTTTCTCTTTTCATTCTTATAGAACATGCCACCACCATCATCACGCCACCGTTGCGCCACCACTGCGCGATGAACGCGCGCTAACAATCGTAATCACCACCACGACCACGACCATCCAAAGCTCTGCCCACCACCTCGTCCACCAATAACACTCTCTCTCTCTCTCTCTCTCTTGTGCAAATGCTAGTGATATTCTATTGAACGATACAAATCTGTGACCATATACATTTTTTGTTGAAACTTTGATGAAAAAAATAATATGTTATGTTATGTTTTTTAAGCGATATAATGGACACAAACGTATCTATATAAAGACTGGTCTGATTTGTCAAATCAATCTTAATAAAGTTTGACCTGTCAATCAATCCTGACAAAAACTAAGCCGATTATTCAAATAAACCCTAGCTGACCTAACTTGTCATATCATTTGTGATAAAGTCTGACTCCCCAAATCTGCCATGACTTGTCAAATCAACCTAATTAAGACTAAGCCAATTTGTCAAATCAACACTGATAAAGGCTTACATGACTTGCCTCATCATACTTTACCACTATATAAGGTTGAAAAAATTAATTATATGTTCGAAATTATTGATTTTACTCGTGTGGTAGCACTGACATAGTCGTTCCATCAATTCTTTCGTATTGTAGGCATGTTGAGGTAACTAGTCAATGCCATATTTCTCTTTTTCCTATGTTAGCAAGAATTTTCCTGTCCTTTTCCTCTTCAATTTCTGACCTAATTTTTCTATAAATATGTAACGTGTAATATTCGTTCTTTTTCAGTTGAGTTCACAATTATCAGTCTCTAGCATTTCCTAACATTAAACAATATGTAGTACTCTATAATTTTCCCTTTGTACTCGAACAAGATTTGTGACATAATCTATTGCAATGACTACAGTGAATATTTCTTGTTAACAATTTATACTATTATGTTGTTATTTTTGAATATGTTTTCCATGTTGAACCTTTATCACTTATATCAACCATTTTCAAACAATGATCATTAATAAAGTCTATGGTAATTTATTTTTATCCTTCATTCTTAACATAGTTACATGTAACTAACTAAACTCATACAAATTTGTTTTCGTTTTCAAACTAGTTGTTCTCAATCTATAGTTCTCTACATTATCTTTCTGCTATATCTTTGTCTTTCTTGAACATCCATACCTTGTTCACATGATACCCATTACCCATATGCTTTTTTCAACATCTTCCGATACTTTGCAATCACACGCAAGTATTATTTGACATGCTTCCTCCAACTAGTCTCCTATTTTGTTAGCAAGAAAGGAGATACACACTACTTCAGTATAGATAGACAATAATTCATTGTACAATAAAAATGATCTCCAATATACAAAAACAATTTTTTGAGTTACGATTCTGGTTGTATATATAACCAACATAGTGATTAAACTAATATTTTTTGTGTAGCCATGTCATTTTCTCTCGAAATGTCAATCAATCCTCATAAAGGTTAAGCCCACCTGTCAACCCATCTCTAACTAAGCATGCCACAAAATGTCAGTTGTACGACTCGATAAGGCATGGTGGCCCTCTAGGGCCCTGGATCTCCTTAGGTACAGTCAGATGAGTCAATATTCTACAACATAAATAAGCTAATCATAAATACTACAAAATATTAAAAAATGAAAAAAAAAAATCATGTATTATCATTGAATACTTGCGTAGTTCATACTAATGAAGACATGTGCTCACTCTGCAGATACAACAATGATGGATCATGATGACCAGTCTCACCTATAACTGAAAAATGTCATTAACACTAGACAAAATTATGGGAAAAATGTTGTTTGTATATACCTATTTTCATATAATTTAGTTGTTAAAAGCTTATAAATTTAGGGTGGGTTGTTTGTTTTTTCTAAATCTAAATTTCCATCAACTTTAGTGTTAAAGTACAATACGGCAGGCGTAGAGTATGTTTTGGACTTTTAAACTAAATTGAATGATCGGTTCTTGTATGTTTTGGACTTCGCTTGAGACTTCTGAATTTTTTGAACAACAAGTTTAGTGTATTGGTAATCGCAGGTTGAGTCCTTTAGGGCTTGTCAACCACAATCAAAATATTTGACCAACCTATAGAAAGTCATCTTGATGGAAGTTTTAATCAGGACACTCCTTGCACCCTTTAAGCAATTGTTGAATACTTCAGAGTAGTTGGTTGTCACCAAGCTTGAACTCTTACCCTTGTCGTGTGCCATTGTCTATATTTCTGGTTCTTCTTACCTTAACCACATTTTTGCCCGATGATTTATTTTTTCAATCTCCTCCATAATTGAATCATATTTTTTAATTTGTGACGCAACATCCGTCTTCCAAACAATATCTTTCAACTGTTGATTTCTGAATTTGGTCTTGAAATTACTGCAAATGTTGCATAGACAATATCGGTGATATCGAACGGGCTCGTTAGGGTGAGGAAGCCATAAATTATATACCTCATTTAGAATAACGTGGTGTCTATTGGATATCAACGGGACCTCCAAACAATATTGAACAATATGGCGTCTAACCAGTGAAATGAACTACCCCCAAGAGTCTAAGTTCTCCTAAGCTACAATCGCAAAAGTCAAAGGATATACCTTATTTGACGATGCAATTACAATAGCGATCAAAATCTTACAATTTTAGTTTTCGAATGGGTGTCATCAATTGTTACAACATGCCAACAATATCTCTAACCATCAACAAAAGGTTTGAATGCCCAAAGCACTTTATTCAAGAATGAATAACCAGGCTCCACCATGAGAATTGACTTTACTCCATAACCATCCCAGGATTAAAGGTTTGCAACGCCAACATGTACTTTGACAATTTTCTATACGATTCGTTCCAATCTCCAAATAAGATCTCGATGGATTTAATTATAGTCAACCACCCCTTTCTATACGAGATGATGAATCCCTATTTCTCTTTCACAACAACAATAATAATACTGATCTTCAATTCTGGATCTTCTTGGGCTTGTCCAAGTATCAAGCTAGAAATAAAACTAGAATCCAAATTTGTATGGTTGTAGAAACAATGATGTTGGCCATCGTACTATGTAATCTCAAACATGTTGTGACTTTTCTTGAGAAATGCTCGCAGTCTCACATTGCATACGTGTTTGTATTTAACTAATCAAATTTTAGGGTGTATCTCGCCAACGAAATGCTCTTTATTTTTCTTGACGTGATAAGACTTGACAATATTTTTTTAATTTTTTTGGTCCTAAAAAACAATGCTAGTTTGGAATTCGTTTATCTCTGATGTCTAAAAATTTTTCCACAACTTCAGCTCATACTTTTCCAAGTCATCATCACTACCCCATTCCAAGTTATTAAAAAATGTAATACTTATGTGCAATTATAATTTTTCACTTCCATCCAACGCATTTCCTCGCCTCTAACTCTAATGCGACATCTACATCCTCATCCGTGTTTTGACATATTATGCCGATTATCAATTTCATCTGCAAAACCCCCCAAGTCCCTATAAGACCTCAATCGTAGCATATACGTCATTTCAGTTGTATTTTAGAGTAACTGTGAAAATTCGGGGTGAAATTAGGACAATTAAAAAATTCAAATAAAAAGTTTAGGGGTCAAATTGTAAATCTAGAAACAGTAAATCCCAACTTAGGGAAGTAAATTGACATTTAACCTTTAATTGAAACTCACAGGGGTGAAATTGAAAATCTTAAAAACTTTAAAAAGTTGAAATTGATTAAAATCAAGATTTAAAGGAAGTTGGGGGAGGAAAGAGTAATTAATTAAAAAGTTTATTATATATATATATATATGCACGCGATTGGACGAGCAACTGGCCGGCAGGGAATTAGAGAGAGCAGCGATGTGACACGCTTAGATAATTTGAATCCACTAATTTCATGCACAAGTAATGATCAAAAATCTCATGATTAAGAATCCTAAATCCTAAATCTGAAAATCAGGAAAAAAAAAAAATCTAGAGAGAGAGAGCAGGCCGGAGTTCGGGTTTGAGAACCGATCGCCAGCGAGGGTTTGGATGTGCATGGGGGTGCGATCATCGACGTAGAGTCTCATCAGTCCATTTTAAGAGAGAGATCAGGTAGTGGAATCTAGAGAGAGGAATTGTGGATCGTTTCTTATTGATCATTGGTGGTGGTTGCAAACGGTGACAGTGGAGCGTTTTTTCGGCGTGTGGGGGTTGTCATCCCAGCTGAATCAGGGAAGATCCAAGTCGGCTGGCGAAATTGGGTTGTCGATGGTGACTGTTGGTACGGTACATGTGTTTCGCGGGTGAGGGTGTGCTCTGGTTTTGTCCGATGGTGTGTGTGTGTAGCGGTGTGCGTGCTACCGTCGTTCGGGGGAAGGTAACGGTGGAGGTGATCGTAGTGGTCATCTGGCAGGGTGTGGGATTGGTGACCTTGGGGGAGTGTGTCGTCAATGTTGCATGGGTGTAGGTGCTCCAGCGTGAGGGCGGTGGTCGTTGCAGGCAGTGTGTGTGTGTGAGCTCAACAATCTGGTAGGTTTGCGTGGTCGGCTGTGGAGTGGCTGGTGGCGGTGGTTGTTGAGTGGTGGTGGGAGTTGTGCAGGGTCTTCAGTGAGGGTCGGCTGAGCGTGGGAAGCCGCCGGCGGATGGCGACAGTAGAGAGAAAAAGAGGGTCGGCCGTCCAGTCGGGAACCAGAAACAGAAAAGAACAAAGAAAAAAAAAAGAGAGAGAGAGAGAGAAAGAAAAGAAGAGAAACTGAAAATTTGCACGAACAACCCCGATAAAAATTCAAAATCCATCTCACGGCCGACGAACGATTCAAAATGGGTAACGTTTTTGTTAAATTTATTTTGGTTTATTAAATTAAATTCTAGCATCAAATTGTTGTAACCGGAATAATAAATTTGGGACCGTTCACATGAATAAATTTTATACAGTAATTAGTAACGAAGCGAAATTAACCAAATAACAATTTTCACAAATAAAATGTGGGAATGAGAGAACACGGAACTTAGGGCCTGCATTGCATGATTAGGATATTTGTACCTAAAATATTAATTTAGGCCCTGTCGCTAATAGGCTCGCAGGCACCGGAGTAACATTAGAGGATAGTCGGTAAAAGCTTTTGGGGAGCGGATCACGAGGTGAGTGTATTGTCTTCTTACCAAACTATTTTTCTATGTATATATATATATGATGAAATATGTGTTTACTGAAACTGTACCATTTTATAAATGATATGGATCAAGCAGGTTTTGGGGTGAGTTGGTAAAATGAATTCTTGGGGAATTGTGTTGGTTTCTAAAAAAAAAAGATAGATTCAAAATAATTCTCGTTGGATTTTGGGGTGAGTTGAGGGCAATGGATTTTTGTGCGATTTGGTGGTTTTTAAAAAGAGAATGGAAAATATCTAATTTTCTAAAAATAAAGGTGAAAAAAAAATGGTTTTTGTTGAAATTAGACGAACTTCAAACGAAAGTGAAAAATATGATTTTTGGATTAAAAAGTCAGTTTGGAAAAGAGAGACGAATGTGTGAGCTGACGATGTTGATTAGACGATATCATTACGTTGTGATTTGATGATGATGTTATTAATTTGAGAATACGGTATGAAAATGTATTTCTTCCCGTAAGGGGTGTGGATTTTTAACTATACTAACGATTTTGACAATGCCTTAGTTGTTATCCCCGAAAGGGGTGTGGATTATATTTCTCCCCGTAAGGGGTGTGGATTCTTCCCATGGGATGTGGATCTTTCTCCCCGTAAAGGGGTGTGGATTATATTTCTCTCCAAAAGGGGTGTGGATATTTCGTAGGAAGGCATTCCTACGGATGTTACGGTACCGTTGCAACTCCCGATCGTGAGGTTAAAACGATCACTAAGGTTGGCCAGTGTGTGTGTTTGAGATGTGTGTTTGAGTTGTGTGCTTAAATAGTAGGTTTGAGATGTGTGCTTGAGATGTGGTGTTTTACTTATATTGGGTGATTTATTATTCATTATGGTGATTGATATGATTTTATACTAGATGGATTTGGATTTAGATGGAACTTATCTGTATCGCCTTATTTTCATTGCTTATATAATTATGCTTATCCATATTTAACTGTGGTAACATTTAGAATGTATTATTATTTTAAAAAAATATTTTTATTATGAAGGCAGTACACTCGCAGGAACAACGGTTAGGAGTCGGTCCCCTACTGGCACTAGGTAGAGTCCGGCGATGGTGTAGTATGGAAATATTTTGGGAGGAACTGTCTAAGGCCAACCTATGAGAATTTCATTGTTATTATTGTAATTCAGGGACGGGTGTGTCCCCAGTTAGAGATATTGCATATGATCAGAATTTGTAGTTGTATATTTTTGTACGCACTTTATCATTTGCTAGTGGGTTTGACGTTAAGATGAGGTCGTGGCGACGTCACGCTGGCCCCACGGTGACGGGTGTCTGGGGTGGGGTGTGACAATTTTGGTATCAGAGCCTAGGTTATAGGTTCTGTAGACTTTCCAGTAGTGGTGTCAATAGATGATCATGAGATAAGAAGACGTGCCAGTCGTCTCGTCAGTAGGGGCCTTGAGATAGAGTGTTGATAGATGGTGTCGAGCTAGTGATGGACCGTGAGATAGGGTTTCAATAGGTGGGTTCGGCGCGCGAGTGATAGTTATTGCATTACATTGGATGATATATTAGTATCGTGCGTGATTAGTTGTCTTGTTGGCAGTTAGAGAGTACGACGAAGTGGTGATACTGCAAGTTGGTGGCTCGAGTAGTGTTGCTGGTAGTAGTAATGGGTGGATCACGGTTGTGGAAGTGCTAGTGGTTGGGAATGTTAGATTATAACTGATAAATAATCATATTCGTAGTACTTGACATTGAGATTCCCTGTCGGTAGTACGTAATATTTTTTATTGTTAAACCAACATTGTGGCAGAACATACTTAGTTCGTCCAATGGTAAGTTATTAATTAAATGCGTAGACAACACTTTAATTATGTTATGACATTACACGACACACTGCGCTACTAGTTGAGATACGTGGATTCTATCATAAATGTGTGGGTGTGCTCGTGATTTTATTGGAGAGAGAGGTTTATATGATTAAAGCAGAAAAGAGACGACCATTCGGTGACATGAAATTAAACCTAATTTGGTTTAAAAAAAAAAATTAAAACTAGTAGAGAATGATGTGTAGGAAGTAGTCAATAACTATAAGTCTGTGTGAATAGTTAGTGCGTATAAATATAAGTTCACTTCATATTGGTGGTAGGAAGTTGTCAGTAGATCCATTTACCCTTGAATATTTGCGATCTTGAAATAATACTGGGTATGGATTTGTTATTCGGCTATCATGCCATAGTGGATTGTTTTAAGAAGAAAGTGATCTGTCAAATCTTAGGCGAGCCAGAATTTATATTATCGGAAGACAGAATTATCATTCCTGCTAGTCTAATTTCAGCCCTAGAAACTAGGAAATTATTGCAGAAAGGATGTCAGGGATACCTTGTGCACGTAATTGACACCAATTAGAGAGAAGTTTCGATAGCGGATATTCCAGTGGTCAGAGATTTTTCCTGACGCGTTTCCAGAGGAATGGCTAGGGTTGTCAGTAGATAGGGAGGTGGAAGTCATTATTGAGTTGTTTCCATGAACTGCTCCTATATCGATCCCTTCTTATTGTATGGCGCCTACCGAGCTGAAAGAATTGAAAGTGCAGTTGCAAGACTTCGTTGCAAGATTTATTAGATCGTGGATTTATCAAATCTAGCGTTTCTCATGGGTAACCCCAGTGTTGTTCGTGAAGAAGAAGGATGTCACGTTAAGAAGGTGTATTGGCCATCGACAACTGAATAGGGTGACCGTTCGTAATAAATATCTGTTGCCTAGGATTGACGATTTGTTTAACCAGCACCAGAAGGCTAAAGCGTTTTCCAAAATAGATCTTCGATCGGGGTATTACCAATTGAAAGTCAGAGACAGTGATGTAACGAAAACGGTGTTCCGTACAAGGTATGGACACTATGAATTTTTGGTTATGCCCTTCGGATTGACAAATGCTCATGCTGCCTTCATGGACTTGGTGAATCGGGTCTTCCAACTTTATCTGGATCAATTTATTATCGTATTCATTGACGATATATTGATTTATTCCCAAAGTAGAGACGAGCATGCAAAACATCTTCGAATCGTATTGTAGACGTGGCAGGAGAAGAGGCTATATGCGAAGTACAGTAAATGCAAAATTTTGGTTAGATTATGTATTATTTTTGGGTTATATTATTTTAGGAATGGTATTTAGGTAGACCCGAAGAAAGTAGAAGTTGTTGTTCAGTAGGAAAGGCCGAGAAAGGTGACTAAAGTTCGAAGTTTTTTAGGAATGGTGGGTCACTATCGACGATTTGTGCAGGGATTCTCTGTTATAGCGGCCCCGTTGACTCGTTTGACCTGCAAGGAAACCAAATTTGAGTGGACTGAAAAATGCGAATAGAGTTTCCAGAAGTTGAAGAGTAGATTGATATCAGCACCAATACTATTCCCCCCGACGGAAGGGGTGGTTATGTGATTTATAGTGATGCATCCCACCAAGGGCTAGGATGTGTTCTGATGCATCATGGTCATGTAATCACATACGCACCTCGACAACTGAAGAATCATGAGCAAAATTACCCGACGCATGATCTGGAGCTGGCAGTGATTATAATTGTCTTAAATATTTGGAGACACTACTTGTATGGCGAGATGTGTGGAATCTACACCAACCACCAAAGTTTAAAATATCTGTTTATTCAGAAGGAATTAAATTTGAGGCAGAGACGTTAGATATAGTGGATTAAAGACGATGATTGCAATATCCACTATCACCTGGGAAAAGCTAATGATGTAGCGGATACGTTTAGTCAGAAATCGGCGGGTTCAATCGCGCACATAAGAGCTGTTCATACTAATATGTATGCCGATTTAATATTGTGGTGAGTTCAGTTAGCGGTTGGTCAGACAGCTGCATTGCTTGCGACTTTGACCTTGAGGCCGACGTTGATTGATCGTATTATCGAACCTCAGAAGTCAGACGTTCAAATGGAAACAATTTGAGATGAAGCGAGAAGTGGTCACAGAGCGGATTTTCATGTCAGGGAGAGCGACGAGGTGTTGATGATGGGAAATAGATTGTGTGTGCCTAACGACACTAGTTTGAAGAATGATATTTTGGAAGAAGCGCATAGCTCAGCATACGCGATGCATTCAAGCGGTACCAAAATGTATCGGGATTCGCGTAAGCATTATTGGTGGATCGGAATGAAGTAAGAAATCTCAGAGTTTGTTGCCAGGTGTCTTACTTGTTAGCAAGTAAAGATTGAGCATTAACGTTCAAGTGGGTTGCTGCAACCTCTACCGATTCCAAAGTAAAAATGGGAGCATATCACGATGGATTCTATTTTGGGTTTACCTCGTACTAAAAAGGGGCATAATTCCATCTGGGCGATTGTTGATAAGCTTACCAAGTCCGCTCATTTTTTAATTGTAAGACGACGTATTCTTTTGAAAAGTATGCCCAATTATTTATTGATGAGATTGTTAGGTTACATGGCGCACCGGTTTCTATAGTGTCAGATAGATATTTGAGATGTACTTGGAGGTTTTGGCCGAGACTCCAAACTGCTTTAGGTCCCAAGTTAAAATTTAGCACTATTTTCCATCCTCAAATGAACGGACAATCAGAGCATACAATTCAAATATTAGAAGATATGTTGAGGGGATGTGTTCTAGAATTTCTTGGGAGCTGGAATGATTATCTGACGTTAATGAAATTTGCCTACACTAACAATTACCATTCGACAATCGGGATGACCTCGTATGAAGCGTTATATGGTAGAAGATGACCCAGTCTGTTGGACTGAGGTAAGAGAAAAGAAATTGCTGATGCCGGATATAGCCCAAATGACAGTAGACAAAATCAAGGTGATTCGATATAAATTAATATTCGCTCGAAGTCGACAAAAGAGTTATGCAGACAAGCGCTGGCGGGAGTTGGAGTTGGGGATGGGAGATCATGTGTTTTTGCATGTTTCTCTATGAAAAAGGCATAATGAGGTTCGGGAAGAAAGGAAAGTTAAGTCCAAGGTACGGATTATATGAAATTTTAGATCTGGTTGGTACGACAGTGTATAGACTTGCGTTACCGCTAGAGTTATCTCGACTACACGACGTTTCCCATGTATCAATGCTCTGGAAATATGTGCCAGACCCTTCTCAGGTGTTGACTTCGCTGCCGATCGAGTTGGAAACAGATTTGACCTACGTTGAGGAGCCAGTCCAAATCCTAAGCCTTAAAGACCAGGTATTGCGAACGAAAATAATTCTTTTAGTCAAGGTGTTATGGCACAGTCATGCAGTGGAAGACGCGACATAAGAGCGAGAAAACGAGATGAGGAATAAATACCCGCATGTATTCGACTAAGGTAATAACATTTCGGGACAAAATTTCTTTTAGGAGGAAAGAGTTGTAAGACCTCAATCGTAACATGTACGTCATTTTAGTTGTATTTTAGAGTAACTGTGAAAATTCGGGGTGAAATTAAGACAATTAAAAAATTCAAATAAAAAGTTTAGGGGTCAAATTGTAAATCTAGAAACCGTAAATCCCAACTTAGGGAGGTAAATTGACATTTAACTTTTAATTGAAACTCACAGGGGGTGAAATTGAAAATCTTAGAAACTTTAAAAAGTTGAAATTGATTAAAATCAATATTTAAAGGAAGTTGGGGAGGAAAGAGTAATTAATTAAAAAGTTTATTATATATATATATATATATATGCACACGATTGGACGAGCAACTGGCCGACAAGGAATTAGAGAGAGCAGTGATGTGACACGCTTAGATAATTTGAATCCACTAATTTCATGCATAAGTAATGATAAAAAATCTCATGATCAAGAATCCTAAATCCTAAATCTGAAAATCAGAAGAAAAAAAAAAAAAAAATCTAGCGAGAGAAAGCGGGCCGGAGTTCGGGTTTGAGAAGCGATCGCCGGCGAGGGTGTCGGACGTGCATGGGGGTGCGATCGTCGGCGTTGAGTCTCGTCAGTCCTTTTTGAGAGAGAGATCAGGTAGTGGAATCTAGAGAGAGGAATTGTGGATCATTTCCTGTTGATCATCGACGGTGGTTGCAGACGGTGATAGTGGAGCATTTTTCGGTGTGTGAGGGTTGCCGTGCTAGCTGAATCAGGGCAGATCCAAGTCGGCCGGCGAAATTGGGTTGTCAATGGTGACTGTTGGTACGGTGCATATGTTTCGCGAGTGAAGGTGTGCTCTGGTTTCGTCCGATGGGGTGTGTGTCTAGCGGCGTGCGTGCTACCGTCGTTCAGGGGAAGGTGACGGTGGAGGTGATTGTAGCAGTTGTCCAGTGGGGGTGTGGGATTAGTGACCTTGGGGGAGTGTGTCATCAATGTTGCATGGGTGTGGGTACTCCGGTGTGAGGGCGGTGGTTGCTGCAGTGTGCATGCGTTGCAGGCAGTGTGTGTGTATGAGCTCAACAATCTAGTGGGTTTGCGTGGTCGGCTATGGAATGGCTGGTGGTGGTTGTTGAGTGGTGGTGGGAGTTGTGCAGGGTCTTCAGTGAGGGTCGGCTGAGCGTGGGAAGCCGCCGGCGGACGGCGGCAGTAGAGAGAGAAAGAAGGTCGGCCGTCCGGTCGGGAACCAGAAACAAAAAAAAAAAAAAAAAAAAAAAAAGGGAAAAAAAAATAAAAAATAAGAGAAACTGAAAATTTGCACGAACAACCACGATAAAAATTCAAAATCCATCTCGCGGCCGACAGACGATTCAAAACGGGTAACATTTTCGTTAAATTTATTTTGGTTTATTAAATTAAATTCTAGCATCAAATTGTTGTAACCGGAATAATAAATTTGGGACTGTTCACATGAATAAATTTTATACAGTAATTAGTAACGAAGCGAAATTAACCAAATAACAATTTTCACAAATAAAATGTGGGAATGAGAGAACACGGAACTTAGGGCCTGCATTGCTTGATTAGGATATTTTTACCTAAAATATTAATTTAGGCCCTGTCGCTAATAGGTTCGCAGGCACCGGAGTAACATTAGAGGATAGTCGGTAAAAGCTTTTGGGGAGCGGATCACGAGATGAGTGTACTGTCTTCTTCCCAAACTATTTTTCTATGTATATATATATATATATATATATATATATATATATATATATATATATATATATATATATATATATATATATATATATATGTGTGTGTGTGTGTGTGTGTGTGTGATGAAATGTGTGTTTACTGAAACTGTACCATTTTATAAATGATATGGATCAAGCAGGTTTTGGGGTGAGTTGATAAAATGAATTCTTGGGGAATTGTGTTGGTTTCTAAAAAAGAAGATAGATTCAAAATAATTCTCGTTGGATTTTGGGGTGAGTTGAGGGCAATGGATTTTTGTACGATTTTGTGGTTTTTAAAAGAGAATGGAAAATATCTAATTTTCTAAAAATAAAGGTGAAAAAAAAATGGTTTTTGTTGAAATTAGACGGTCTTCAAACGAAAGTGAAAAATATGATTTTTGGATTAAAAAGTCGGTTTTGGAAAAGAGAGACGAATGTGTGAGCTGACGATATTGATTAAAGGATATCATTATGTTGTGATTTGATGATGATGTTATTAATTTGAGAATACGGTATGAAAATATATTTCTTCCCATAAGGGATGTGGATTTTTAACTATACTAATGATTTTGACGATGCCTTAGTTGTTCTTCCCGAAAGGGGTGTGATTTCTCCCCGAAAGGGGTGTGGATTATATTTCTCCTCGTAAGGGGTGTGGATTCTTCCCATGGGATGTGGATGTTTCTCCCCGTAAGGGGTGTGGATATTTCGTAGGAAGGCATTCCTACGGATGTTACGGTACCGTTGCAATTCCCGATCGTGAGGTTAAAACGATCACTAAGGTTGGCCAGTGTGTGTGTTTGAGGTGTATGTTTGAGTTGTGTGCTTAAATAGTAGGTTTGAGATGTGTGCTTGAGATGTGGTGTTTTACTTATATTGGGTGATTTATTATTCATTATGGTGATTGATATGATTTTATACTAGATGGATTTGGATTTAGATGGAACTTATCTGTATCGCCTTATTTTCATTGCTTATATAATTATGCTTATCCATATTTAACTGTGGTAACATTTAGAATGTATTATTATTTTAAAAAAATATTTTTATTATGAAGGTAGTACACTCGCAGGAACAACGGTTAGGAGTCGGTCCCCTACTGGCACTAGGTAGAGTCCGGCGATGGTGTAGTATGGAAATATTTTGGGAGGAACTGTCTAAGGCCAACCTATGAGAATTTCATTGTTATTATTGTAATTCAGGAACGGGTGTGTCCCCAGTTAGAGATATTGCATATGATCATAATTTGTAGTTGTATATTTTTGTACGCACTTTATCATTTGCTAGTGGGTTTGACGTTAAGATGAGGTCATGGCGACGTCACGCCGGCCCCACGGTGACGGGTGTCCGGGGTGGAGTGTGACAGTTCCTATCATTCATAAAACAATAATTGTTTGTGTTGTCGTGCGGTGGACTACACTACAAATGACAATGATGTGGAGTGGCATAACTTGTGTCATGATCACAATCAAGCATACTATAGGAATGATATTATTCTAGAATATAGGGACTAGACAGTGTAATTGAATTGAAACTCACTTTATGAGGTGAAAATGTGACCTAGTACTTGAGGGGACGACATCGAAATGTTATGTTCGAATCACCATTCATCAAACACAGTACTATATGGATTCATACTCTGACTCAATAATTGGGTGAAATGACCAGTATAACCAAACAAATTTTGCTCTCTCACTAAGCCTTGTTTTACCTCAACATACACGTCAACACAAAATAGTGAGGGCAACCTCATAGGTATGTTAAGTATAATTTCTAATGATGTGTTGTTCATCATAGGAAATAAAATATACTTAAACGATTGGGTTGCAAATCATTGAGACATCGGCATCTTATATGTTAACTTCAATTTTCCATTTTCTCTATCCTCGAAGACACTCATTCGTAATATTTCTACAAATTCATTAAAGTAGCTCCCCTACGAACGAATAACGATTTTCTCATAGGCATTACTATAAGAACCCCAAAATCAGATCCTTCCAATATTCTAACCCTCAGTAAAACAACATAATAACGTCCTCCATTTTCACTGGCTTTTATTTCACTAGCAAAAACAAAAGGAAAATAATAAATCAAGAAAATATTATTAGTAATTATATTAAAAAAAAATATTAAAAATTTCAAATTACAGATTTCGTCAATCACAATTCAAATTACCTAACCACAACAGTTCAAATTACTTCCCAACAATCAAATTTCGAATTAAACCTTCAATTAATTATAAAGGAGTTAAAATGTAGAATTTTAAAGTGGAGGGAATAAAATTAAATAAGAAAAAATAAGAAGGGGTAAAAAATGATTGTTCAATTTCAAATTAATTCACGATATTCAAATTTCAAATTAAATTTTCATTTTTATTAAATTCTCTAAGATCTAAACATATTTTAAAATAATTACCTAGTTGATAGTCCAATACACAAGAATATACTAACTCTACTATTTCCTAAATTATATTTTTTACCCCTTAAGCTTGACTCAATTTAGTTTAAATCATAAATTTGTAATTACATTATATTACACTAAGAAATTTCTAAATTGTTTCTAAATATATAATGAGAACTAAACATATTTTCAAATAATTACCAAAAATAAAAAAATAGAACTTAAACATAAACACACATATAATTCCGACATCAACCCCACAAATAACTAATTAACTATACAAATTTACAAAATATCTAAACACATCCCTTAAAAATAATTACCTAAAATTTGAATTAAAAAAATCACCTAAACATACTAATAAAATCTACAAATAATTAACTGTACAATTATATATAAATTACACAAAATCTATCTAAGAAACTAATTATAACTAATTAAGAACACATTTATAACTAATTAACACAACATACATGACTAAATAAATTACAACTAATTAACATGATATATATATAACTAAATATCACACAAAATATAAAATTACAACTAATTAAAAAACATAAATTAAAACTACAATAAAAACAAAGGAAAAAAACTATAATATAACAAAATTCAAGAAAACAAAAATAGACCAAACCTAGATGCGGCGGTGGTGGAGTAGCAATGATGGATGGCGGTGGAGCAATGACGATGGATGACTAGAGAGAAGCGGCGACAAATCTGACAATGGAAGTAAATCTGGGTGGTGGACGCGGCGAATCTGGCCGGGTAGAGTGCAAAGAAAAGAAAAAGAAGAAGAAAAATAGAAGAAAGAGAAGAAGATAAGAGGGGGGTGGCGGCTGTGAAGTGTGAAGGAGAAGAATGGAGAAGAAGAGAAAAAACGAAAAAAAAAAAAATAGGGGAAGAGCTGGAGGTATCACCTCCAGTTTTCCTATTTAAAACCCAAAGGTGCAACCTCCGACTTCCCCTTTTAAAATCGGAGGTTATACCTCCGGCTTAAAAAAAAAAAAAAAAAACATGGACTATATAACTTGGGGTAGCAACCTGACTTTTTTTTTCTTTTCTTTTTTAGGGAAATAATCTGGAATACCCACTCCCACTTATTAGTACAAATGGGGAGTACTAATCTCGGTTTATGTGAGTTTGGAAATTTTTTCAAATCCACATATGTATTACTTAAAAAAAAAAATTATTAATAGGTAGAGGTAAGACCATTATACATTTTTGAAAATAAATCTATGTATTATAGGAAGAGAGGGAATTTGGGCAACTTTTAAGAAATATTTATTTTCATTATTAACAATATTTTTTTTTTTAATTATCTTCCTAAAATCATCAATCATTTAAAAAAATAGCTTGTTGGAATATTTTATGGGCTAACATTAATTGAATTAATTATTTTACAAAAACGGGTTAATGAATAGTCTATTATTTAGACAGCCCAAATAATTAGTGATCATATTTTGATTTGGGTTGTGGCGTCTTTTATGTAGAAGCCCAGTTAAGTCGCAAGTGTAGGTTTAGGATTTCGTTGACGTCCGTTATGGGAGAGCCCAACGAGACACCCTAGTATATATATAACTAAGTCCTCTCCGTAGTCTAAATTAAGGGTTTCTTTCCATTGAATTCCGCCACCACGAAATCTAGATCATAGGGAGGAAGACCTAGTCAGTAATCCGCTACGATAATTCAATCTCCTGCAATAGCCGAGATAGGTACGTTTTTTATTACCGTTCTTTATTGTTGTATCCTATAATCCATGTATGCTTTAGTTTATTGGTTAATTCTATTTTATTGTGATTATAAGATATAATCAACATGTGATATCAGATCCTACGTACATGATTTAGGATCGACAATTGTTTTTAGAAACTTTAATTTTATTTTCTGTTCTTAAACAAAATAGAAACTTGCGGGCACGATTTCATGGGATTTTTCATTTCGATTATCTATGAAACATTAGGGATTTTGTTCCTCTTGTTTTAAGATTTAATTTGATATATTATACGTGCAATTTGGTTGTATAATGAGATAGAATTTCGACGTTGAAGTTTCGGTTACGAACCCTAGAAAACTTCCGAAATCGAAACTTGAGGCAATGATTTCATGTACTTTTTTTACTTCTATTGACTGTAAAATCTTAGGGATTTTATTTATATTAATTCAAGCTTTAATTTTATATATTATACATGCTATTTGGTTGGGTAATCTATGAGTATTTCAACTTCGAAATTTCGGCCAAGAATCTTTGAAAATCGAGACTTTTTTAAAAAACAATTGATGAAGATTGATGATTTTTTGGTTCAATTAAACGTTATAGATAGTTTTTAAATTAATATAAGATGCAAAATCATATAAAATTTGGTAGAAATAAGGATTAATATCGAGTTTTAGGTTTTGGCCATGGAGGAGAGAGAAAATTTAAAAACCGCGAATTGTTCTTCATGTTTGGGGATGATTTTAGAACTTTTCCTTCAATTAATTTTTATAGGAATGTTAGAAAAACATAAATCTACATAAACCCAAAAAAAAAAAAAAAAAAAATTGGAGAAAACGGTGCGTTTTTAGGGTTTTTGTACAACCGGGTCGAGTTAACCCGGCTATAGGTTGAAGACAACCTCCAGCCACATTCCGTAATCCCCACTCGCGGCATAGAAGAGTGAGAACGTGTTAACCCTCTTCCGGGACCCATTTTGGGTCCCTTTTTTTTTTTTTTTTTTTTTTTTTCTGTGCACTTGTTTTCATGCCCTCTAATATTCTGTAAAATTTATTTTATTTTTGGAGAAGTAAAAATATTTTTTAGTTAATTATTACTTATTATGTGATTTAATTAGCTTAAAATTATTTTTAGGCATGATTTTCTATTAAAAAATTTACAGAAATTATATTGAATGATTTGAAACAAGATTACAGTACTCACTCTCCCTAAATTAAGATTTATTGATGTATACTCTCCTGATTAGTTTTAAATCATGAAAAACTAGTTTAATAGTTTCAGTTGTTCCAATTTTTTAGATTTTAGGTTGAATGAAATATGATATGAGAACTTCCAATAATCTGGGATGAGATGTAATGTAAATTATGTTTCCGTTCTGGAGTATTCCAGAAATAGAAACATATTTGACAAATTATTTTGTGCAGATCTATTGCAACCGATTTTGATTTTGATATCATCCTTGTGATTTTAGCTTGTCTATGGTGGTTTAATTTATCACTAAATTTTTAATATCTTATTATTTTTCAACTATCCAGATTTGTTGTTCTTGACTTTTCTATATATAATTTAGCGTTTTCCCTTTTGGTTAATATGAAATAAAAGTGAGATAATAAACAATCTTGCTATTAAATTGGAGTTTTATTTTGCGATTGATCGTGAATTGCCTTACTTTTCTAATCATAATTTCTTGATATCACTTAGAGCATATCAATTTTTTTTGGTGGATCATTTTAGCAGTTATGATTAAATTATGTTTAATAATCAGTTATAATTTTTGATTATCGCATTTAATTTTCAGATTTATACTAAGAAAAATTATGGTATCATAATTTAAGTACATTGTTACATTGTGATTCTTTTGACTTACTCTCTAATTTCATTTTGTTACATTTCAAGTTGTTTCATTTAATACTCATTACAGTTAGAGATTGTAATAGTAGAATATATAATGCAGTTACATTCTACTACCATAAACTCTTATTACAAATCTAAAAATTAAATAGAGGAATATGAAATGCAACCTACTGCTAAAAATTAGGCATTAATAAGTCAACATATTGTTATATTTAAGGAAATTGTTTTGTTGCTGTAAATTATGAGCATATACCTATTGACTATTGATCCTCTAGTAGAAGGTGAATAGATTCCACTTTATTTTAATTGTTGTCTCATTTTAGATAATTGAATTGATTTC
Organism: Eucommia ulmoides; assembly: GCA_016647705.1. Classification (NCBI taxonomy): domain Eukaryota; kingdom Viridiplantae; phylum Streptophyta; class Magnoliopsida; order Garryales; family Eucommiaceae; genus Eucommia; species Eucommia ulmoides. Next base: position 11,685,063 of record CM028333.1, on the reverse strand, counting down.
TGATAATGAAAATTATAAAGAAAATTGGACATTTTTTTTTTCATACACCCTCTTACTTTATTACTATTTATGTACAATAAACTCTATGCTACTTGAGTAGTTCTTATTAATTGTAAATGGATAGAGTAAGCATTATAGGGATAATGCATATATCCATTTCTTGGATTGATTATATGATTAATAAACTACGATAAATTATTATTCGTGTAAAAATGGGGTTTATCTCCATTATTTTAAAGAGCAAACGTGGGGGCTCAAAGAAGTCATGCTTTGAGTTTTATTATCTTGGCTCATGAAGAAATATCCTAAAATCTTCTTCATATCCTAAGTACTTTTCAATTGATCATGAAGATGTAGCCCTAGTTCGAATTAGATGATTGGATAGTTGCATATTGCTCACAGAATGAGCTATAAATGGTGTATTTATTTTATTTTGAAGATATTATTCTTTGTTGAATCCCACACCACTTGTGTTACTTAATCCTGAGCTAAGGGTTTCTTTAAAATTGAGTTAGACCCATTGGGTTTTCTACTTTAAGATTCTTGTTTGATGTTAGGGATATCGAATTACACGTCGATGTTGGATTTTTGTTGATCCTAAGATTTTGATAAACAATTAAGTATTGATGTATTGGTAAAACTAATATTTTAATTGAGTGTTTCAGTGATTTAAAGTTCCAAGTGATGAAGATGACAAATTAAATGAATACTAAATGATGAAGTTGAAGATATTGAAGATTTAAGAGTTTGAAGAAATTAGGAAAAACAACCCAGTTAAATTTTAACTCTTAATATCCCATTTAGGAACACACACATGACACAAAATGTATTTTCTCATTTATGTGTGTATTGATTAAGTTAAATTATTTGCTCCTATATGAATTGAGAAGAAATAATTTTGAATAACTAAAATAAAATATAAGAATATTAGTAGAGATTATTTAAGAGAGAAAATTGTTAAAGGGACGAAAATGTAAAAGAAAATAAGTTAAAAACATATTTAGAAAAAATATCTAGCAGACAACAGTCGACTGGAGAGTCGACCGGACCAAGTAGCTGTAACATCTTGTATCTCTAAGTCGATCGACAGGTCAACCGGGCAAGAAGGGTTGAACTCTCTGAATCAACAAGTTGACTGATAGGTCGACCGGTGAAAGAAAGACCAATTCTCTAAATCTACAAGTTGATCGGGCGGTCGACCGATGAACTGCATTGGCTACATCCTGAATCTCCCAGTTGACTGGGCAGTTGACTGAATGCGTTGTTTCAAGATATTGTTTTATCTGAGATTAAATCCAATAGTAGTAATTTTTTGTTGGGATTTGAGAAAGATTTCGGGGATATTCTCTATATTTAAGATATGGGTTCATATATTAATTAAATCCTATTAATATGGTTAATCAAATATTAATGTTTCTCAATTTAGTTCTTGAAATAGATTTTATTCTTATTAATTAAGATTGAGAAATATTTTGGGGGTTTAATTGAGAGATTTGAAAACTATTTTTAAGTAGAAATTGAACCAAAATGAAGTTCTTATAATATAAGGGGGTCTATAAGAGTTTTTAATTGTCATGACATATTTAAACTAGCCGTTAGAAGGCTGATTTCATATTCCTATATATAGACTTGCGAATTTCTGATATAATTAATCATTCATTGAGATAGCTAAAAGAGTTTATATCATTTGTGAGCTTTTATAAGAGTTATTATTCTACGATATTGTGAGTTTTTCTAAGAGTGATTTTGAGAATCAATTGCGATCAATTTTTGTTGATACTGGATTTGAAGCTACATTGTTCTAATCATTATTTCTGTGAATTTTGGGTGAGATCTTTTGGTATTTATTATTATTTGTTTTTTATACTATATTTAAAAATTGATCTTAGAAATTGTTTCTGATTTTTTAAGAAAATATTTTTTCAAACAATTTCTTGAATCTGGTTACGTGCTCTAATTTGCTACCCATATTCTTGTTAAAATCAGATTTTTGTATCTCACATTTTTCTATCACTAGTTGAGATATTAATTGAGTTATTATTTATCTGGGGTGGTAGAAGTTCCGAGTGAGATTTACTTCTTATCAATTTTTGTATTGGTGAGTTGTAACAGGTTAAATATCGTTGGAGGTATTTAATCAAGGATAGCTGGGTTTCAGTCTCTTCCTATAAAGAGATTGAGGTAGTGATTCTTCCTGAATAAGAATTGCGTTATGAGTGATTTGTAAAGATTTCATTCTTACCTATGAAAATGATAGTTGGAATGCTTTGAGAGGTTTTGATTCTTGTGCCTTAGTGTTAAAAATAATTAGATTATTCTTTAACCTGTAAAAAGTAGAGGTTCTTCCTTAACTTAGGAAAAGAATATTGTAAAGGTTGATTTTGAGCCTGTAAAAGAATCGGTATGTGGGTTTGGTTTCTACCATTAAAGGGATCTTAGTTTTAGTGGGTGCAACCTCCGTGGAGCTCGGGGGACTGGATTAGCCAAGAGTAGCTTAGTGAACTAGTATAAATCTTTTGTGTGTTGCATTTCTACTTTTCTATTTTTATTGTTTGGGTGTGCACTTAGATTGATAATATTATTCCGCTGTGTTATAAAGATAAAATTAATTTAGGTATAAAATTAATTATTTGATTTATTTAATTTTATTCTGATTATTTTTTAATTACTCAATTCACCCCCCTCTTGGGTATTCTACTGGGCCAACAATTGGCATTAGAGCTAGTTTTAGCTCGTTAGGCTTAACATCCTAATTAAACCGGTCACGTGCACACACCATGGATGATGTGTTTTGTGTATCCTCTTTTGATAGTGGTAAATGCGTATATGATAATGTGGCTTATGATTTTTGTGATTATAGTAGTAGTGATAGAGATGATGATTTTTGTGATTATAGTAGTAATGATGGAGATGATGATAATAAAAATATCCATATTGTTATGAAAAAATTATTTTCTTTCGCACTACTTTTTGTTAAAGAGAGATTGAGTTTAACAAGAAAAAATGATTCTTTTGAAAATTGTAGAAAAAGTGTCCGAAAATCTAAAATTAATTTGGATGATTATTGTGGTACAAAAGAGTTTTCGAACGTTATTTTTGAAATTAATAATTTGTTTTCTAAAGTGGATTCTCTTGAAAATGAAAACAGAGTTTTAAAAAATAATTTTGATATACTTACCAAGTAAAGGTCAGATCTTATTTCTAAAATTGATTTACTTAAGAAAAAAATTGAAAAATCAAAATTCGACCTTAAGTCTATTTCGAGAGATTCTGAAAATGATTTTTCTAGGTAAAGTGAATATGATTCATCGTCTCATCCTTTATCGCAAGTCAGTGATAATTATGTGGCTATTGTTAGAAATGATTATTGTTTTACATCTCGTACTTTTTATGATAAATCAGATTTGAGATGTTATTATTGTAATAGGGTTGGACATTTTAAAGTATCATGTCCGTTTCAGAACCCTAAGATTATATCTAACAAAGACGGATCCAAAATGAAATGGATGCCGAAGAAAATTGTTGAAATGTCTTGTACAGAATTATAAAATGTCGGAAGTGGACCTGAATGAACAGTTAAGGAGTTTATATCAAAGCCAAAATAGGAAGTCATCAAAGATCCACAAGCAACGTGTGCAAAGAGAAAAGATGCACCAAAGATAAAGTGTGAAATTGCAAAGAAACCACAAGAGAAATGTGCAAAGAGAAAAATTGTACAAAATTCAAGATGAGATATCACCAGGAATCTACAAGTGATACGTGCAAAGGGAATCGTCAATGAATCAAATGGCAAAAATCAAAAGTTGAAAGAATACAGAGAGACCAAGAGGAATTATACACTCAAAGCAATCATGAGCACAAATGAGATAAAAAGTAAAGTTACCCCGAAAGATAGAAAGGGTACTCCTGATGCGAACCTCACCAATGATTATGAGACTCGAAACTAACTTAGGGCTTCTTCGCGAAGATCGAAACTAAATCATATTTTGAACGAACTAAAAATACAGAAATTAAAATATAGATTACCTTGACCCAACGTTTATGAACGAAACGCGAATCAATGGTATAATGATCTTGACCCAATGATTATAATGAATCACGAACCAAAGATATAACTTTGAACACCACAAGAAACTCTTAATAAGTTCAGGAAAAGTTCTCTGAAGAATTAAAGAGAAAACTCTAACAATTTTATTAATCAAAGTAATGTGAAATTCGTAGGTCTACAAAGCCCCTTAAATAGGCGGCCAAGAAAATAAGAAAGAAATCCTAATACACTTTGAAATTCGTGGGTCTTCATGGAGGAAAAAGGAAACCCTAAAATCTAATTGCTAAATAAAGAATAAGGAAGCTTCCTAATTTGCCTTATATTCCTAGTTGGAAAAGGAAATGATTTACTTGGCAATCAAGCCTTACAAATTAGCCTAAAAATAATTAAAAGACTTAAAATAATAAAATAAATAAAATAAAATTTGTGGGTCTCATTCTTAGCCCGTTTAGGATTACGCTTTAAGCCCATTTACTTGCTTTGATGAGGTGGACTAGGCCTTAATTGTCTGATGGGCCTAATTTAGGCTTCACCATTGTAGTTTCGGCCCCAATCTCTCGAATAAGCTCATTAAGTGCTTCTTTGAATCTTTTTGCCCTTGCCCTTATTATTGGGCCAACTGGAACATGCACTCAAAGCAATCATGAGTACAAATGAGGTAAAAAGTAAAGTTACCTCGAAAGATAGAAAGGGTACTCCTAACCCTCCGCATTTTAAATTTATTAAATTTGTTAAAGAGAAAGAGTCCTGACTTACCAAATAGATAAGTTGGTAATTATTTTTAAAACCTATTCTAAATTATGCATTCTTCTAATATCTTAGAAACATTCTATGAAGATTATGACAATCACATTTTGTTAGAGGGTATTTACATGTTTTTTATAATGTGCTTATATGCTTACATGTTATTGAGATTTAGAAATTGAATTGAGCTAAGTTTTCTTCTTTAATCTTGATTTATTAAAATGCATGATATTTTAATTGAGGTGAATTAAATGATAAAGAATGATTTATTTGATTTGAGTTATTCATGATCATGATTGTATGCTTACAAAGATATATTTATATGAATTAAGTATCGGGTTATATATATGGTAATAGGTCATTCTTATATGTCTCATATCTTCTGATTTTTAAATGATTATTATTGTGTAAGGGATTGAGCATGTTACGGGATAACATCTTTGATATGCATGTTATTGATTGAGATATGATTCATGTTCTTGAACGTTAATGATTATGTGTTAATGAGAAGCATGTGACTTGAGAAGACGCGATCTGAATTGATTAGTTTATAGAATTAAGATTGCTTAGAATTGATTAGTGATCATATATGTTGATGAGAATAAATAATAAATATATGTTCACTTGATTTCTACTAATGATTTTCTTCCAAGCATGTTCAAAAGAGTTTTAAATTTTAAGATTACTCAATGAGAAACAAATATTCATACCGAAACTCAAAGTTGAGTCAAGAATAAGAACGAGATTGATTCAACGAGATAATCGATTAGAGTTGAATTTTAATTCAACTAAGTGGTAAAACAATTTCATTCTTGCATTATTATGAGAGAAATTTAAGTATCATGATTTGATTATATGACTATACTTTATGAGATTCTCTAAAAGTCATGTTTAAAATATGTGAAATATCTTGTATCAATTCATGACTCGTTTATAATTAAATTATTTGTCAATTTGCATAATCTCTAAATATATATAGTATGAGTTATTCGTTAATGATTATTGTTGAAAAAAATGGAGCGGAATTTTTATGAAATAAGATGGGTTATATTGAGAGCTTCATAAACTATCATTGAGAGAAGTTTCATGTCTTAATGTTTCAAAAATTATATTTATTTTTTCTCCTTAAAATAAATTAATTTGTTTAACATATATAGTGGAAGATTGCATGATTAAGAATGATGTTTTTTGGTGTGGATTTTGATGGATTGAGTAAACTTGACATTTATCCATAAAAATAATCCACATAGTATTCATGTTTTATGCTTAAAAAGTAATTTATTCAAATAAGTTTTAATTTTTAAAGTTGATCCAATATGCTTCTATTATATGAATGCCTAGAGTGAATTATTTATGTGTTCCCCCTCCCTAAATTTTATTTTTTGAAGATGATAAAGGGGGAGAAATTAGTGATATTTTATTAAGGGGGAATATTTTAATGTTTTAATTAAGTATTTTTTATTTATGAAAAATGGGAGAAATTAGTAATGTTTGCTTTAATGAGTATTTTAATTTGTGCATTATTGAAATCTTCATTATGATGCTTTAATGAGTTAAAGAACCCGTCCTTGGATTGAGGGAGAGTGTGGTTATATTTTATTTTGAAAAAAATATCGAAGTTAATTGTCATCATAAAAAGTGGGGAGATTGTTGATCCTAAGATTTCGATGAACAATTAAGTATTGATATTTTTGTGGAATTAATGTTTTAATTGAGTGTTTCAGTGATTAAAAATTTCAAGTGATGAAAATGACAAATTAAATGGATACTAAATGATGAAGTTGAAAATATTGAAGATTTAAGAGTTTGAAGAAATTAGGGAAAACAACCTAGTTAAATTTCAACTCTTAATATCTCATTTAGGAACACACACATGACACAAAATATATTTTCTCATTTATGTGTGTATTGATTAAGTTAAATTATTTGCTCCTATGTGAATTGAGAAGAAATAATTTTGAATGACTAAAATGAAATATAAGAATATTAGTGGAGCTTATTTAAGAGAGAAAATGGTTAAAGGGGCAAAAATGTAAAAAAAGAAGAAGTTAAAAACGTATTCAGAGAAGAGATTCAGAAGATAACAGTCGACTGGTGAGTCGACCAGACCAAGTAGATATAACATCATGTATCTCTAAGTCGACAAACAGGTCGACCGGCCAAGAAGGGTTGAACTCTCTGAATTAACAAGTCGACTGATAGGTCGACCGTTGAAAGAAAGACCAACTCTCTGAATCTACAAGTCGACCAGGCGGTCGACCGATGAACTGCATTGGCTACATTCTGAATCTCCCAGTCGACTGAATATGCAGTTTCAGGATATTATTTTTTCTAAGATTAAATTCAATAGTAGTCACTTTTTATTGGGATTTGAGAGAGATTTCGGGGATATTCTCTATATTTAAGATATGGTTCATTTATTAATTAAATCTTATTAATATGGTTCATCAAATATTATTGTTTCTCAATTTAGTACTTGAAATAGATTATATTCTTATTAATTAAGATTGAGAAATACTTTAGGGGGTTTAATTGAGAGTTTTGAAAGCTATTTTTAAGTGGAAATTGAACCAAAATAAAGTCCTTATGATATAAAGGGTCTATAAGAGCTTTTAATTGTCATGACATATGTAAACTAGCTGTTCGAAAGCTGATTTCATATTCCTATATATAGACTTGCGGATTTCTAATATAATTAATCATTCATTAAGAGAGCTAAAAAAGTTTATATCATTTGTGAGCTTTTATAAGAGTTATCATTTTACGATATTGTGAGTTTTTCTAAGAGTGATTTTGAGAATCAATTGTGATCAAATTTTGTTGATATCGGATTTGAAGTTACATTGTTCTAATCATTATTTCTGTAGATTCTGGGTGAATCTTTTCATATTGTTTATTATTTGTTTTTGATTTTTGAAGAAAATTTTTTACAAACAATTTCTTGAATCTGATTACGTGCTCCAATTTGCTACCCATATTCTTGTTAAAATCAAATTTTTGTATCTCACATTTTTCTATCACTAGTTGGGATATTAATTGAAGTGGTAGAAGCTCCGAGTGAGATTTACTTTTTATCAATTTCTGTATTGGTGAATTGTGACGAGTTAAATACTGTTGGGAGAATTTAATCAAGGGTAGCTTGATTTCAATCTTTTCTTGTAAAGAGATTGAGGTAATGATTCTTCATAGATAAGAATTGTGTTGTGAGTGATTTGTAAAAGTTTCATCCTTACCCTTGAAAAGATAGTTGGAGTGTTTTGAGAGGTTTTGATTTTTGTGACTTAGTGTTAAAAAGAATTAGGTTATTTTTTAACCTGTAAAAAGTAGAGGTTCTTCTTTAATCTAAGAAAAATATATTGTAAAGGTTGATTCTGAGCCTATAAAAGAATCAATGTGCGGGTTTGGTTCCTACCTTTAAAAGAATCTTGGTTTTAGTGGGTGCGACCTCCGTGGAGCTCAGAGGACTGGATTAGCCAAGAGTAGCTTGGTGAACCAGTATAAATCTTTTGTGTGTTGCATTACTACTTTGCTATTTTTGTTATTTGGGTGTGCACTTAGATTGATAATATTATTCCGCTGTGTTATAAAGATAATAATTAATTTGGGTATAAAATTAATTATTTCATTTATTTAATTTTATTCTGATTAATTTTTAATTACCCAATTCACCCTCCCTCTTGGGTATTCTATTGGGCCAATAGGTTTTCATCCGATATTTGTTTGTAGTAGTTTGTGAAAAGTTCACCTTACCCCTGATAAGAACGTCGACATTCATTTGATAGAGTTGAAAGGTGGCAACGAGGTGGTGGCAACATTCAAGTGGTATGGTGAAGGGGATTGAAATTAGGGTTAGCGGTTTTGACATTAAGTACCCCGAAAATTTAACTAGAATCTCACTTATTCCAAGTAATTTCAATTTAAACGTATAAGATATCTTATTAACTTTATATGTTCTTTTCTGAAGTGCAATGAACTGAAACTAGTAAGAAGAGTTAATTACACAATTAACCCCTAAAGTTTAGAGGTTATGTAAATTTGGTTATTTTGATTATTGTTCATATGGTTGTTTTATTAATGTATTTGATGGTTAAGAATCCTAGAGTGGATCAACCCCTTATCTTTCTATTTGTTATCTTTGTGAAATATCTACAAGATGAGTGACATGAGTGAAATAATTATATCCTTGTTTTGTTTTGGTAACTTGATGGAAGCTAAATTAAATAGAGCATTGTTGAAAAGTGGTCGTAAATAATCAGGTGTATGATATGTATTCACGATTTTTAGTGATTTAAGTATGATGTTAATAACAAATTTGGTTATTACGAAAATGAGATCTTTCATTTTTCGAATTTGGGCTATGTTTGGAGTAATATATTTGCGTTTTGGAAGGTAGAAAAGTACTGAGTTATTTTTGTACAATTTCGTATAGATTTCTTCTTATATTGTCTAGGCCTTAAAATGTTTAATGGATTATACATATACTTTGATGGGCCTGTTGGGCCATTAATTATTTATTAATTAACAAGCATGATGGAATTAATAATATGGATAAATTATTCATGAACATATAAGAAGGCCTTGAATCGGAAACACTATCACTATGACTAGAATATCTTGGTAGGGATCTAGGTTTGGACTCATTATATAAATATTGATTTTGTGTTTGGGCCTATATAATATCTCAGCCAACTGAATTTTTTTTAGATGCAACTTTCGGCCTTAAGGTTCGTATTAAAGAGCCCATAAAAATATTAATTATAATTAGTTATAGTTTTACAATTTTCAAGTCCTTAATTTTCTTTATTCTATATAGAGACTAATTTAATAATTAGTTTTAAAGTACAGTAAAATTGTTGTTCAAATTCTTGCAACTATAATTGTTGTTTAATTACTGAAAGTACATTTTGTAACTTACGTCATCTTATTTTGATTATATATATATATATGTCGCTAATATGCACTGTTATGGTTGGACAATATTGTTTAATTTTCTCAATTTAGAACGATTACTTGTGAATTATTGAGGTTATTTTACTAAAGTGATTTAACCGACTTAATTTGTAAGTTTTCGAGTTCTTATTTTGTTGATGAATTTTTTTTTAGATTAATTTGTATATTCACCTACCCAAATAGGGTTATTGTGTAAATTAATTTAATTGTTGTGCAATATAACTTCATTTTTCTCAATTTGGAACGTTTTCTTGTGAATTTTTTAGGTTATTTTACCAAAGTGATATAACCAATATAGTTTGTAACTTCGAGTTCTTATTTTGTTGATGAAATTTTTTTTAGATTAATTTGTGCATTCACCTACCCAAAGGGGGTCATTGTACAGATTAATTTAATTGTTGGATAATATAGTTTAATTTTTCTATTTTGGAATGGTTGCTTGTGAATTGTTGAGGTTATTTTACCAAAATAATTTAACCAATATAATTTACAAGTTTTTGAATTCCTATTTTGTTGATGGAAAAAAATTTAGATTAATTTGTGCATTCACCTGTTCAAAGGAGGTTATTGTACAGATTAATTTAATTGTTGAATAATATAATTTAATTTTTTCCAATTTGAAAATTTTATTTGTGAATTGTTGAGGTTATTTTACTAAAGTGATTTAACCAACATAGTTTGCAAGTTTTCAAGTTCTTATTTTGTTGATGAAAAAATTTCAGATTAATTTGTGTATTCATCTACCCAAATGGGGTTATTGTAAAAATTAATTTAATTGCATAAGGATATTATGTGAAATAAATGATTTGATAAATTTGTTTGTGCAAAAGGAATAAATTTTGAAAGATTATTTATTTCATTATATTTTGAAGAAAATATATGGATTTGAAAGTCAATCTACTCAAAGGGAATGAATTTTTAAATCTATAATTTTTTCTTATTTTGTTGATCCTCGTAATTAAAGAATAATTATTTATTGTAAACTCTACCCAAAGGAGAGTTTATAATAATGCGATTGATTCTTATATTATATTGCATATACTTAATTGAGCATTTTTCTCCATTACCCATAATTGATCTAGTTGTAATTTTTTGTGAAAGTAATTTCTTTTTGTTGTGAATAACAATAACGCCACAATAAAATTTTAAATTGATTCCTTGATTTAATGAGAATTTTTGTAATCTTCTTTATTTCGATGATTGTGTCGTGTAAGCATTTATCACTATTGCTATAAAGTTTTCATTATTTTTTTTGATCTTCATACTTAAAGAATAATTTTTTATTATAAAGTCTGCCCAAATGAGAGCTTATGATGATGCAATTGATTCTTATATTGTGTCACTTATACTTATTTAAGCATTTTGATTTTTCGATTTAGTAGGAGTTTTCTTGAATTTTTCTTTAATTCTATAATACGTTGTGACCACTATTATTATGTGTTTTGCAAAATTAAATTTTATTTGATGATCATCATTATTGCACATTGTATTGTTGCGTATTATATTATTTGAATCGATTATACTAAATTAAAGTTTAAGACTCATAGAGTTCAAGAAACATGTTATAAATATGGGTGTCATTGAGTCTTTTGATTCTCTAGTTTAGTGGGAGCTTTTGTATTTTCCTTTATTTTGATGATTACGTTATAACCACTATTATTATGCGTTTTACAAAATTGAAATCTATTTGATGATCATCATTATTGCATATTATATTGTCGCATATTATATTATTTGAATTGATTATACAATATGATATTTTAAGATATTGTGCCTTAAAAATTACAGTCGTATACTTTTGGTTATAACTAATCACTATTTTGAGATCTCGTGATATATTGTTAGTGACAGATGACTTGTTAAAGTCAAACAATTTCATATTATTGATAAATTGCAGCAGTTTCATTTTGTTGAGAAACTGCAATTAGCAATTTCATATTGTTGAGAAATTATAGCAGTTTTATTTTATTGAGAAACTGCAATTAGCAATTTCATTTTGTTGAGAAATTGCAGCAGTTTTATTTTGTTAAGAAACTGCAATTACAATTTCATTTTGTTGAGGAATTGTAACGAGGACTGATAAGAATAATACATATTGATAATGATCACATGTTGGCATTAGTTTCTTACTACACTACTGGGCTATAATCCATGTCGATATGATTATAAATATTTGTGAATATGAGAGTCTTATATTTATTGAGATTAACATATAGACTATCATAATCTAATATTAAGATCATGTTGAACTGGATAAATTTATTAAGATGCTACTTATAGACTATCATTTTTTTTAAACAAAAGGAGTGGCCACACCAAAAATAAAATTTTCTATTATTAACCCGAGAGTCTTATTTTCAAAATTAAATTTATTCAATTAATGGAGCGTAAGTGGGAGAATGTTGGAATATTTAATGGGCTAACATTAATTGAATTAATTGTTTTATAAAAACGGGTTAATGGATAGTCTATTATTTAAGCAGTCCAAATAATCAGTGATCATATTTTGATTTAGGCTGTGGCGTCTTTTATGTAGAAGCCTAATTAAGTGGCAAGTATAAATTTAGGGTTTCGTTGAAATCTATTATAGGAGGGCCCAACGAGAAACCCTAGTATATATATAACTAGGTCCCCTACTTAATCTAGATTAAGGGTTTCTTCCCATTGAGAGCCGCCACCACGAAATCTAGATTATAGGGAGGAAGACCTAGTTAGTAATCTGCTGCGACAATTCAATATCCTGTAATGGCCGAGATGGGTACACTTTTGATTACCGTTCTTCATTGTTGTATCTTATAATCTACGTATACTTTAGTTTATTATTTAATTCCGTTTTATTGTGATTATAAAATATAATCAACATAGCTTCCTAAAACACAACGTTCATTTTCTTCGACCATATTAACAAACTGGTTTAAATTTGTCATGAGAGATTATCTTATTTAATTAATATTCATAATTTGTGGAAAAATTAATTTACAAAAATTCAAAACATATTGGAAAATTGTGAGTGTGTCAACACCAAAAAAAAAAAAAAAAAAAAGCCTTACGCTTTTGAAAAGACAAAGAAAGTGTTATGTTATATTTTAAAGTATGTTTGGGTGACAAATCTCTTATTTTATTTTTAATTTAAAAAAGTTTCATATACAATTGCAATTTATATTTTAATTTCGCACATTAAAAAAGAACGGAAGGTTCAATACATACGTCTACACCCCCGCATTCGTACTGAACAATAACATCCGTTACATGTATTTAACTTGTGCAAAAAAATATTTGTTAGATGTAACAAATATTACACAAGTATATGTAATATAGTTACATATAATTTGTAATTACTTGTAACTAATATTACATAAGTAAATATAACTAATATTACACAAGTACATGTAATATAGTTATATGTAATTTGTATTTGTTAACTTATAACTAATATTCACTCTAATAAACTCACCAAGCTCTCTTTGCGCTCCAAGTCAGCATACAAGGAATTAATATGGAACAAAAAATCTGATTAAGGGACTAAATGCAAACTTATGTTTTGAATAGGACAAATAATAGATTACACTGTCAATATGAGACTATTGACCAATTATCCCTACTTTAAACACCTCCAAAATTTTCAATGATTAAATATTTTTATTTATGAACATCTTACCCTTCAAATTTTTTTAAAAATAAAAAAATCAAATTTTAATGTTAAAATGAATATCATATATATAAACAGATTAAAATATTACTAGATAAAAGAATAAAGGAAAATTTATTATTTAGTTCTTCAAAGATAGAGAAATTATAAAAAGTATCTCCAACTACTTTAATTAAGTTTTAAGTCCCTACAGTGTTTTTTTAGAAAATAGTCCATTTTCGTTTACCATCATTTTTCCCTAATTTACATAAAATGTCATTATGTGAGGTATTGCAATATTTCACTCAATGTTCACTTCTATGTAAATGTTCACTTAATATTTCAAAATAATATTTCACTCCATGTTCACTCAACATTCTCTCAATATTTCATTCAAATATTTCAGAATAATAGTTCACTCAATGTTCTCTCATTTAATCAAAAAACCGTTATGAATATATATTTCTGTGTGAATGTTCACTCAATATTTCAGAACAAATAAAAAACATTGGAAAAAAAATCTCATTATGAAAGTACACTTTTATGTGAATGTTCACTCAATATTTATAAAAAAAAAAAAAAAAAACAAAGGTTTACTCAAAATGTTCAAAACAAATGTTCACTCAAAACAAAAGTTCACTCAAATTTTCGGATATAGAAATTCTAGATCAGAGATAGGGATAGAGAGAGATAGAGAGCACGACAAACGGCGAGAAGGCAAACAACGAACGACGAGCAGGGAGCACAACGAGCATAGCGGCGAACTGCGAGCATGGCGACCACAGCTATGGATTTTTCAGATATGGAATTTTGTAGATCTGAGAGAGGTAGGAGGCACTGGTAGCGTGGTTGATAAGTGTAAAATACCTATTTAATTCTAAACCGAATTTGCTAGTTTTCGAGTACTTTATTTAAATTTGAATATCGTTTTAGCTGTTTTTATTAGTCAGGAGCAGGGAAGTAAACAATCAGCGAACCAAGCGTAATGGTGAAAAAAGGGTAGCCAAAAATATGAAAAGAGGAGGTTTCAAATAACAGAGCAATTCCGCCTAGGCGAAGTTTCCACCGCCTAGGCGGAAATTCAGTAGAAAGATGCAAAACTGAAGATTTGAAATCCGCCTAGGCGACGTTTCCACCGCCTAGGCGGAAATCCGTCAGAAGGTTGCAAGGGCTGAAGTATTGAATCCGCCTAGGCAAAGTTTCCACCGCCTAGGCAGAAATCCATCAGAATGCTGGATTGACTGAACCGCCGGATTGAGCTGCACTGCTGTAAATCCGCCTAGGCGAATTAGCTACAGCCTAGGCAGAATTCCGTCAGAAAGATAAGGAGCCAAGAAGTTAGTCCTCCGCCTAAGCGAAGATTCTACCGCTTAGGCGGAATTCTAACCGACTTAAGCACCGCCTAAGCGAAGTTTCCACCACTTAGGCGGAAATCGTAGAACAGGTCAAAATATCTGTTTAGATATATTTGAACCCCTAAGCCTATAAATACCCCTTGGCCACGTCTGAAACTTGTTGTTGAAGAACCCTAACCCTAGTAGAGAGCTCTTAATCTATATTTTGAAGATCAAGAAGGAGGTTCATCATTCGGATAAAGAAGGATAACTTGCGGATCGATCATTAGTGACAGTGAACCGTTTCACTTCCAGATTTGATCGTTTCTCTCTTGTTTTATTCTTTGTAATCACTTTTTCATATCTAAGAATGTTGAATCCCTCTTATTTTTCATGGTATATGGCTAAGATCTTGTAGTAATAGTTAAATGTTACTTAGGAGTAGTCGAAATCATGTAACCGTTTAGTTGAGTAAATTTATGTTACTTTAACGTGTTGTTTGTCGAAATCCGATTGTGTTTATCGTTATTCTTGATATTATGCTTGTATAGATAAACCGAGAATACGGAGTTTAACACTCGGGAGAGGTAACTCCGGATTCAGATTAGGTTAAATACAACGTGACGTTTTAACGACCCGGGAGGGCGTTAGAACGTATGCAACCCATGACGTTGGCTCAAAACTCACGCGACTTAGGGTCGTTTAGGCGTTGAAGGGGACTTCTTCGTTGACACGAAACCGTGTAATCCCTCGTTTTACACTCGGAAGAAGTAGCGGAGGAGTTATTGATACAGAGGTTGTTGGATTAGATAAAAACCGTTATAGTTAACTAAATGAAATCGATTATGCATTATATGAAAGACATTTATACCTAAGTAATTAGTGTAATTAAAACTAACTTTATAGTTGTCATTTATCTTAGTATAGTAATTAGAAAACAAATAAAATTTGATTAGTCGAGATAATATGAAGCTATTGAAATCGCAATACTCACTTGAATTACCTGCCCTTCCCAGTGGAACGATATCCGATCCTAAAAAGATCCATTATATTAAAACCAGACCTCGTATACTTGCGAGTAGTCTAACTACCGCGAGGAAGAAACATATGTGAATCTGAGCACGTAGTAAGTTTTTGGCGCCGTTGCCGGGGAAAGGTAATGTGTTTTTCAATTAAGTTGATATTGTGATTAAGTAGTTGAATGTTAATCACGATAATTCTTTTGCTTTTAAATGTTATTCAATTCATTTATTTATTTTATTTATCAATTGAATTTGAGCAGTGCATGCGGCGGAGTAAACGTATTGCTAAGCAAAAAGAAGAAAAATCTACAACAATGGCCGGTGGACATGAGAATATTCTGCAACCACCAGAGCCGCAAGCACTCTAGCCTCCGAAGCATGAGAGGCTACAACGAGTCCTTCGGGACTATTATCGGCCCCTTATGTTGGACAATTATTTAGGGATCCGGAGACAGCCGATCCAAGCTAATAACTTCTAGTTGAAACCCGCCTTAATCAACATGGTTCAGCAAAACCAATATGGTGGGAATCTTCACGAAGATCCCAACGTACACTTGGCTACTTTTTTGGAAATCTGTGACACCGTAAAGATCAACGGAGTCGCCGAAGATGTGATAAGGCTGAGGTTATTTCCATTCTCTTTATGAGACCGAGCAAGGGGATGATTTCAATCGATTCAGCCGGGGAGCATTAACACTTGGGAGGACCTTGCATAAGGTTCCTCACTAAGTTCTTCCCACCCTCGAAGACGTCTCAACTCCGAGGCAAAATTCCGCAGTTTCGTCAGAGAGATTTCGAGCCATTATTTAAGGCATGGGAGAGGTTTAAAGACTTATTGAGAAGGTGCCCCCAACACGTTTATCAAGATTGGTTTCAAACCCAATTATTCTATAACGGGTTGGACGGCCAGACAAGAACGATAGTCGATGCGGCCTTTGAGGGATCATTGTTGTCCAAAACCCCAGCCGAAGCAAATGCGTTATTGGAGAAAATGGCGGCTAATAACTGTCAATGGCCGAATGAGAGGAACACGAGAAGATGGGTCGATTCTATTCAAGAATCTTACCATATTTCAACGTTATCGGCCCAAGTGTCCAAGCTCTCAGACCAATTAGTCGCCTTGTCTACAAAAGGTGCTTTGTCAAGTCAAGGGGAGGAGATCGCGGCAAGTAGTTCTCAATCCGGATTGGATAACGAGTTTGAGGAATGTCATTTTCTGAACAACTGTGCCTACACTTTCAGGTCGGCTACCAACATTCCAACTCACTACAATCCTGGACTTCGTAATCATGAGAATTTCTCATATGCGAATAATTAGAACGCTTTGCGGTCACCTCCGGGGTATGGAAATCAATCTTCAGGATATCCAATACAAGCTAATCGCCAAATGCAACAATCGCCAATGCACAATCCGAAGCCAAATTTGGATGAAGTTCTGGGATCATTTATGAAAGAGACGCAGACTATGATGCGTGAGACCAATAATCACCTGAATAAACATGAAACACGGCTGGACTCTATTGATACCACGTGTACCAACACTAATGCCACGGTGAAGGCTCTTGAGACTCAAATCGCATAGCTTGCTAGAGCAATTCAAGAACAACAAAAGGGAAAGTTTTCAAGTAATACGGAAACCAACCCTTGGGAATGCAAGGTGATTAAGTTGAGGAGCGGCAGAGACGTGGAAGTGAGGAGGCCTATGGAAACTGAGCCGGCTGTGAGTCGTGAGTTTCCAGATAATGAACCAAGAACTAGTGTGGAGGAGGAAGTTGAAGCAAAGGCCGATGAAGGAAAGGAGAAGCTAAGTGAAGACGTGAATGGAAGTAGCAACAAGGAAAAAGTTGAGGAAAGAAGAGAAGATGAAAGGGTGATACCGGGAAGAGTCATATTTTCAGAGAATTCGCCGATTCTAGTAACACCATTGCCATATCCTCAAAGGTTCCAAAAGAGGAAGTTGGATGTTCAGTTCGAAAAATTTCTTGAAATCTTCAAGAAAATTCACATCAACATACCTTTTGCGGATGCGTTGGAACAAATGCCCAACTATGGCAAGTTCTTGAAGGATATCATGACAAAGAAGCGAAAGTTGGAGGATTATGAAACGGTGAAGCTAACTGAAGAGTGTAGTGCAATACTACAGAAGAAGTTGCCTACCAAATTAAAGGATCCGGGTAGTTTCACGATTCCGTGTACTATCGGGAAATCCCACTTCGATAAGGCACTTTGTGATCTAGGGGCAAGTATCAATTTGATGCTTTCTTCCATTTATCGGAAGTTAGGACTCGGAAGTGCAAAGCCTACGACGATCTCTCTTCAAATGGCGGATCGTTCACTAACCTATACAAAGGGGATCATTGAGGATGTACTTGTGAAAGTTGACAAATTTATATTCCCGGTGGATTTCGTGGTTCTTGAAATGGAGGAAGACATAGAGATCCCAATCATCCTTGGAAGACCTTTCCTTGCAACGGGAAAGGCCTTAATAGATGTGCATAATGACAATTTGACCTTAAGAGTGAATGATGAAGAAATAAGGTTCAACATTTTTAATACTATGAACTTTCCGGATGAATCTCCCAATTGCAATCGAGTTGATGTTGTGGACTCTTGCGTGCGGGAGTTCTTTCTTGCAAACATGGATATGGATTCTTTAGAAAGCATTCTCACAAGTTCCTTATCTATAGGGGATCTTGGTGAGGAAGGCTCTACCACGGACCTTGATGCGGTGGAATGCGTGCTAGCTCTTGACGCTCAATCGAAAGACGTAGATTGTCCTATTCATATGGCGGAGAGTGAAGAAGTTGAAGACTCTCCAGAGAAATCAAATTCGCCTTACAGTGGGTTATTACTCAAGCAATTACCGGAACACCTTCGGTATATCTTTTTGGGAGAGAATTTGACCGATCCGGTTATAATTTTATCAGCTCTGACGGAAGAAGAGGAGAGTAAGTTGCTAAGAATCTTGAAGAGGCACCGATCCGCTTTTGCTTGGTCTATTTCGGATATCAAGGGAATTAGTCCGTCGGTGTGTATGCATAAGATTTTAATGGAGGATACGTTCAAACCCTCCATTGAACATCAACGGCGGCTAAATCCAGCTATGAAGGAAGTGGTGAAAGCGGAGGTGTTGAAGCTATTAAATGCGGGGATTATATACGCTATATCCGATAGTGAGTGGGTGAGCCCGGTACAAGTAGTGCCAAAGAAAGGAGGCATGACGGTAGTAAAGAATGAGAAGGAAGACCTTATTCCAACACGGACCATCACAGGATGGCGGGTATGTATTGATTATAGGAGATTAAATAAGGCAACGAGGAAAGATCATTTTCCTCTTCCTTTCATTGACCAAATGCTAGATCGTTTAGCCGGTTATGAGTACTACTGCTTCCTTGATGGCTATTCCGGTTACAATCAAATAGCCATTGCACTGGAGGACCAAGAGAAGACGACTTTCACATGCCCGTATGGAACGTTTGCTTATCGACGTATGCCGTTTGTCCTTTGCAATGCAACGGCAATTTTCCAACGATGTATGATGGCGATATTTTCTGATATGGTGGAGGAGAAAATAGAAATCTTTATGGATGACTTTTCAGTCTTTGGATAGTCCTTTGATCACTGTCTCTACAATCTGGCGCTTGTTCTTGACCGATGTGAAGAGAAGAACTTGGTTCTAAATTGGGAGAAGTGTCACTTTATGGTTAAAGAGAGGATCATCTTAGGTCATCGAGTCTCTTCCAAAGGGCTTGAGGTGGACCGAGCAAAGATAGAAACTATTGAGAAGCTTCCACCACCAATAAATGTGAAAGGAGTTCGTAGTTTCTTGGGGCATGCCGGCTTTTACCGGCACTTTATTAAGGACTTCTCGAAGACGGTGAAGCTATTATGTCACCTTCTTGAGAAGGATACTTCGTTTGAATTCAATGAAGCTTGTATGGAGGCGTTTAAGGCGATAAAGGAGAAGTTGATCTCGGCTCCAATAATGGTCGCTCCGGATTGGGGAATGCCATTTGAGATACTATGCGATGCGAGTGACTATGCCGTTGGCGGGTGTTAGGCCAACGAAAGGAGAAGATCTTCCGCTCGATCTATTATGCAAGCAAAATATTGAATGATGCCCAAGAGAATTACACCATAACCGAGAAAGAAATGCTAGCGGTGGTCTTTGCTTGTGATAAGTTCTGTTTATATATCATTGGGTTAAAAGTGATCGTCTACACGGATCACGCGGCTATCCGGTACTTATTTGCAAAGAAAGATGCCAAGCCAAGGTTGATAAGGTGGATTCTTTTATTACAAGAGTTTGATGCGGAGATAAGGGACAAAAAGGGGAGTGAGAACTTTGTTGCCGACCATTTATCGAGGTTGATTCAAGAAGACGTTGGTGACGAGTCTAATATCACGGAAGTGTTCCCTGATGAACAACTCTTTTCAGTAGAAAATTCACTTCCGTGGTATGCTGACATTGTTAATTATCTTGCATGTGGCGTGTTACCACCTGACTTGACAAGAGCACAAAGGAAGAAATTTCTTTTTGATGCTAAGTATTATCTGTGGGACGAGCCGTTGCTATTCAAGAAATGTGCTGATCAGGTGATCCGGAGATGTGTTCCGGAAGAGGAAATGGCTAGTATTTTCTACCATTTCCATTCATCACCTTGTGGCGGCCATTTCGGTGCGACTCGGACGTCATCAAAAGTACTGCAATCAGGTTTTTACTGGCCCTCTTTATTTAAAGATTCATATACATTTGTAAAAACCTGTGATAGATGTCAAAGGGTAGGTAACATATCAAGGAGGCATGAATTGCTACTGACGTCAATTCTTGAGCTTGAGTTGTTTGACGTGTGGGGATTGGATTTCATGGGGCCATTTCAGCCCTCATTTGGGAAGAAGTATATTCTGCTAGCGGTGGATTATGTGTCCAAATGGGTCGAGGCCGTGGCAACACCTACTAATGATGCTAAAATGGTGTTAAAGTTCCTTCAACATAATGTCATGACATGGTTCGGGACACCTCGAGCCTTCATCAGTGATGAGGGAACCCACTTTTGTAACAAAATGCTCAATGCCTTGTTGGCAAAATATGGAGTGAGGCATAAGGTGGCGCTACCATACCACCTACAGACAAATGGCCAAGCGGAAGTTTCAAACCATGAGATCAAGTTCATTCTGGAAAAGACGGTTCATACAAATCACAAGGATTGGGAGGTGAAGCTTGATGATGCTTTATGGGCATATCGCACCGCTTTTAAGACACCGATCGGCATGTCGCCGTATCAATTGGTGTTTGGGAAAGCTTGCCATTTGCCTGTTGAATTGGAGCACCGTGCATTCTGGGCGATCAAGAAACTCAATTTTGACATAAAAGCTTCTGGTGCGCAACGTCTCTTCCAATTGAATGAAATGGAGGAATTCTGGCACGAGGCTTATGAGAATGCCAAGCTCTACAAAGACAAAACAAAGAGATGGCATGACAAAATGATAGTCCGGAGGGAGTTCAGTCCGGGCCAACAAGTCCTATTGTTTAATTCAAGGCTGAGGCTCTTTCTCGGAAAGTTGAAGTCTCGGTGGTCTGGACCGTTCTGGATTAAGCATATCTATCCTTTTGGAGCTATCGAGCTAGAAGCCGAAGACGGATGTACTTTCTGAGTCAACGGGGAGCGGATCAAGCCTTACTTCAAAAATGAAGAGCGAGTTGTGGAGAACATCTCCCTCGTTAAAGGATAAAGCCGAAATTCTTAAACGTCCATGCTAGGGACGTAAAACCAAGCATCATTTTTTGACATGACATCCAGGGTAACGAATATTCCCAACTTTTGTATAAATACTTTTTTGGAGATCGTATTGATCTCGTAATATTAATTTTTTTTTGTGGTGAATTGATAAGGTTAGATGCTTAGGATTGATTTCCATGCTAAAACTAATTTAAGGATTGAAGAGGAAATAAGAGGTGTAGAGAAACAATGTGAAAACCTGAAGGAATCCAGCTTAGGTCCACACTGGCAAAAATTCGCCTAAGCGGTAAACCCACCGCCTAGGTGAACATTAGACAAAAAGGCTGAGAAATCATTCTGGCGTAATTTCGCCCAAGCGGTAAAACCACCAGTTAGGCGATAATTGGACAGAAAAAGTCAGTATTTTAGCACTGCCAAAATTTTGCCCAAGCGGTAAAACCACCGCCTAGGTGGAAAATTGAAGAAAAGCTGAACTTTCACACTGGTGTAAAATCGCCCCGGCGGAAAACCGGCCTAAGCGGATTTACAACCAAATCAGGGTTTCACACTGGTGTAAAATCGCCCCGACGGAGAAACTACCACCTAAGCAAATTTACACCAGAAAGTTTTCAAAAAGAAAAGGCGCTAATCCGCCTAAGCGGTAAAACCACCGCCTAGGCGAATTTAAGCGAACTCTGTTATTAAAACGCACAGTCCACTTCGCAAACGGCATTTTCCTCCTAAAAATTTCAAGAAACCTCTCAATTTCACCATCCCAAATTCTTTCCCCCCTTTTAAGATTCATTCTATGGTGCTAAAAACTTGGATTCTCATCAAGAATCTTCGTCCAAACGAGGAATTTCTCTACCCATTTTCGAAAAATTAGGGTTCGAAGGGTGAACAGTGCGAAATCACCATTCTCCACTGTTTTGATCAAATTTTTCAACAAGTGTCAATGATCCTATTTTTCATTTAGTTGTTGAATTATTTGCTTCATTTGCTCATTTATTTCAACAAAACAGTGGATTTGATTGGAACCCTAAACCCCTTTAAACCCTAAGTTGTGGTTTTCATGTTATTTGGGATTGAGGAATGCTAAATGATAAACCCTATCATATTTTTGTGTTGATATACAATGTGAATCATGTAGTTTGCACTACATTGCGACAAAAATGTGATTTGGTTATGGTTGGTGGAATATCTTGTGAGTTTTGTGTTGATTGACATTGGTTCGCTGATTAGGGTTTGAATTACTTGTTCTATTTTTATTCTTGTGCTTGGTGTGGTGATTTTAATTTTCAGGGAAAATGGCCAAGCGTAAGGTTGCCAAGCACCCAAGAACAGACGAACCTCTGTCCGCTTCGGACTTCAATTCCCTTAAGTTTGTTTCTAAGCAGGCGGAGGATCGGTATAAAGAACATGAGAGTAAGCGGCCAGGCATCCGTCAAAGAGGATTTGGGCCTTTGAATGATCTTCCTAAAGAAACCAGAACTGTGATCGTACAAAGATAATGGCAACAGTTCTGTGCCCCACCTCCAACGGGCGAGTTGGCCCTTGTTCGAGAATTTTATGCAAACATCGCAGAGGCTACAGGGTTTCAAACATGGGTCCACTACATTCCCATCCTCTTCAGTGCCGATCACTTTAATGAATTGTTAGGATTGACGGGGCCTGAAGCTTCAAGAGATTTATCCGATGCCGCCTCACCGACAATGAGTGCGGTGATTCAAGCTTTGACGACAGGAAATGCACAATGGACCAACACATGGCAGGGCCAAGCAATTTTCAAGTCGCCGTTTCTAAAACCGATCCCCAAGATCTGGTTTTCATTTATCTGCGCTAATCTGCTCCCGACGACCCATGTGTTTGACGTGTCCAAGGAGAGAGCTTTCATGCTCTACGGCATCAATAGAGGGACGCCCGTAAACGTCGATTGGCACATTTATTCTTCCATACTTCATGCTGCCAAGTCGAAAAATGGTGCTCTTCCTTTTCCTTCCTTCCTCACCGCGCTCTTTCAACGAGCCGGAGTTCGAATCACGTCCATGAGCCCATTTCCTCCTGTGAAGCCACTTGATCTAGCATTGATTAAAAGGTTATGGAAAGGAGGACAAGGTAAAGGAGATGAGGGTCAAGAAGAGGAAGAAGCGGGTCCTTCGGAGCGACCAACGCCTACAACCAGCCGAGGCCAAATCACACAAATCTTATGAGATGTCCGTAGTCTCCAATCCGATGTGAGTCAACTTCAAGATAATTTGGCCAGGATGGAGAACTACATGGAGTCCTACATCCGGCAACAAGATCAAAACCAACGGGTCATATTTGAGCATCTTGGAATCGACATGGCGCGTTATACGCCTATGCCACTTTCCGAGCCGGATGAGCCGCCACTGCCATCTCATCCACAATGAATGGTAGGAGGTTAGACTTCTATGTCTTCCCTCCTAGGTAATTGTCCGCCCCAATTTTAATACATATTTTTCTATTCTGCTAAGGGTTCACTGCTTAGGCAGTGGGGACACTGCCTTATTTAAGTTTGGGGAGAGTATGACATGCGATGCATATAGTTTTTTGTTTTTTGTCTGGTAGGGGATAAGAAGGATGAAAAAAAAAATTGATGTAAAGAGGACAAAAATTCTTTTTGTGTACAAATTTATTTATTAATGTTAAAATTTTTGTAAATTTTAAAATTCTTTTTGTTATACATGTGTAATGTTTAGCTATGCATGTGTAAGGATAATTAACATAGGTAATATTAGTTTGTAGAAGTAGAATAGAATTGTTAATGAATTGAGTTGTATAAGCATGCTAAGTTTCTGAGTTCGTTCGAACCATGTCCCAATGATGAAAATCACCCCCTAATTTGTGTTTTAAGGTTGGGGGTAATGTCATTCATGTGTGTTTTGTGTGCTTAACATGTCGATTAGGTAAAAATTATTTTGATCCTAAAATCGCACGATTGCATACACTCGTTGTATAATTAATTGAACGATTTAACATCGATTATTTAGTAATAAGTTCATGACAGAAATGAGGAATCTAGAATTTGACTGGGGGAGGCTTGAGGCAAAATTATAGGTAAGGTAATTCCGGAGGCATGATATAGGCCCTCGTTTTTATCGCTTGAACCTTTTGAAACTAACCTGAAAAGTTATTCCCTCGTTCTCCTGTCGAAGCCATAAAATTGTGTCACTTCTGAACTTGTTTCTATACTTTAACCAAGTAAATCTTTCAGAACCATTGTCGCTAGGAATAAAAGTGAAAATTGAGTGAAAACAAGTAGCATTAGATTATGCTAACTTGAAGCGGGCAATCGGGATTTCAGTATTTTTGGTTAAGTATAATAGTATTTACTTATCAATCCTGTAGTTGTAGCTAAACATCCTAAAATTGTATAAAATTGAATAAGTTTGGGGGTGTTAATTTAAAAAAAACGAAAGAAAAACCTATGTTAATATAGTGTTTAAATTCGATTGTCTTGACAAGTGAATACAAGTTTACTAAATCCTGTTCAGGGTAATATCTTCAAAGATAAGGGAATCATGAGAGAGATTTAGCGACAAACGTTTGTACCTCGGGTATCGTTAAAATTATAACGAGTTCCTATTTCTACGATACCCTTGGCCGTTATCCAAAGCCTGACCAAGCCCTATTGATCTCCGTGAATGTCCGAACCTACATTAGTGGATAGTTGAACCCAGTCAAGCATATGGCTTTCCTAAATGTTTTAACAAGTTTAAGTCATGACCTTATTCATTGAATAATCCAATCCGGCGTTTGATTTGTTATATATCCGAGTTCACACACATACACATTTCAATAGGATCTAAAATGATTTGAACTGATATTGAGTGTTGAAATTCTGGAGCACTACATGGTGTGTTGTCACACCCCACCCCGGACACCTGTCACCTGTGGGGCCGACGTGACGTCGACATAACATTACCCAGGCGACAAACCAGCTAAAAAAAAACGTTATGCGTTCATAATTATACAGCTAACCAAAATACCAGTCATAAACGTCTTTACAAGCTAGGGACACATCCGTCCCCAAAATATCTCCTTCTAGAACAATGAAACAAACTATGAACCTTTTCTGGGTTCGTCTTATGCGGCATTTCACGAAAACTTCCACTCCTCGCTGTACCATCTACGGACTCTACCCTGTGCCAGTAGGGGGCCGACTCCTAGCCACATCACCTGCGAGTGTACCATCTTCTCAATACAATCATTCTTATTTAGTAATAATAATACCCACTGGATATCACAACATTTCCATATGAATTATTACAAGCATCACGTGCACAGTAAAAATGAAATATAAATATGTGAGTTCTTTTTTCTTTTCTTTTTTTTATTTAGTTTTCCACCCATGCAGTATAAACATCATACCAATCACCTGAAATAACAACAAAACTATCCCAAAATAAACAACACATTACACCCAAAACCACAACGCACACAGACTAGCCATGGTGATCGTTTTAACCTCACGATCGGGAGTTTGCAACGGTACCGTACCATCCGTAGGATGTGCCTTCCTACGAACACCCATCACTCCGCCGAAGCGGATCATTACTGCGCAGTACAAACGTCTAACATCACTCTGCCGAAGCAGATAAACATCACTCCACTGATGCGGATAAACATCACTCCGCCGAAGCGGATCACATAATAATATCGTCTAATTATCACATAATGGTTTAACAACATCTAATTTTTAAGTTCAACCATTTTTCATCATGTATGCACATATACAAACAATTTGACGAGAAGACAGTACACTCACCTCGTTTTTTGCGTTATAAAAAAAACCTCGATGTCCCAAGCTCACTGAAGTGTTGGCGTTTGCGAACCTAGCAATGATGGGGTCTAAGTTAATATTTCATGTAAAAATTACTTAGGCAGGTAAGGCAGGCCCTAAGTTCCGTATTTCCTATTTTTCATATTTTATCCCTGTGATTTGTTATCCTACCAATAATTCTGTTTATTTATTACATCGGATATCTTATAATCGGAAAAAGATATTCATCCCGGATCGTTCACGGGTCGCGAAAGAATTTGAGTTCGAATTTGAATAATTTTCTTTGTGCTGGGGTTAATTGTGCAATTTCCCTTTTTTTTTTTTTTTTCTCTTCTCCGGACAGACAGCCACCCCTTTCTCTCTACGGTGGCCGTCCGCCGGAGGCCTCCCCTCCCATGCCAACACTCCCGTTACCCCTGCACCACCCACATCCTCCCTCAGCCACCCTCCTCCGGCCATCTCAGCCGCTCCACCGCACACCCACCTGCCACCGCACACACACACCTGCACGCTACGGTACACACACACGCACATCCCCTCATGCATGCCGTCAGGCTTGCATGCCACCGCCGACCGCACGCCACGGGACCCACGATCCCTGCCGACGGAGACCCACGCACATACGACGGCCACCGCAGCCGGAAAACGAAAACCGAGCACACCGTCGGAACTTACCGACCCAGCCCGTTCTGCCATGCATGCGTGCGTTCGACAAGTAAATGAGAGAAAACACATAAATACTCACCTTTCCAATGATCGTTGATGGTCGAACGGCAATCCGTAACTCCGCTCACCGGTGACTCTAAAACGTGGACTCATTTCCCGTCGACGGGCCACTCCACCGGCCGGACCTAGCCCTCCCTCTTCTAGGAATTGTTTGTGATGCTCACACGGTCACGTGGCCGGAGAAACGCTGGTTCAAAAAGAACCGACGACCTCCCTCCCTCCGCTCCGGTTCTCTCTCTCTCTCTCTAGAATTCCCGAAGTTTCTTCCTCTCATTTCCCCTCTTTCTTCGCATGAAGAGGATTTTAATGCATGAAATTAGTGGGTGAGAGAAATCTGAGCTCGCCACGTCGACCCTCGAACTCCTCTCCTCGGCCGGTGGTTCGCCGTCCGGCTGTCGCGTGAGTTCGGCGGTAGGATAAAAAAAAAAAAAACTCAAATTACACTTTCCTCCCCTTATTTTCTTTAGGATTTCTATTTTGATAAGTTTAAGTTTTAAAGGTTCCAAAATTATGATTCTGCCCCTAATATTTTTTTATTCCCAATTTCTAATTGCCAAATTTTATTTATTTATTTATTTTTTTTTTATAATATTTTTATCTTAAAATCTTCTAATGTTTTGTAATTTAGGTTTTACATGTGTGTTATTCCTTAACCGGATCTGATTACGGGTTGTTGAGGGAAGAAGAGCATGGCTTCTTTGACTAAACTTGTATCTCACAAGTATGTACTTCTTAATTGTTAATGATTGCGTATCTGTAGTTTAGGATGTAGCTAATTAGTGTAGTTAGTGTTATTTAGCATTAGGGTGTTTTGCTCGAGGACTAGCAAAATTCCAAGTTTGGGGTATTTGATAGGTGTAAAATACCTATCTAATTCTAAATCGAATTTGTCAGTTTTCGAGTACTTTATTTAAATTTGAATATCGTTTTAGCTGTTTTTATTAGTCAGGAGTAGGGAAGTAAACAATCGGCAAACCGAGCGTAATGGTGCAAAATAGGTAGCCAAAAAGATGAAAAGATGAGGTTTCAAATAACAAAGCAATTCCGCCTAGGCGAAGTTTCCACCGCCTAGGCGGAAATTCAGCAGAAAGATGCAAAACTGAAGATTTGAAATCCGCCTAGGCGACGTTTCCACCACCTAGGCGGAAATCCGTTAGAAGGTTGCAAGGGCTGAAGTATTGAATCCGCCTAGGCAAAGTTTCCACCGCCTAGGCAGAAATCCATCAGAATGCTGGATTGACTGAACCGCCGGATTGAGCTGCACTGCTGTAAATCCGCCTAGGCGAAGTAGCTACAGCCTAGGCGGAATTCCGTCAGAAAGATAAGGAGCCAAGAAGGTAGTCCTCCGCCTAAGTGAATATTCTATCGCTTAGGCGGAATTCTAACCGACTTAAGCACCGCCTAAGCGAAGTTTCTACCGCTTAGGCGGAAATCGCAGAACAGGTCAAATATCTGTTTAGATATTTTTGAACCCCTAAGCCTATAAATACCCCTTGGCCACGTCTGAAACTTGTTGTTGAAGAACCCTAACTCTAGTAGAGAGCTCTTAATCTATATTTTGAAGATCAAGAAGGAGGTTCATCATTCGGATAAAGAAGGATAACTTGCGGATCGATCATTAGTGACGGTGAACCGTTTCACTTCCAGATTTGATCGTTTCTCTCTTGTTTTATTCTTTGTAATCACTTTTTCATATCTAAGAATGTTTAATCCCTCTTATTTTGCATGGTATATGGCTAAGATCTTGTAGTAGTAGTTAAATGTTACTTAGGAGTAGTCGAAATCATATAACCGTTTAGTTGAGTAAATTTATGTTACTTTAACGTGTTGTTTGTCGAAATCCGATTGTGTTTATCGTTATTCTTGATATTATGCTTGTATAGATAAACCGAGAATACAGGGTTTAACACTCGAGAGAGGTAACCCCGGATTCAGACTAGGTTAAATACAACGTGACGTTTTAACGACCCAGGAGGGCGTTAGAACGTATGCAACCCATGACATTGGCTCAAAACTCACGCGACTTAGGGTCGTTTAGGCGTTGAAGGGGACTTCTTCGTTGACACGAAACCGTGTAATCCCTCATTTTACACTCGGAAGAGGTAGCAGAGGAGTTATTGATACAGAGGTTATTGGATTAGATAAAAACCATTATAGCTAACTAAATGAAATCGATTATGCATTATATGAAAGAGATTTATATCTAAGTAATTAGTGTAATCAAAACTAACTTTATAGTTGTCATTTATCTTAGTATAGTAATTAGAAAACAAACAAAATTTGATTAGTTGAGATAATATGAAGCTATTGAAATCGCAATACTCACTTGAATTACTTGCCCTTCCCAGCGATATCCGATCCTAAAAAGATCCATTATATTAAAACCAGACCTCGTATACTTGCGAGTAGTCCAACTACCGTGAGGAAGAAACATATGTGAATCTGAGCGCGTAGCAGTGGTGCAGGTAAGAGGCTCTGGTAGCGTGGTGTGGTGACTGCATCAGCGGTGGTAAAAGTAGTTGTTAAGAGAAAAAGAGAGAAAGAAAGATAAATAAATAAAGAACATGCTAACTGAAAATAGAGATAGAGAGAGAAAGGTCGACTGATCTGTTACCTCTGGCATATCCGATGCCGTTGTCGTCTACCGGAAGAGAGAGAGAACATGGCGAATCTGGGTTTCGAACCATTCCAGAATTTTCCAGATTTGAGAAGGTTGCCATCGTGGGATGGCCTCAGACTAAGAAAAAAAAAAAAAAAAAAAAAAAAAAAAAAAAAAAGGTAGGAGGCGCTGGTAGCGTGGTGCGGTGACCGGTAGTGGTGCTTGTTCCCAACGACGATGGCAATGAAGACAATTACTAAGTGAAAGAAACGCGCCGCCTGAAAAGTGAAGGGGATTGTTTAAGGGGCACTGAAATGAGAGAGAATTTAGGATTTTCGACATTTATACAAGAGTATAAATGTCTGTTCATTAATTTGGTTAACAATCAAATGACTATATACTAATAATGTTTCTCAAAAAGACCAAATTACAACCTAACTCTTTAAAAGTTTTTTTTTAATTAACTCTTAAATAAAGGTTAAAAAAAAAAAGGACGATTGTCGAGGAGTTCTCATAAGAGGACAAAACTACCGTATAAACCTTTTAAAAAAATGTGTTACGAATTAATCCTTTTCATTTTTTGGACAATTTTACTCCTCCATACTTTTCAACTAACGAGGGAAAACTACCGCATAAACATGCTTTCCCTTAATGTCAATGTCATAAAACTGAAATCAAGTCAAAATCCATTTTAAAAACAATAAAAACAAATCGATTCATTGCAGAAAATCTCAAAACAAATATAGATTCATGATTGTTACTAATACGCGAACAAAATAATATTCATATTTCTAATATTTTGTATCTTTTTTAGATAAACGTGTTACATTCGACACATCTAATAGTTCGAAATATGTATCAGATGTATATTCAGTAACAATTAAACACAACGTACTAAAAAAATAACACGTCAAACAAAAAACAACAAATAAAGAATGAAATTCTGAATGAAAATAGAATATAACACGAGATCGTGTTAAATTCAACACGAGATCATGTTGAATATAACGCGATCTCGTTATGTTGAATATAAAACGAAGTCGTGTTATATTTAACATAGTTTTATATTCTATTCATCATGGTCATCTATATATTATTATGAAAATGGGTTTTTTTTTAAAAATATTAAAAAATGAGATCGCATTGAATATAACACGAGGTCGTGTCATATTCAACATGACTTCGTATTGAATATAACACTATTTCGTGTTATATTTCATTTTTGTTCAGAATATAACATGAGATTGTGTTGTATTCACCAATCAGGTCTGAAATTTTCCAAATCTGATAAAGCGACTGAGAGAGAGAGAGAGAGAGAGAAAGAAAGCATGGGGAATAACGATCACGACACCGAACAAATTACAAATAGATTTGGCGACGAACGACCAGACAAAAAGAGAGCACGGCGATAGAGATATAGATCACCGATTTGAAAATCTGAAAAATTCATATTTTGAATTTTTCAGATCTGAGAAAGTGCGCAGCTAAGAGAGAGAGAGAGCGCAACTGAGAGAGAGCACAATGGCCATTCAAAATGAGGAAGGGTAAAATCATCCAAATAACATTTCGAGTTTGATATCAAACCTTTGGGGTAACATATAAAGCTAACTGGAGGAATATACTATGCCAAAACAAAAAAAAACTTATGAGACCATCTGGTCGTTTCACTTTACTATTTAGACTTTTCGGTAAAAATCTCTAAAAAGAAAAATCGTTTAATTTTTAGACTTTATATAACACCATTTTTCACGTAGAAAATAATAGAAGATTTTATTTTATTTTTTTAAAATAAAAAATAAAACTCATGGCCACACGTAGAAAAAGAAAATCAAAAAACAGTCCTAGCATATTTTTTATTCCGAAAAACTATGTATGAAATACACATTGACCCCTGTCGCCCATGATAAATAAAGATTCCAACCCCCCCAAAAAAGAACAAAATCTTAAGAAAAAAAAACTGGATAAAATACAATAGAAAAGATAAGTAACAGAAGGAAGACACGATGATTCAGTTATTGGCAGGCCAAGGACGAGTTAACCAGACTCCGTATGTTCACAAACTCGGTAATGGATGAGTTGACTCGGCTCATTAGCTGAGTTTCCAAGCCGAGGTAGCTATGAGTGGCCTCGTGTGCCAACCTAACATCAAACAACCGCCGTTCTCCTCCACCCTGTACCCATCTCCGCCGCCAAACAGCGCCAACAGCATACTCGCCTGCTTGAAGGCGTTCGAACCCAAGTGGACCGGTTCGAACCCGGCCGACTCGAACCTGGTTCGCCACTGAGCCAGCGTCTCGTGCCTCTCTACCCGGTCCACTCCTTCGCACGCCACCACGTTGCAGATCTGCCTCCCGAGGTAAACCTCCGACATCACCTTATCTTGATTATTCACCGGCGGTATCGACCCATCGACGACGTTGCCGCCGCCGCAGCCGGAGCTCTCTAGCGAGTCGAAGAGTGTCGAGTAATAGTGGAGGGACTCGGTGAATCGGTCCAGGAAAACCGGACCGTTGTGGTTAGCTTCCTGCTCCACCACCGTTAAAATCTCCGGCTTCATATCGCTCACCACCGATAGAACTTTGTCAATCGCGCCGGGACGAGCTAACAACTGGTGCAGTTCGAAGACCGAATTCACGGCCACGACTTCACCTTCTCTGAGATCAAACATGGAGGATTCAAGATCAGCTAAACTATTCGCAACGAATCCTCTGTATTCGAATTCCACATGGATAGTTTCAGCTAATTGAGCGAGTTTCCAACCCACTTCCTGTAAATGGTCCGTATTGTCGTGTGACGGCGGTCCGATTCCGGTTAATCGGAAACTGGGCGGACCGCCAGGTCTAAGAGCCAAGGCTTGTAGAAGAGCCGGCCATTGCATACCTTGTTTCATGCTGAAATCGATCACGTGAACGCGTTTCTTGTTCGCAAAAGCTTCAAGAATTGCTTGGTTAGCCGTGAAATGGGCGAATTTGAGGTACGGACAGATCTCGTAGAAGTGCATCTGGAGGAGGTCGGAAAACGCCGAGTCTTGTGGGTGCTGTGGGTACAGCCTGTAGATTCTTCTGGCCAAACCTTCGGCGAAATAGGTGGCGACTTTTCTCATCGCTCCGGCTTGCGACACCGCCAGAAACCCAATTTGCTTGACCAAAGCCTCGGCGACTTTGAGATTTTCTTGTTGAATAGCTTCGGCGCAGGCCAAGAGTGTGTGGACGAGTCGAATACCGTTTTCCTGCGAGTCAACCAGAACTACCGGCCTTGTTGATTCTGTAGAACGTGCAGGGCCTGCAGGCTCGTTCGGAATCCCCCAAATCCCGGCGGGGAGACTCGACGGCGCTGGTCCATAAGAGGGTTTCAATCGTTTGTTCGGTGGTTGTGACTGTGTTTGCGGTGGTGGTGGTTGGATTTGGGGATAAACGGCCTTACCTGGAATGGCTTTCAGATCATAATCGGACGACGAATCTTCAAAGATACGATCCGAGCTTTTGTCCTGAATCCGTTGATTACTGTTGAAAGTTAGAACAGATGACGACTCGGCCGGCGCGAGAAACGGATCTTGAATCACGGATAATGAATCGAAATTAGCAACAGGGTTGAGCTCCGAGATCATCGATTTGAGCCAAGACGAAAGATCTGATGGATTATAATGAACCGTCTCGGAAGCAAGATACGACAGCCCGTCGTCCTGAACATTACCCATCGCTTCTTCGAGCTGTTCCAGCTTCTGCGCCACATCCGCCATATCCGATGACCGGACTTTGTATCCCAAAACCGCCAGGAGTTCATCGACTCCGGCTTCCTGCTCACCTTCTTCCCACATCTTACCCTTTCCATTATTATTCGCCGCCGCCATGGAATAGCGGTCGCTACAGCTAACTCCACCGCCCCCGCCAATGGAGGTGCTGCCGCTGCTACCACCACCACCACAGCCGGAGAAATCTTCCTGAAGAAAATTATTCGGGTGGTCCCTCTTCATTTGTTTCACCTAATCTTTTTCTCTCTCCGATAATGGTTGGGGCTTGGGGTTTTCTGGGTCTTGCGAAATCTGTACCGGGCTCGCGAATCGAAGGACGGTATCAATGGTTGAAGAATCTGGGCATTGAGGATTGGTGATTTTTGCTTGGTTTTTCACTATTCTGTGAGTTCTAGTTGCAGAAAAAGAAGGAAGAGAGAGAGAGAGGTGCGCAATCCATATGGAGATATACACACAGTAGTAGTAGTACTACAAGTATGGCAGGAGGAGAGAGAGGGAAGAGAGAGAAGCAATGCTCGTGAAGAGGTGCGAGCTCCAAAGAGCGAATAACAGTAACAGCTCAAGGAGATAACATGAGGGGGAGAGAGAAAAAAAAAGGAATTTTTCTCCAATAATTTTTTAATTAATAAAAAATTAACTAATTAAATATAGGGAAAATTACCTATTAATCCCCAAAACAGAAATTATTTACCACCTATTCCCATCAATTTTTCTTTGCACCGATTAGTCCCGTCAATACGTTTTTCTTGCACCAATTAGTCTCATAAACACCTTTCCTTACACCAATTAGTCCCATTTTAAAAAATGGTCAAAATTGAGTTTACCGAAATGCCCTCCCGTGAGTTTCACATCGAGAAGGAAGATCGTCAAATTGGTGTACCGTTGCCACCGCCGGTCGCCGTCGCTGGTCGCAGGTAGCCCCTGCCGCCCCCTCCGCCTTGCCGCTGCCGGTAGCTGGTCGCCGCCGGCCGCCATAAATTACAGCTTTACCCCCCAATTTATGACTTTTTGTCACTTTTATATGTTCCAAAAAAAAATTTTGATTTTAGGATAAAATCGTTACTAAACATAACGTAAAACAAGATAACAATTGATGTTATATTCAACATTTACAGGTGTTGAATGTTACATTCAACATCTATATGAGAGGTATTTTGGTCAGAAAAAAAATAATATCATAAAATAAAAAATAAAAACAGTTGATGTTACATTCAACATCCACAAATGTTGAATGTTACATTCAACATCCACATGAGGGGTATTCAACATCCACATGAGGGGCATTTTTGTCAGAAAAAAATAACATTAAAAAAAAAAAAAAACACAGTTGATGTTACATTCAACACTCACATGTGTTAAATGTTACATTCAACATCCACATGAGAGGTATTTTGATCAGAAAAAAATAGCATTAAAAAAAAAAAAACAATTAATGTTACATTCAACACCGAATGTTACATTCAACATCCACATGAAGAAAATAGCATAAAAAAAAATTAATAATTTTGATATTACATTCAATATCCATGTGAGGGGTATTTTGGTCAGAAAAAGACAAAAGGACTTATTGGTGGAAAAAAAAAGTGATGGGAATAATTAGTAATTTCTTTTATATTTTGAAACTAAATGGTGTATGCCCCTAAATATACATAGATTTGTTTAAAATATAATTAGTTTTTTCCAATAATTTGAGTTTTTTTAGATTGTTTTTCTCAATGGTGGTGTTCATTTAATTTGATCTTGGAGTTGGGTACTTCATACTACTAAATACTATATTTAAATCTTATTGACAATCTCAAAAAATTCTTTATGTAACACAATTGCACTAATTTATGATTCAAATTATCGGATTTAGAAATTTAAGTTTTACTTTTTTTAAAGACCACATCTCTGGAAAAACTTTATTATGATGTTATCGTTCATTTTTTATTTACTCAAGAAGTATTAGTTCAATTAGTACGGAGTGACATCTTTTTTCTTGTCAATCAGAGTTCGACTTTCTTTAGGAGCACTACAGAAATTAAATTTTAAATTTAATATTAGGCCGATGTGAGGTAGTGTGCTTTTAAGACCATCCGGAGAGGTAATTAATCGAGGTGTATGTAAACTGATCTAAACATATTTTACCGTAATATAATCAAAAATATTTTTTTTTTATTAAACATAGTGGACTTTAAATTATTATTCGTGACTTAATTTTTTATGAGTTATTAAATACTATTTTTATTACAGATTATCATGTACATGTCATAATAAATTATGATATTATTGATTGGATAAAATTTTGATTGGGTAAATTTTAGAGACACCCTTTGTTTTTTGCAAAACCTACAAGCATATCCCCCACTGATTTTGAAAATTTCAGAGATTATAGATGGTTACAACTCTCGTCTTGTTATTATATATATATATATATATTTTTTTTTTGGAAAAAAAAATTATTTACAATTATATAATAATAAGAATTAATATTTTTTTTATCATAATTTCTATACATTTTTTCACTGTTAATTAATCTCAGGATTTTTTATATCTTCACTGTATTTTTTCAATTGTTTGACACACGTCGGGAAATTTTCACAAGAATTTTATTTATTAAAACTAAAATGCCAAATTAAACTAACATTTTTTCAACCGACCAATTTTTTAAATTATATGTCAAAATTTCTTGATTCATTTTTTAAGTTATTTTTGTTTTACTTTTTAATTTTAAAATTGAAGTTCATTGCTGATAAAAAAATTGCGTCAATATTGTCGGTTTGATTATATATTTTCATGTTTAACTTAATTAATTTTTTTTTTTTTCAAATTGGTGGATAATTTCTCATTGTTGCATGAATTTTATAGTCATGGTTTGATATTGAATGCACAAGACCGATTTGAGGAAGTGCTCCTTTTAGGTCGTTGGAGAAATGATTAGTCGAGGTGCATGTAAACTGACTCAAACACATTTTACCGTTTAATCAAAAGGAAAAAACAGTCATGTTTGAGAAGTTAACTTTTTTTTTTTAATAGTTTAAAAGGTCATAAATAATAAAAACATAAATTGATCAAATAAAATATGAAATTATTAATTCGTCGGAACTCCAACATACTCTTGGGATATCATTGTTGGGTTTTCAAAATAATAAAAAGGTGCCGCTAATTTTTTTAAAATAAGAAGAGATCTTTATAAGAATTTTTTAAATAATGAGGGTGCTACTAAATTTTTTTCAATTTTAATTATTGAAGTTGAGACGACAGGAGTAAAATTATTGAGTGAAGTTAGTGTTGCTTGTTTTAAAAGTAGGCTAATTATAGTTAAAAACATTTTAAGTTAGTTGATGATAGGAGTGGTGCCATATCAAAGCATAAAATAAGATATACATTAAAAATTAAAAAAAAAAAAAAAAATTAATAGTGAAAAAGAAAAGGGTAAATTGCCTTTTACTTTATTTATTTTTTCTAATTATTCTTACTACTTTAAAAAAATTATACTTTACTTATTTATACTTCCGAATAAAGTAAAAAATTAATTTTTTTATTTAATTTAATAAAATATGCTAAAAAATAAATAAAACTAAAATTTTTATCTAATTTTCGAATGGAATAGACAAAGTTGTTCTTTTATTTTAATTTAATTAATTTTTAGAAAACAAATTATGATAAAAAAATAAATTAAAATTGGATAGAAAATTAAACTCTATCCGTTTTAAAGTACATTATGTTTATTTAAACAGAAAAAAAAATTATTTTCTCACTTAAAGTGTAATGTTTTTAAGTGAAAAAGGTTAAAATGATGATTAGGGAAAGTAGAGGGGCAAAAGGTAATTTACCCAAAATAGATAATCTCCTCTAAATTTTTATTGTACCTTTTTAATATGCACACGAGTGAGCTTTGCACGTGTGGCCATTGCCTTTTCTAAGTCAAGGTCGTCAAACTGCGGTGACCAGGGTCATCGCTTTAGAGAAAGAAGATATTCGAATTGAATTTCCATGAACCTTTAGGCCGTTTGGTATCCCATCCCATCTCAGAAATTCTCATTCCATTCTCAGATTTTTTAGAATTATATTTGGGAATAGCATTTGGTAATTTTTATTTCTGTTTCCATTTTATTCCCATTTGAAAATTGTGCCCACTTTTTTCTTAAGAAATGAGAAACAAAAAAAAGTTGTTTCTCATTATTCCCATTCCATTCTCAAAACCCATAGTCACTATTCACCTACCGGCTTACCGCCGGCCGCCGGCCGAAAATTTTTCGGCAACTTCCGGCAGTCGCCGGCGACGGCGCCATTGTCTTCCGGCCGGCGTCGCCGGCGCCACCGCCGTCCGGTCATCGCCGGCGGGGGCACTGCCGTCTCCGACGCCGGAGAACCGCCGGCCGGCCGTCGCGGAGCGCCGGCCGGCCAGTGACAGCGCCACCGCCGTCAGGCCAAAACAGAAAAGAAAAAAAAAAAAAAAAAAAGGATTTTAGGATAAAATCGTTACCAAACACAATTCCCTTCCCAAAACAAAAAAAAAATATCGTTACCAAACGCGATTCTACTCCAAAAAAAAAACAAAATTCCCATCCCATTCCCATCCCACTGTTGGAATGGAAACAGAAACGGTTACCAAACGCCACCTTAGATTTTATAATTAATAAAAGTTTTTAACACTATTAAAAAAAGAAAAACCGATAATTAGTCTTATTTTTAGGGTCTAATATGCAATTAGTCCGTTTGTATTATTAGGTTTTTATTTAATTATTTAAGTTGAATTTTACTTAAGTTTTAGTTCTACATTGCATGGATTATAAGAACGTTGCAAGGATTGTAAAGAAAATTTAGTGAGTAAATTTGATTTTATATTAATTAATATTCGATATAATTTAATAATTATTATATTTTTACATATATTTGTATACGTTTTTTGTTATATGTAATGTTATAATTACATATATTTATGTAATATTTGTGATATTTAACAAATATTGGATATAGAAATTAGTTTAATATTAGTTACATTTATTTGTATACATTTAGTTACATGTTAATAATTACATGTATTTTGTGAGATGTTTGTTATATTTAACAAAATTTTACATACAAAATTGCTACATGTAACCACATGTGTGCAGGGCTTCCGTCTTTTTAAAATAGACAGGACTAAAATAAAAAAAAAATTCCACCTCTGAGAGTTTTTACAAACTAAGGGTAAAATAAGAGATCTCCAACCGAATGTCACATTAAAAAAAAAAAAAAAAAAACTAAAAAAAGTGTATTTTTAAAGTTTATTTTTTGAAATTTATTTTTTTATCATAAAAATAATAATTTTCAAGTTTAAATTTTTATGGATGTTTATTTATTTTTTAAATAAAAAATAATTTTTTAGAGAAATTTCACTGTTATCCTTTTAATTTGAACACATTAAATTTTAAAATATTCAAATCGTGTCAAAAATCAATTCAAAGCAGTAACTCCGATAATTTTTTATGATAAGAATCTACCACGTGTTGAACATAGAATTACTCACATAGATGAGTTATGTCATAAAAAAAATGACGAAATGACTAATTTAACGCGATTTGAATATTTTATAATTTAATGTTATCAAATTGAAATAATAATTCTTTTTTATAAAAAATATCAGATGTGCGAAGCGCAAAATACTTGTAAAAAATACTCTTTTATTTTATTTGGATCAGTGCGTTTATGTAAATTTTTAAATACTAATCTAATATGGGAAGAGCGTGACGGAAACGCGTTGGAATAAGGTTGGGACTTTGGTTTTTATAAATTTCAGCGTCAGATTTGCCCCACCATGAGGGAGACCAATTGACCCGTCCTCCGTCACCGTCGTTCCCAGCGGCCAGCCCCTAGAAATAGAAGAGAAAAAAACCAGCCACTTGACGGTAGCGGCAAGAAAAGTTAACGGCCTACGTAACTTCTCCCATTCCTTCTTATCCACCTCTTCTCACTCCATCCCCATGCATTGCACCTCTCGCTCTCCAAATTTCCCCTCATATTATTTTAACCAAAAAAATTAAAAGAAAAAAGAAAACCAAATTCCTCGTCTTATTATTTTGTCGAAATAAAAAATATTTTATAAAATAAAAATAATTATTTTTTAACTAATTTTTTAGAGTTGCCTCTGTATTTAGTTAGTGATGAGGATAAAATTCACAAGATAAACCTATACATGATGGTTCAATTGATCAATGCCGAAATAGGCTAAAATGCGAATAATCCGTATTATTTAAGGTACAATGAATAAGTAATTAATAATTCAAAAAAAAATCACATTCCAAAAATAATTGATCAACATGGTTCAATTTGAATTATTCTCTCTAAATTACAGGGAGACACTTATGAATTTTACTTTGTAAATACAATAATTTACAGCTTACATTCACGACAGATCATATGATGAAATTATTCAATTATTGATTAATTTATTCTCACGCCTAATGATATTTGGATTATACCACACCGGTATCCCAGATGTTTATGTAAATATAATTTTTTTAATTTTATTGGTAAAAAAATTACACAGATGTGGGCGCGTGGGAAAGAAGAAGGTGAAGGTGACGTATGCGGCATGGAAATGCGCGAAAACGGGCAACAGACTGACACAAACGAATACGGGTCCACCATATCGCCTTCATTTCTGCACACACAGATCAGGAGGACAGACCACCAGCTAACCACGTGATTTATGCCACGTGTTAAGATTCCTATTCTTCTCTGGGTCCCCACGCCCACCTCTGGGGGGCCGTTTTCCTATTTTTCTTCCCTTTTTCTTCTGCTATTTTTAGCACAAACAGTGGATAGATGATGCCATACTTGCTTTCGTTCTAATTTTTCTTCTTCCCTTTTTAAACACCCCCCCCCCCCATCTTGCTTTCTTTTTTCCTTTTGCCATCACCATTGCCACCGTCACCACCCCTGTGCTGCCAACCTCCTCCCAGAACCGAAGACCACCATCGACTAATTGATGAAAAAGAGAAAAATAAGAAGGATTCATTGTTTTCTTCCAACAATTGATTAATTTTATATAATAAATCAATATATATTTTAAGTTTGAGTTTTTTTTTTTTTTTTTCATTGGCTAATGAGAGACATTTTCAATTATTGATTTAAATTTTATTGAAGAACTAGATAACAAGTTCTCAACAAAATATTATTTTATTATTGATGATATCTAAAAATGGATTGTCAGATATGGTAACTTGAGATTTAGAATATGATCCTCCTCAAATTTTGATTCTTGCAAAACAATGAATTATAGGTGGACCTGTCGGCGTTACACATCGTTTGTGAGAAAAAGTATTGCTTTGATGAAAATTGGACGAAATCTAGGTTAGAAAAATGAATATATCTTGACTAGACTTTTTTTTTTTTTTTTTTAATATTTATAGGTGATGAAAGACTTGTCTGACAAATCTTTCATAAATCTTAGTTAATCTCTATTAATGTCCCAAAATTTGTGTGATATAGGAGTAATAAACCGTTATTCAAGAGATTTAACCACCCATTCCATCAATGGTGGGCTATTGTAACAGATCCCAAACACGAAATCATTAATCGTTTCTGAGCATGGGGGATACCTTGGATCATCCTCGATTTATCCCGAGGATGATCTTTCTTGAGCATGTTGACATGTTATGCTCGGGTTGCAGGTGATCGTGGTAACTTATGAATGTTGTCCTCAGTTTTGTCTAAGAAACCTAGACAAGATCTTTAGGCTCTAAAATTAAACTTGGTCTCACATGCCTGACACATGAGTCCTAATCACTTGTCCTCGGAAAAACGTGTTTTTTGCATGAGTTTTGTTCTTACACCTGACTAAATTTTAGAACCGGATGGGAAACCTCTCATCATATTATTAATGTTGATGAACTCATTATAAATTTTTTAAAATAATAATATTTAAGATAATATCAATTTTATTATAAATTACTTTTTACATGCACAACAAAAAGGTCAAATTCTCCCCTTACATCCAAACATATCCAAGCGGGTTGTAAAAGTTCTTTCAGAATAAAAAGGAAAACTTTGAAAGTACAAGAAAAAAGGGGATGAGGGCGTGACCAAAGGGTGGAAAACTTGTTAGGGAATATTGACCCTTTAACCCTTGATCCTTATCCATGTATCACTTTTAAATTTTTTATGCAACCGACATAATATTCTTGAGGAAATATAAAAAAGAAACTCTACTGGGCGAGAGGATTAGTCCAATTAGTAAAGAGATATATATTTTTTTCTTATCAATCAAATTTTGATTTTCTTGAAAAACACTTTAAGAATAAAATCTGAAGAGTATGTTTGTTTGGGTGGAAAAAAAAGATGGATATGAAAATAAAAAATAAAAAAAAATAAAAAAATGACGAAAATACTTGTTTGGTATTGGTCCGGTCTGTATGGATGAAAAAAAATAATTTTCTAAACAATTTTTTCTTCACTAATTTAAGAGAAAAATGAAGAAGAGTTTTTTAAGAGGAGAGTAAAGTTATAAGTATACTTTTGATAATATAATTTTTATTTTATTTTTTTTATAACTAAATAATATTAGACAAAATAATTTTTTTTAATAATAAATAAATATATTATTCTCTTATTTTTCTTTCGCTTTTGAGTCTTTTCTTTTCTTCCAATCAAATATATCTGAATAAAAAATTAAAATAAAAAATTCTACCTCATGAAAGGTTTCTATAAAGTTCCTGTAATAAAAAAAGAAAAAATAATTTATCATATCTTGAATTTTAAATAGTTAAATCAAATCACAATGTATGTCCGGAGCTGATGACAATAAACAATAATTGCAGATCTTGTTAGAGACCGCGTTGGGGTGAAGTATTTATTTAATAATATTTGTTAACGATCAATATGACTTGGTAATTAATTAATTAATTAATTAACACTTGGATGATTGACCCTCAACTACGTTCGCCGGCTTAATGATGTAGAATTTAAGGTTTTAAAACACATCTAACACAATAATATTAATCTAATCATATAATATAGAGCCATATTACTTGAGTGTTTAGGTTTTTCAAAAAATGTTTTTTAAATTAAAAAAAGAATTTTTAAAGGGAACTCAACTTTTAACAGGGAAATATAAATGGGCTTGACAAAAAAAATAAATAAAAAAAATAAAATAAGAACACATCTCTAAATTAAAAAAAAAAATGAAAAACCCCATTTCATATATTTAGTTTTTACAAAAATACCTTTATTATATATACATTTTTTTTTAGACTCATACTGATCCCCCTAACCCATCCCTATGGTCCACTTTCCCCCAACCAAAACATCCGTTTCTCTCTCTTTCTCTACTCTACTATCGCCGCCACAACAACCACCAACACACAACCTTCACCATCGCTCCAATCACCGGCTCCACCACCACCACGAATGAAGAAGGTGGAATCGAAGTCGTTGAGGAGGAAGGCGCAACGCGATTTCCAAATCTAAAAATCTCGTTGTCTATCACCACCATGGTAACCACAATCGCAAGACAACCACCATTGCGCGGTGCCTCCACCAATGCGAATTGGTGGATATGATGAGTAGAAGGAGAATTAATATTCTATATTTGCAGGAAAGTAAGTGAGTTGATAAGAGATCTAGAGAAATTGAGAGCACGAAATATAAGTTAAGGTACATAGGGAAGGACAAACATAGAAATGATGTGGGTATTATGCTATATAGGGATTTAAAGGATATTGTGGTCGATATTAAGAGCATTAGAGATAAGATGATGGTCATGAGGATGGTGGTTGGGAGGGAAGTGATTAACATCATTAGTATCTATTTTCCCCAAGTTGGATTGCAAAAAGACATTAAACGAGAATTTTGGGAGAATATGAACGAAGTTGTTCAAAGTATCCCTAACCAAGAAAATTATTGGGTCAAATTTGAATGGACATGTAGGGAAGTAAAAGGGAACATTCGAGAAAGTACATAGTAGTTATAGACATATCTGGCTATTTAATATGATTAAATATGAGAAGGCCAAAGATATTTGGTATCTCAATATTTTAAATATTCTTAGTCAGTATTTGATTGTTGAA
Organism: Eucommia ulmoides; assembly: GCA_016647705.1. NCBI lineage: Eukaryota > Viridiplantae > Streptophyta > Magnoliopsida > Garryales > Eucommiaceae > Eucommia > Eucommia ulmoides. Next base: position 11,641,703 of record CM028333.1, on the reverse strand, counting down.
AAAAGTCTTCAACAATTTAGATTAACTTCATCTGATATTTTCTTTTAAAGAATAGCAAGTCTCAATTCACCAATATGAGATACTTGAATAGCTATAATCGTACTAATTAAGTGGTACTAAGAGACCAAATGTGATCATCATTGATATCCTACATAGTAGTTTTGCTCGAATCAAAATAGGATATTTGAGGTGTGATATATTCTGTGAACTTTTATACTTGAAATACTATATGTTATAAGCGTATGTTGTTTTATTTTGATAATATTAAGTGTTGTTCTCTAACCATGGAACTCCAAAAGTATTTATTGGGTATAGTGAGAGATGCATGGTAATATACGAGTATATAAATGATCTGTCACTCCTAGCTAAAGGAGATGCGACTCATGTGATTCAATTTAACATAAGAGTTCTTGAGAAAAAATGGGCACTAATGCTAAACTTAAGAAGTTCATGAGCCAAAGTGCAAATAGGAAAAGATGGGGTCCAAGGTTTTGAACCCTAAACTGTATTAATAAGGCGAAGAAAGCCACTTGGCTACCCATATCCCATATAGAGGACAACCTGGTGGTTGCCCCTCTCCTCTCTAGTCTTCTAAATTCTTTTGTGTGAGATCTGTTTCTTAATCTCCATCATTGATTTTGAATCTAGGTATATATCTCCTAGATTCAAAATTGGAGTTGTTTTAGATTTTTGAGATTAGATTAGATCTTAGAAATCTCAAGAACAATCTTCTTTCTACAAATTCTTAGTATCAATAGTGCTAGAAGTGAGACACATAAGTCACTTCTAAGAGAATCGACCTCTTGTAACTGCTCATACGTGATTGTCATGTTCAGATGTTCTTGGAAGAACCTACTCAAATAATTCCTCAAGAATTACCAGCTTTGAGACTAAAGTATCGGAAGAGATGTATATTTAAAAGACTTATAATATTACCTGTATTTATTGTTTTAATGTTAATACAGTTAGATCCTTATAAGGGGATTGGATATTATGTTTAGAATTTTTTTTTTTTTTTTTTTTTTTTATATATATATATATATTCTGCTGCATAGATCTAATAACTTTAATATCCGATCCCTTTCAGTCCAAATCTTGTTAGGCCAGTGGCCCGCACAGGGTGTTACAAATGGTATCATAGTTAGGTTTTGATCTTAGGGCCTGTGGGTTATGAGTAGGGTTGGCAAGACAAGTATGTTCAGAAAATAAGACAAAATCGGCCCAAAATTATTAGGTATGGGTTTAGCTTAATATGTAATGGATCGTTATTGGGCCAAACACGATAAACATAGTAAAGAAATAAGTCTTGTTTTGATTTTACCTGATAACCTAATAATTGGCATGGAAAAAAAGAGGGCGATTGTTGATCCCGAGATTTTGATGGACAATTAAGTGTTGATATTTTTAGTGGAACTAACATTTTTTATTGAGTGTTTCAGTTTAAAGAGTTTCAATCAAGATAACATCATGAAGTAATTATGAAAGATGCACAGACAAATATTAAGAGATTGAAGATTCTGAAAAATCTAGGTGAAAATAACTCAAATCATTTTTACTCTAAATGTATCCCGATTAGGATCACACACGACACAAATTAAGATAATTTATATTTATGTGTCTTTATATTAAGGTCCTAATTTAGTTCAAATATTTGCTTCACTGTGAAATTGAAAAAGAAAAATTGACTTAAGCAAGATTAGTGTTTAAAATTGATTATTAGTGTCAATTTAGTTAACCGAGAAAAGAAATCAGTTAAATGGTTGAAAATGTCGAAGTTTGGAGTTGAAATATATTGAGAGGGATATTGTTCTAATAACGATTGGTCAACTGACCATAGGGTTCGATCAACCGATTGGCAAGGGCTAGAAAATAGAGAGTCTCTGAATCGATCAGTTAACCGACCAAGGGAGATTGGTCAACCGATGGCCCAAAGCTAAACTCCCTGTATTGATCGGTCAACCGATTAGGGCCGAAAATAGGCCTAAGATAGTATCTTGTATCGATCAGTTAATTGACACACCGGGGATCGGTCAACCAACCATTGTTTGAGCAAAGGTTGGGATACATCCTGTGTCCATCGGTCGACCAATGGGCAAAGGTCGGTCAACCAACTGGGTTGTTTCAGATTTCGAGAATTTTCGGGATTTGATAAAAAATAGCCTTTTTTTGGTAGATATTTTGGAGATATCCTAGGGATTGGAATATATTGATAATATGTTACTCCTATTTAGATATCCCTATAGATATGGTACATAAAATATTGTTGTTTCTCAATTTAGTTCATTTAATACTTTCTATCTATTTGTTTTGAGATTGAGAATTAAATTGGAAACTTAATTGAATATTTTAAAAGTCATATTTAAGTGAATTAGACCAAGATTAAATGGTATTGGTATATGGGGTCTATATATGCATTTAATTGTTATATCTTGTAGGAATTAATCGTTAGAGGGTCTGTTTCAAATTAGTTTAAATAGACTTGCGTTTTTTGAGATCAATACATCACTTCTATCAAGAACTAATTGTTCCCGAGCTTTCTAAGAGTCGTTATTTTGATATTTTTTTGAGATATCATTGTGAGAAAATTTCTTGAGAAATAGCGCTAAGTATTTTGGCGTCATCGATCTAAGCTGTCTTGCGATTCATATTCAATCTTTCAGTGGTTATCCTGGTGAAATCGTTTTAAACTTTTGTTCTTAATTGTGATTTTATATTATTATTGCTTGCTTGTGATGTGGGGGAATCTCGTTGCATATACCACATAGACAATATTTTTCCAAGTATGGAAAGACGACTGGGCCGGGGGTTGGAGTTCCCTTCGAGCCGAGCTGAGAATCGCCTTGCCTAGTTGAGGAAGTCCGGGCCAACAAACTCCAGGTTGAGCTGATGAACTCGAGCGCCTTCTGCTCGTCATCTTCGCGCTTAGGGTCTCTCCAGTCCGTCTTGAGGCTTTGGTCCATGGGCCTCTGCAAGTGGGCCCAAAAGCCCATCCTAGATGATCAGAGTACTAATCTACTTACTCATTGGCTACTCAATAGATTAGGTTAATTAACTTGAGCTTAGCTCCCTAAATTCGCGACACTAATTGAGTCCAAAGCCTATAAATATCTCATGGCATCCACTGCCCAACGGTACATCTTCTCTATTGACATCAGAGTATTTCTTAGCCCTTCTCCCTCGAATACTTACTCTTACGCCGGAGGGACTTTACCAAGCACAACCCCGCTGAATCTGTGTGCAGGTGCTCAGAGATCAAGACAGAGTCCAGAGAAGTATTAATCTCGGAGTCTGAACAGGAACTCAGGTCGGGATGAGGATTTTTAATTGAATTGTGATCACCTCAAGGTCGTCAGCACCCCCAAACTCACCAATTAATCATGTCATCAACGATCTTGTAAGTGTATTTCCTTTCTAGACCATACTGTTGGTCGTTCACCACTTTTGGACATCAATAGTTTGGTACCGTCTGTAGGAACGCACTAAAAGCCTCCCCTAATTTTCAACTCCCCACGAGGTTAAGACTTGATGATCACAAGGTCTTGAAAGGAAATTCGCCAAGCCGACCAAGTGTTCGCCCCGAACAATAATCCACCCCCTTATCCGTACAAGACATGTTAAAGGCTCCTAGGCCGAATCCCCCAGCTCAACCTGTGGAGTATCTCCACCAGCCCGCCATTCCGCTATCCCAGGCTGTCGGCCCGACAACTCAGCCCATTAGCCAGGCGGGTCCTATCTTACCCATTGGGCTGTTTGTTGGGCAAACTTCCAGGGCCCCTGAGGTGGCCATCATTGATATCTTGGAATGCTAACTAGGCGAGTTCCAAACCTTTTTCCAAATTATCCTGGCCCACCTGCCATCGGCCCCTCTAATAGGTCTCTTGATAATCCAGGTCGCGGGTAAGGAAGAACAAGTGATCGAAATTGAATAGCACATCATCTATTCTAGCGGGCACTTTTAGAGGCCCCGAGCCTATAACGGTGGTCAGAGGGAAGTTGATTTAGCACCTTCTGAGGCCTCGGGATCTCCGTCACCACCTCCGTCGAGACGAATGAGAGACGACCGTACCAAGTCTCCTCCGGGCTAAGCTCACACCCACACCGTATGGTCTGACCACAATCCCCTACACATTTGAGAAGTGGACTCCAATTCCCTACCAATACAACAAGCTCTGTGCCGCTTTTAGTCGAGCTCGAGTCTCGCCAGGGGTCGAGGTGGTGGTAGAGAAGCATTTAGTTGACATGGAGACAACCTTATATCAGATCTAAGGAATGAGGGGCCCAATTGGGATTCTTTCTGAGGTAAAATCTCCTTTCATCAACGAAATATTAGAAGAACCTCTGCCTGTGCGGTACACCCACCCTTAGATGATCCTCTATAACGAGATCGCTGATCCGGCAGACCACTTGTCCATCTTTAGGTCCTATATAGACCTGCACACAGCTTTAGTAGCGATGAGATACAAAGCTTTCCCCTTACCTTCATGGGGGTTGCTGATGTTTGGTTCAGGACTTTGGCCCCAACATCAATCTCCAACTTTCATGAGCTCGAGCACCTCTTTCTCTCATGATTCGAGTAATCGTGGCATAGGCTGAAGACCGTGGCATACATCCTCGCACTCCAACAACTACCTGATGAATCCTTGGGTAATTATGTTGAGAGGTTTTACAGAGAAGTCATTGATTGGGATAAGCTCAGCGACATAGTCGCAATGAATGCATTCATCGATAGCATGAAGCACCGACTACTCACATACGACATCTGCTCTAACACAACTCCTAGTCTGGACGCTGCTCTAGAGAGGGGCACGAGGTTCCATAATACCGACAAAAGGGAAACAACCTGAAAGAATCGTGAGGGAGGCCAGAATGAAAAAGGGAAGGCTGATGAAAGGACGAGCAGGCATCATGGATCCAAAATATTATAAGCGGAGGGGAGATTAGGCCCACTACCTAGGGATAGGAGACCATTCCCACCCAAGGGAACCGCCAGCATAATTTCACACCACTCACGGTCTCGGCGGCCACCGTCTTTGCTGAGAATTTAAGGAGGAACTTTTTCCCCCCTCTTCCTCCTCTAGTGAAAATCTAATGGAGAGGTCGATGGATAAATATTGTGAATTCCACCGGGATCGGGGATATTCAACCGAGATTTATTTTCGACTCCGGGAGAAAATTGAGGCCCTCAACAATAGGGGTATCTTAGTTGCTACGTTTGAAAGGATGATCGGGCTCTTAGAACGGAAGACAATGATCCCCGTGAAGAATGTAGGGGTCGTAAAAGAAGAAATAATAGAAGTCGCCCCCCTCCCAGACCGAAAGGAGATAGGGGCGGTGGCAAACAGAGGGTGGATAGTGAGATGAACGTCATCCACGGAGAACTGAGCCTGGGGGAAGAGACCCTTTCCTCCAAGAAACGTTATGAGCATAAAGCCAAGAGAAAAGCAGACGAGGACATCTTTAAGGTAAGCACGATCGACGTTGCGGAGTGCAATGTTATTTCCTTCAGCGAGGCAGACCTTAAAGATGTGCACGTCTCTCATGACGATGCCCTCGTCATAGTCTCTCTCATTAACCGCTTCAAAATGGGAAAAATCCGGGTGGATGGTGGTAGCTCCGCCGATATCATCTTCAAATGGGAATTTGAACGGATGGACGTGGATCCCAGCACCGTAAAACCGTTAAAAAGCCCTTCTGGTCGGTTTCGGGGGAGATGTTGTCAACGCTCCTGGATAGTTCTCGCTTCCCGTCACCGTCGAAGCCCATTCAAGGACCTCAATTGTTTGGACCAAATTTCTGATCATGGACAGGTAGTCGCCTTTTAATGCGATCGTGGGTCGACCGATGGTGGCGGCTCTCAAGGTAGTTTGTTCCCTATACCACCAGTTAATGAAGTTTCCCACAGAAGAAGGTGTGAGAGTGGTAAGAGAAGACTAGGAGTCCTCCCGGGAAAGTGCTCGGAGGGCGCCAAAAAAATAAAAATAGCAATCAAAGGCAGAGCTGGAGCTTGGGGAGCCTGAACTCATGGCTCTAGACCAGGGACCTGGGCCAGTACCCATTGATGATCCTTGAGAGGAGGAGGTCGGTCCTCGATTGCACGAAGAACTTCTAGAGATTTCCATCTACCCAACAGTTAAAGAAAGAACTGTAAGGATCAGAGTCAACCTCGCATCTGATCAGAGAACTGAAGTCACCGAGTTGCTTCAAAAAAATTATGACGTCTTTGCATGGTCACATGATGAGTTGCCGTGGATTAATCCGAGTGTGGAAATGCACCGCCTACATGCTGACCCACACCACTCTCCCTTGAGGCAGAAGTAGCGAAATTTTTATTCGGAGCGCCAAAATATTATCAAAGAAAAAATGGACAAACTGATCTAGTTCAACGTCGTCAAAGAAGTCAAGTTTCCCGACTGGCTAGCAAATGTGGTCCTAGCCCCCAAGGCCGGCAATAAGTGGTGCCTGTGCATTGACTTCAAGGACCTGAATAAAGCATGCCCGAAGGACTTCTTCCCCCTGCCCAGAATTGACATTATTATAGACGCTACGGTAGGGTATGAGATCCTGAGTTTCCCAGACGTTTATGCCGGATACAACCAAATCCCAATGTTTTTCCCGAATAAGTGTAAGGCATCCTTTATCATGGATAAGGGTATATACTGCTACAAGGTCATGCCATTTGGCTTACGCAATGCCAAAGCGACTTATCTACGACTAGTGAACAAAATATTCAAAGAGGAGATCGGGCGGACAATGGAGGTTTACATTGACGACATGTTGGTCAAGAGATCGAGTGCCCCTGACCACACCCATCATCTTCAGAACTACTTTGATAAGCTCAGGGCTCATCGCATGAAACTCAACCCTAACAAATATATTTTTAGAGTTTTTGCGGGAAAGTTCCTTGGGTACATGGTCTCCAAGCGCAGCATCGATACTAATCCTGATCAAATACACGCAGTCTTCAGAATTACCTCTCTTGAGAATAAGAAGGAAGTACAGATACTGACAGGAAGGCTCGCTACCCTCAATTGATTCATCTCACGAGCGTCGGAGAAGTGTTTGCCCTTCTTTAAGGAGCTAAGAGTCAACAACAACTTTGGATGGACAAAGGAGTGTGAAACAGCTTTCCAGGAGCTCAAACATTATCTCTCATCTGCTCGCATGCTCAGCACCCTAAAGGCAAGAGTAACTTTATATTTGTATATTTCCATCTCTCCAACGGTGGTAAGCGTGGCTCTTGTAAAGAAAGACTTCGGTGCTCAATACCCCATCTTTTACTCTAGTAGAGTCCTCTCAGATGCCAAGACCAAGTACACCAAATTTGAAAAGGCTTATGCCTTGCTGGTGGCTTCGCGGAAGCTAAAATAGTACTTCCAAGCCCACATGATCATTGTCTTAACTGACTAGCCGATAACACAAATTCTATAGTCACCAGACGTTTCAGGACGATTAATGAAGCACAACCTTGAGTTGGGTCAATTGCCCTAGGGCCGCCATTAAAGGCCAGGTCCTGACAGATTTCATTGCCAAGCTCACATTCCCTGAGGATCCAGAACCACCTGCTGTCGACTTGGGAGCTAAAACTGTGGAAATAGAGGGAGTGCTAAGGAACTCAAATCTAGATTTCGATTTGACAACGTGAATGCTTTTCACCGACGGATCATCCAACACCAACAATTGTGGGGGTGGGAATGATGCTCGTTTCTCCTAGCAACGAAGAGATCGAATATACCCTGAGGCTAGGGTTCAGAGCAACTAAGAACGAGGGTAAATACGAGGCTCTACTCACCGGCCTCCGCTTAGCCCGAGAATTTAATGTGAACACACTGGTCGTCTTCTGCGACTCTCAACTAGTCGTCAACCAGGTCAACGGAGAATATTTAGCGAAGGGTCTTAGTATGAATGCATATCTCGAGATAGTTAATGCCCTGATGGAGAAATTTGAAAAAATCCATGTAACTCAAATACCCCGAGAAGATAACCGACACGTTGATGCCTTGGCAAACCTAATCTCGGTGGTAGAATTAATGCTGAAGAGGAACGTACCCGTTGAGTACCTAGATGCTCCGAGCACGGCGATATCTGACTAGGTGCCACCAATTTGTGAGCTCAACGACTAACCCACCTAGATAGAGCCAATACGAAAATACTTGGAGGACAGGATGCTACCCGACGACTGCAATGAGGCAAGGAGGATGCGGTACAAATATGCTAGATACTGCATCATAGACGGGATCCTTTATCGATGCTCCTTCTCTGGCCCATATTCTCGATGCCTTCGGCCAAAAGAGGCCAACTACGTTATGAGAGAAGTCCATGAAGGGATATGTGGTAATCACTAGGGGGGTAGAGCTCTGGCTGGAAAACTGCTCCGCTAAGGGTATTTTTGGCCCAAAATGCTCAAGGACGTGGCCGAATTCATGAAAAAATGCGACAAGTGCCAACGTTTTGGCCCCCATCCTCATTTACCTCCAATGACCATGGTAACAATGACGAGCCCATAGCCATTCTCCCAGTAAAGAATAAATCGGTTAGGCCCTTTTTCTCAGGTCACTGACCAGATAAAGTTTTTGGTTGTCTCTATTAATTACTTCACCAAGTGGGTTGAGGCCGAATCCCTAGCGTGCATCACCAAAGAAAAAATCTGAGATTTCGTCTGGAAATCGATGGTGTGCCGGTTCGGAATCCCAAGGGCAATCGTATCCAACAATGGCACTCAATTCGACAACGACTTATTTGTTGTTTTTTGTTCTGGCCTTGGTATCCGAACTCATTTTGTATTACCAAGTCACCCATAGGCTAATGGACAGGTCGAGGTTATTGGTAGAGCGTGAAATACACCGCTACTTACACTCGCAAGTATACGAGGTCAAAGTTTTAATATAGTGGATCGGTTAAGATCGAGTATCGTGTCCATAGGTAAAGTGTGAATAATTTAATACCGCAATTTACATAGTTTCATATTATCCTGACGATTAAATTAATTATTTAAATTAAACTAATTAAAACTACTCCTAAGGATTAATTCTGATTACACTAATTAACTAGGGATCGATTTCATTCACTTCGTACCTATTTGGCTTAGTTTAGTTATCAATAACGATTATTATCACATCCAACAATCTCGGTATCTATAACTTACTCGCTCTCTCTTCCGAGTGAAAAGCAAGCGAATACATGACTTCGCATTGATGTCAAAGTCCCCCTCGAACGCCTTTCCGAACACATAGCCACATGAGTCTTGACCCAACCTCATGGATTGCACACAATCCAACTCCCTCTCGGGTTATTGGATCGTTGCGTTGTGTTTATACCTAGTCCGAATCTGGGATTATCTCTCCCGAATGTCAAACTTCGTATTCTCGGTTTATCGTAATAAGCATAATAACATGAAATAACGATAAACCCAATTGGAATTGGATAACAAACCATCAAAATAACTTATATTCAACCAAAGAAATATTTACATGAATTATATCTAACCCTAACTAATATCTAACTAAACTAACGTGTTCTTAGCCATTACAATATTAAATCAAAAGGAGATCATCATCATCAATAAGAAACATTAAGTACAAAGATGGAAACAAGGAAGAAAAATCAAATCTCAAAGTGGAGTAGTCCACTTTCAACAAAGAACGATCCTCCCGAGCTTTCTCTTCTCCATTGATGATCTTCCTCTTTTAGCTTTTCAAGATTTGGCCAAGAACACTTCCTAAAACTAATCTAATCTACTCCTAAATTATCTAATCCTATCTATGGTGAAAAAGGCTCTCAAATCATCTAAGCATCCCAAAGGAAGTGGGAGAAATGATATAAATAGGCACAAGGGTTCAAAATATCTCAGAAAATATCTCTGTGTTGCCGGATTTTTGCCTAGGTGAAGGAATTTCCGCCTAGGCGAAGTTAAGTCGGTTAACTTTCTGCCGCTACTTCGCCTAGGCGAAGTTATTTCCGCCTAGGCCGTGACACACTTTCTTGTTTTGGCTGTAACTTCTTCGTCCGAGCTCCAATTGAGGTGATTCAAAAACCTATGAAAAGCTAAGAGAGAGATATACAATTCCAAGTTTTGAGTTGTTCCAAAATAGGATTGAATCATAGTAAAAAATAGGCTTGAAGTTACAGCACCTGCACTGGCTTTGCACATTTTCACCATTTTTTTCAGCATTTTCGCTCGTTTGCCTCTTGTTTGCATCCATACACCTGAATTATATAAAAACAAACTAAATAGAAACTAAATATAAATAAAACACTCAAAAACTACCAAATTTGGTTTAGAAGGAGATAGGTATTTTACACCTATCAGTTATGAATCGAACCATCCTGCAAGGTTTAAAAACTAGACTAGACAAGGCCAAGAGGAGGTGGGTGGAGGACCTTTACCCCATTCTTTGGGTATATCACACCACTTCCCGAACCCCGATGTGAGAGACACCATTTGTAATGACTTTTGGATCCGAGTTCGTGATCCCTGCAGAGATCGGGATGCCATACCTTCGAACATCAATCAAGGGTTAGAACCAAGATGCAAATGAAACCATGCTTTCCCTCAACATAGAACTACTAGAAGAACGACGAGAGAGTGCTCGAATATGCTAAGCAGCTTATCAACAACAGGCAGCTCAATACTACGACAGAAGGGTACACTTGCACTATTTTGAAGTTGGAGACCTCATCCTCAAGAAGGTAACCTTAGCAACTAAAGAGAAAAACTTGGGAAAATTAGCCCCTAGCTGGGAGGGACCTTACCGCATTACCAGAATTGCAAGGCCGAGCACGTACGAGCTCGAGACCGAGGAGGGAGTCCCACTACGACACCCTTGGAATGCCGACCATCTCAAGTAATACCACTGTAGGGCTGACATCATTTTGTAAACATTCCATTTTTATGCCAAGTGTAATGTATTTTTGTATCAATGCAATGGCTTTCCAAGAAATAATATATTATTATAGCAGTACTTCGGAATACCTAGCCCGTAACACGAACAGTGAAACTACTCCCACTACAGGCTGGGGGGCAGAGTGAGTACAACCTTGGCAAAAGCAAGTATGAAATATTGACCAAAAGGATTCCAAAACCAAATTGCGTCAAAATACACACTAAGTGTAAATTTTTGGCCGAGCTATGCTCTCGGAACAACACCAGCCTGGATTCATAAATTTGGACATCTACCAAAAGAATGTCGAGCTGAGATCTACGAGAGCTCACCACGGATGCTAGATTTTGAAAGTTGTTTAAGCTTACTGATAGGTGTAAAATACTTATCTATTTCTAAACCGAATTTGCCAGTTTTCGAGTGTTTTATTAATCTTTTATTGTGTTTTTGTTAGTATTTATGTTATTCAGGTGTAAGGACGTAAACGAGCTATAAACAAGCAAAATGGTGGGAGAACGGCGAAGAAACGAAGGAAAAATATAAGGTTTCATGATAGCAAGTCACCGCCGCAGCGGTAGATCCACTGCTGTGGCGGTGAAAGTGCAGAGAGTTGTGTTTTCCTTCTGAAAGCCTCGCCTCCACAGCGGTAGATCCACCGCCACGGCGGTGAAATAATAGAGAGTTGTGATTTTTTCTCAAAGGCTTCACCACCGCGGTGGTGAAACAATAGAGAGGTCTGATTTCTGCTCAAAGGCCTCCACCGCCGCAGCAATAGAAGTCATCGCCGCCGCAATGAAACAACAGAGAGTTCGTAAAAAGCTTTACCGCTGTAGCAGGAATCCCACCGCCATAGTGGTGCACTAATCGACTCAACCTATCGTCGCAGTGGTGATCCCAAATGCCGCAGCGATAAGCTCTGCATAGAGGAAAATATCTGTTTAGATATTTTTGAAACCTTAGGCCTATAAATACCACTCCCACTCATCTGAAACAAGTTGTTCAGCATCCCTAACCCTAATACAGAATTCTTAAGCTATCTTTGCGAGATCAAGGAGGAGATTCATCATTTGGGCAAAGAGGAATCATTGGAGGAGCGATTAAGAGCGACAGTGGACCGTTCCATTCTCAGATTTGATCATTCTTCTCTTGTTTTTATCTTTGTAATTACTTTTCCATATCTAATGATGTTGAATCACTCTTGTTTTGTATGGTATATGGCTAAGATCATGTAGTATTAGTTAAATGCTACTTAGGTGTTTTTGAAATTATGTAAATGCTAGTTTGAATGAATTAATATTTCTTTAATAGATGTTTGTTTAAATCCGATTGTGTTTACCGTTATTCTTGATATTATGATTGTATTGATAAACCAAGAATACGGGGTTTGACACTCGGGAGATGTAACCCCGGATTCGGACTAGGGTAAACGCAACGTGACGTTCTAACGACCTGAGAGGGCGTTAGAACGTATGCAATCCATGACCTTAGCTCAAGACTCACACGACCTAGGGTCGTTAAGGCGTTGAGGGAGACTTCTTTGTTGACACAGAGTCATGTAATCTCCCGTCTTACACTCGGGAGAGGTAACGGAGGAGTTGTAGATACAGAGATTGTTGGAATAGATAAATACCGTTATAGCTAACTAAATGAAGTCAAGTAAGCATTATGTGAAAGAAATCAATACCTAAGTAATTAATGTAATTAGAACTAACCTAATAGTTGTCATTTATCTTAGTAGATTAAATAGAATACAAACCATTTTTGAATAGTCAAGACAATATGAGACTATGCCAATCACCATATTTAACTAAATTACTCCATTCCCAGTGGAACAATATCCGATCTTAAAAGATTCATTATATTAAAATTAGACCTCGTATACTTGCGAGTAGTCACATACCGCGAGGAGTGAAGAATCCTCGTGCGTACACTTACCCAAACAACCGACCATATTACCCCGAGCATAAGTCTTGTGTTGAATGTGGAAACGACTCACTTCCTATATCTTAAAGAGAAAGGATGAGCAAGAAGAGAATTGAGACAAGTAATTGCCCCAAAACAAAATCTCTTGCGTATTATATTAAAAAAATGAAGGCTTACATTAGTGGGGTTCATACCCATTTACACAGTCATGACAAACCAAAAAAAAAAACACAAGCAGAAAGTTCTAAGTCTTCAAAATTTATCGGGCCGAAGATCTGGCTCCACGCCCATGACCGCCAAGGGTTTTATTCTTCTCCGAGTACTCCTTCGACATCCACAATGTTGACGATAGTGTCCTCATCCCGGTCCTCCTCTTTTCCCTCGGCCTCCTCGTCACTTGCTTCTTCAATCCTCGCCTCCTAAGCTTGTTTCTGAGGGGCCACCTCGGCTGCCCGTTCCACCGCCAACTCTTATTGTTTGGGAAACTCTATCTCGACCCCCAAGCAGTCGAATTCAGGGTAGTGGCTCTAAAGAAAGCGAATCGTGGCCTTGTGGACATCGTCCATATACTCTGCAGCCAGCTCGTCTTTTAGGTTCTCGAAGTCTATGCTTGACTTGTAGTCTTGGACGACTTTCTTCTTGGCTTTACGGATTGCCTTCATCTTGAGCAACGCTTCTTTCTTTAGCCTCCTCTCCAGTTCGTCCACTTTCTTCTCCAGGTCGGTCTTTTGTCTTTGGAAATCGCCCTATTCTTTGGTGACGATGACGTACCTGGCTAAAAGGCTGTGGTGAGCTTGGGTGGCAAGCTGGAGGTAATCATTTAGTCTATTTACCCTTGCCTCCCCCGCAATCTTTTCCTACTGGAGGATTGACTCCTCAATGGCACTTTCAAAGATTTAGTCGAACACTATCGACATCCTGAGCATGCACTGTATCAGGGCAACAAATTTATTACACTTGGAAAAATTTAATAAATTGTTGAAAGCAAAATGGAAACATGAATTAATGGGGTCCTTACCGAGATCTGGTTACAGACGGCTTGGCGCATGAGGCTGCCGGTGCTCTCCTCCTCCATCAAGGTTTTGTCGTTGGGAGGGGTGATACGGTGGAGATAACTAGGCATCACCTCTAGGCTCTTTAGTAGGGCCCGATCGGCTGGGAGCCTTGTGTTTGGGATCCCAAAAAAGGAATCGTTAACCGTTAACCCGGAGGAAGCCCCGGCTATGAGCTTAGCCCTCTTGGAGGACTTGTACTTATTTTGTTTGCCCTCATGGGCCTTCATCTTCCCCTTGTCGAAAGACTGGGAGAATCAGTCTCCATTCCTAATACGCATGGGATGACAGGAACCCGACTTTGATTGTGGGGTGTCTCTTATCACGCCCCCAGGAAGAGTGGGGAAGCGGTTCCGGGCTGTGATGTTTGGCCAGCCTGGGATCCCCTAATGTGCTCTGAGCCAGCGACCTTTGCCACCTTAGTAGCCTCTCTGGCTTTCTTCTCCAACAACTTCCAAACAACCATCGCCTTGTCCAGAGCTGCAATATTCAACAAGATATTTAGAAATTCCTCTGTCCAGGTCAGCAACATCCAATTCTACACAAGAGTTGAACATGGAACAATATGAAAATTCAGCAAGTGTGAAGATTTGACAGGGTCGGGATCGCTTACTGTTACCTGAATCTTTAGGGATGTCAAGTACGGGTTGAGTGCTCAGTGGTAGGTACCAATAGACGATGAAAAGGTGAGAATTAAAGATCGTTCTTAGAACCTTGTCCCTTTGATCGACAATATCTTTGCTCAACTCGGGCCTTTTCTTCTTGGGTACTTCTTTCGCTACCCAAAATTACGATGGGAAATTATTAGTGCAAGTGTAAAAATAAATCCAAGAACAGAAATCCCCTCCAAAAGACTACAGTCTTACCGACTTTTCCTCATTCCATCTGAAGGGGTACTTTCCTTCGTCTTTCGCCAATCGCTCCTTCCTAGATAGAAGAGCTGGGGCTTCCATTTATGAATAGAAGAGTTCAAGTCCTTCAGGAAAGTTAACCTGGAGGAGATGTAGCACTACCCAGTGCCTCGGAGAATTGGCTTGGAGAAGAATAGATCCTTGAGAAGCTCAACGCTTGGCTCGAGTCCTTCGGCTCGAAAGATGATGTACGATGCCACTAGGGCCCTTATACCATTCAGAGAAATTTGTGACGGAAAAAAACAATACTCCGCGCAGAGGGCCTGGATCCACTAGTGGAGAGGGAATCGGAGACCCGCCTCCAGCTATTGTTTATAAACGGTCATAAAACTCGCCGGTGGCATGCAACCCCAATTGTCGAGCCTAGAAATAATAGCCTTGACCTCCTCCGAGAAGAAGTATTCACTTCGGCAGTGGAGAACGAATTCTTCACTCATATTCGTTTTTGTGTTCCACACCGGGCTCGAGATCGGGACCTTTTTATGAAGTTTCTTCTGCCCAGCATTGTGCACCTCGTTTTCATGAAGTAGCTTGGATAGAAAGATACCAGAGGGGATCTCCACCACGGTGACAGTGTCAGAAAGGACCCTGACTTCAATGTCATGTGATGTAAACGCACTACCACTCTCGTCGGAATGGCTCATCGCGACCGTGCGATCGACCAAGAATGATTGGATTGCATCACTCATTTAATAGATCCTAGCCATGGTAGTCGACGAGGCGTCTCCTAGAGCAGGACGACGCTCAACCCTGAAAGATAGGGAGTTGGCGGACGTCCATTATGAGGAATCAGACCCCAAGCTGGAGATCGAACTAAAAGACAAAAAACAAGAAGAGGAAGAAGATGCCGACATTTTGTTCAGACAAATGAGAAAAAAGGTACCAATGTCGAGGAGAAGGGAGAGCTCTGAAAATTTCGTAAGCGTTAAATGAATGCAGAGGCCCCTATTTATAAAAAGGGATGTGCCCATACAAAGAGTCACCCAGACCAACGGTTGCGAATACGTCGATTAATGCGCCAACTGCCATGTGGTACCCATCCAACGATTGTGACATTAGCTTTTCTTTCATGCCACAATGGGGGGCACGTGTTAGCCACACGCTATGTGTAAACCAAAGAGCCTCAACTCTTCCACCTTTCTAAGAAGTTCAAGTGAGAATAAACATCCGAGTTGACGAGCCTACGTACTTCCAGCTCGAACATGATCAAAAAAGGAGGAGCCTCCAACCTTTCTTTCTTCTAAGAAGACTAAGTCAGAAGAAATATCTGAGCTGATGAGCCTATGTACTCCCAGCTCGGATATGATCAAAAAGGGAGGAGCCTCAAACCTCCCTTCCTTCCAACAACATCAATTCAGAAGAAATATTCAAGTTGATGAGCCTACGTACTCCTAGCTCGAAAATGATCAAAAGGGGAGGAGTCTCAAACCCTCCACCCTTCCAAGAAGACCAAGGTAGAATAAATGTCCAAGATGATGAGCCTATATATTCCCAGCTCGGATATGATCAAAAAAAGGGGAGCCACAAACCTCCCACCTTCCCAAGAACACCAAGTCAGAAGAAATGTCTGAGTTGACGAACCTACATACTCCCAGATCGAACATGATAAAAAAGAGGGGAGCCTCAAACCTTCATCTCTTCCAAGAATACCAAGTTAGAATAAATGTTTGAGCTGATGAGCCTACGTACTCCCAGCTCGAACATGATCAAAAAGGAGAGAGCTTCAAACTATCATTTCTTCAAAATTATCAAGATAGAAGAATTATCCAAGCTAACGAGCTTCCGTACTCTAAGCTTGGACATGCCCAAAACATGAAGCCTCTTTGAAGATTCTGGCATGGTCCGATTTGACGAGCTGCCGAACTCTCAGCTCGGAAATGCCCAAAACTTGAAGCTCCATTTTGAAGATTATGACATTGTCCTAGCTGACGAGCTGCCGTACTCTCACCTCGTGCCTTAAACATGAAACCTCTTCTAAAAAGTGCAAGTTTATCCAATCGGATGAACTACCGATCCCTAAGCCTAGATTCCACTCATTTAAGATTTCTTGACGCCATTTTTCGTTCCTCGAGTCATTTTTTGCGCCCTCTCCACTTTACGATCGCACCAATCTACTAAAAACGGGCCGCTATCATCTATTTCTATACGGTCGTTATGTAAATCAAGCTTTGGCCTATTAGAAGATGTAATTTTCCCTTACGTGTTCGGTTATTTTTGCCTTCGAATTTGATTTAGTCTCCATGGGACGACCTCAACACATTCTAAATGCACCGGAACCTGAACATTTATGGCCAAGATGGCCATTGATCAGCGTCCACAACAACGACGTCCAACAAAAACAAAAAACGAACGCCAAGTCTTTACGGATTTGATTTATGGAAATCCTAAGCCTGTTACGTTCCATTCTCGCCCTCGGGACTTGGGGGAAAAATGATGTGGAAGAATCTCGTTATATATACCACGGGTACAATATCTTTCCAAGTATGAAAAGACGGCCGGACTGGGGGCTGGAGTCCTAGCTGAGTTGGAGTGCTTTCCGAGCCGAGTTGAGAATCGCCTTGCCTGGTTAAGGAAGTCTGAGCCGGTAGACTCCGGGCCAAGTTGATGAACTCGAGCGCCCTCTGTTCGTCATCTCCGCGCTCGAGGTCTCTTTAGGCCATCTTGAGGCTCAAGCCTATGGGCCTCTGCAGGTGGGCCCAAAAGCCCTGATAGGTGAATTTTATCTATCTATTTTCCAATCGAATTTGGTAGTTTTTGAGTATTTTTATTAAGTTTTAATTTATTTTTGTTTAAAACAGCGGTTAGGAGCGAAAACAGTCAAAAAACGAGGAAAGCGGTGGCAAAACGATCAAGATAATCAAATATTCAAAGCAACAGTTTCATTGTTGCAGTGGTGAAACAACAGAGAGTTCCCTAAATTATGATCGCTCACCACTGTAGCGGTGAGATCCACCGCTACAGCGGTGATAAATCAGAAAGCCTACTGACATGCCCGCCGCTGCAACGGTCAGGCTCCACTTGTTTTAGATATTTTTCTAGATATTTTTTTTTTCCATTCGTTCCCATTGTTCTGAGAACATCGAGGGGGTGTTTTGAATGTTCTAAAAAAAGGCTCTCAACCAACCAAAGTGGAGGAACTCAATTGGAGAAGAGGAAACAAGATCAGAGCGGTTTTTACGGATGCCACTTTCAAATAATGACTATTCTCTCTTGTTTCTATCTTTATTCTTAACTTTTTTTTGGTTGTTTGAACATGTATATATTGTTTATCATTGAATATACGGTTATGGCCATGAGCTGAACATTGATTACCTATGGGATTAATGTAGTTTATTAATATACATTGTTTAATTTTTGTTTCGTTATCGGTTGTTCTTGCCTATTTGATTGTGTTTACCCTTCTTCTTCATTTATATGCTTGTTTAGATATATTGAGAAATTGGGGTTTGACTCTCTGGAGAGGTAACCTCGAATTCGGACTAGAGTTTAAACACAACATGACGATTTAATGACTTGGGAGAGCGTTAGAAAATATGCAATCCGTGAGGTTGGGGCGAGACTCATGTGACCAAGTGTTGTATAGATGCTCGAGGAGGACTTCTGCATTGACATGAAGTCACATATTCATTCACTTTACACTCGGGAGAGGTAGTGAGTGAGTTTTCGATACCTAGATTGTCGGATAGATTTGAACACTGTTAATGTAAACTAGATTGGATAGAACACGTATACATAAACGAAGTTAATCCCTAGATAATCTATTCCCATATAATATATTTAGTATTATAGTTTAATTAATTATTAAATTAGTATTATATTTTTATAAACAAAAACCCTATTTTTATCATTTAAATAAAGTTCGGTTATGATAATCGTGGTACTTAGCAACAATTTAATCCAATCCCTATGGATACGACAACCCTTCTCATTCACTATTCTATAAAACTTGACCCGTACACTTGCGGTGAAAGTAGCGACGTAATTTCGTGCTACCAAGCCCAACCCTGATGATTAGAACACAAATCTACTTGCTCATTAGCTGCTCAGCGGATTAGGTTAATTAATTTGAGCTTGGCTCCCTAAATTCGCGGTGCTAATCGAGTCCAAAACCTATAAATACCTCATGGCATCCACTGCCTGACGGTACGTCTTCTCTACTGGCATTAGAGCATTTCTTAGCCCTTCTCCCTTGGATACTTACTCTCACGCCGAAGGGACTTTACTGGGCATAACCACGGTGAGTCTGTGTGTAGGTTTTCGGAGACCAAGACAGAGTCCAGAAAAGCATTCATCTCGGAGTCTGAACAGGATCTCAGGTTGGGACGAGAATTTCTGATCATATTGCAATCACCTCGAGGTCGTCAGCACCTCCGAACTCACCAATTAATCACGTTATCAATGATCTTATAAGTGTATTACCTTTCCAGACCATACTGTAGGTCGCTCACCACTTTTGGACATCAACAGCTTGGATATAAGATATCTGTGAAATCGTTTTTAAACTTCAAAGAGCATAAAAATTATTTTAAGGTGATTTTTGTGATAATCTAATTACGTGCTTATTTTTTTTGCTACCCATATCTATTATAATCAAATTTTGAATTCCTCACATAATATTCTATCCTAGTAAATTCGGGACATTAATCGAGTTAAATTGATTTGAGATAGTAGAAGTTCCGAGTGAGAAGAAATTTATTAATTTTTGTAATTGGTGAGTTTGTGCGGATTAGATACTATTGGGAGTATTTAGTTAGGGGTAGCTTGGGTTTCGATCTCTTCTGGTGAAGAGATTGAAGTTTAATCTTTACTTATTGCATAAAAAATATTAGGTTACTCTTTTTCCTTGAAAATAGTTAGGCTTAATTCTTTCTGATTAGAATTAAATTTGAGTGATTTGTAACTGTTTCATCCTTATTGGGGAAAATGACACTTGGAGTTTTTTGAGAGGTTTGATTCTTAGCCTGGTAAAAGAATTATGTTAGTCTTTAGCCTGAAAAAAGATAAGGTTCTTCTTTAGTCTGTAAAAAGGGAATTGTAAAGGTTAATTTTGAGTCTGTAAAAGAATCATTGTGTAAAGGTTTGGTTCCTACCTATTAAAGGAATCAAGTAATTTAGTAGGTACGAATCTCCGTGAGACTCGGAGGACTAGATTAGTCAAGAGTAGCTTGGTGAATCAAGATATATCCTTGTGTACTGCTTTGTTTACTTTATTATATTTTGGTGTTTGGGTGTGCACCTAGATTAAATATACTTATCTGCTGCATTATAAAAATAATAATTGATTTAGGGTAAATCGATTATTTGATTAATTAAGTATTGAGAAAATTAAAATTTGTTTAAATTTTTATAACTACCCAATTCACCCCCTTCCCCCTCTTGGGTAGTTCATTGGACCAACAATTTTAATTGTATTTTAGGTTACATGTTAAAAGATGACATAATACGTTACACGACATTTGTAATAAAATATTTTCAGAATAAATATATTTTAATAACTTCTTATAAATATTACCCTATACTTATGTAATATTACAATTTTATATATATATATATATATATATATATATATATATATATATATATATATATATATATATATATATATATATGATAGGTTATACTGGTTTGTGGTTCTTGAATGTGGTACTTTGTTTTTTATAATGGGTTAACAGGTTTATAATTTTTCATTTGTAAGGTGTTTTGTTATTTTAATTGTTTACAAAAAAAATGTATTTACAAGCTTATAATGTGTAATGGGTGAAACATGTCTTTATTGTCATACGATACCTTATTGTATCATGTTATCATTTCACATTATTTTGTAACATGACAACCTATCGTATCGCGTCGTGTTGACACGATTAACTTGTCATGCTTGTGTTTTGATTTCATGACAAGATAAGTTATTGTGTTGTATTTGTGTTGTGTGTTATTGAGTTTATTTCAAACCATAACGACACGAAACACGACACAAGGACATGATTTTCCAACCCTAGTTATGGGCCCGCATGTTACTTTATGTATCGAACAATTTTTTCAATACTTTCGATATGGAATTTTACAATATCCACCACTCAAAGATGCGATGTTCTCGTTGTGTTGGTCCCCTTTTAGTTGATGGTGTAGATAGTAGACCGGAAGCGGACACAAAACAACCAAGAAGCAGACATAAGGTACCTATCTTGAGGTCTCTACCACTCTCCGAAGCCTCTACTCCTTCACCAATACCACCATGGTGCCGTTTCAGGATGAGGGTTAACTTTGATACCATTCGTAACGCCCTATGCACTCCACTGGCCTAATAAGTTGTTTAACTATTTTGGGACAGGCAGACTCACTTCAAAAAATTAGTAGGTCAATGGGCCGCATGGGACCCTACAAATATATTGTGAGATCCTGAAATGGAAAAAGATTTTTTTGATATTGAGTTACGTGAACTTGATCTAAAAGTTAATGGACCCATGGTCCGCATGTGACATTAAATTTGCATTAAAATATTATTCTTTTATTAAAATTAAAAACAAAACTAATCATAATAATAGCTTTCATTAAGAATTTATTTTTATAACTATTCGTAATAAGAATTTTCAATTAAGAACTTATTTTTATCAGTAATTTAAAAATCACATTTTTTATCGAATGAAAAAGTAATGAGACATATAATTCGTTCAACGATTTGGTAAAACAACATCATAATTACATACCAAATAACACTATATAATTAAAAATACTTTTTTATCTTAAAAATATCAATTATATTTAATTTATTAAATAATTGAAATTAGACATTGGACATTACTAAAAATTTGAATAAATAAAATACGAAGTTGGATGGAAATAGAAATGTAGTTCACTTTAGATTTTTTGTAGGTTTTTTTTTCTGGTGAAAGATTTTTGTGGTACACTTTATTCAAAACATAGCAAAAAAAAAAAAAAATATAGAATAGGATAGGGAGTAGTGATACCCCCTACCATGTGCTTAATGTCTCCCTATGTGTTTCGCGTTTGCCTTTTAGTGTCTAGGCACAAATCAATTCCAATCCATAGAAAGGGAGGGCTTAAAAGCTGTAGCTTTCTTCAATATTGGGCCCTCTCTTATGGACAACTTTGATCTTACAAGAGGGCTAGGCCCTATATGTTAGCTACCCCTTTGCCGACTCTACCACATGTCAAATCATGCCATAAAGGCATTGAGGAGCAAACCACAAGGCCCACGTTGTTCACGAGGATTCAAAATACTTAACATAAAATATTAATAATAGTCTACACAGTATATTATATATCAAATAATTTTTTTTTTTTTTTTTTTTTTATAGTTAAAATATTCTCACAATATCATCCCTCACTCATAAACGTGACGTTCTTGTCGTGTTGGCTCAATTCGTCCGCTTGATTAGTGTTATAGAAGAACACATAAGTAGATACAGAGCAACCCATAAGCCGACACGATGTACATAACCTGAGACCTCTACCTCTCTTTGGAGCTTTACTCCTCTATCAATACCACCATGTTGACGTTAGTAACACTTCATGTGGCCCACTGGCTAGTATCTTTTGGATCGAGTCCACGCGAACCAAAATACTTAAGTCAATATGTTAATAGTAGTTCACATGGTGCATTATATACTAGACAATCTTTTTTAATAGTTCGGATACGAGATCTCTCACAATATATATAGGTTTTAATTATGTCACTAATTTCTCTTATCATTTACCAGTTAATCATGAATTTCCCCTTATCATATTACAAATATTAGTGACCTCCACCATTATATTTGTTCAATACCACCCTTTCAAGTTAATAATTGAGAATGGATTTAGGTTGCACAAAAGGGTTTGAAAGGCATGGGATAGGCTTTAAGGGTTGTTTTGTTGGTGGGGTGTGGATTATTGTAGTGGTTTTGGAGGCAAAGATAGATTGCTGCGGTGGTGGAGAAACATCAAAGATGCATGGTGGTTGAGAGAAGAAGACGAAGAGAGAGAAAAAAATCGAAATTTCGACAAAAGAAAGATAGAGAGCGGTAAAATAGTAATCTAAGATATATAAATTTTTTGTTTATATTTTATTGTGTTATATCAATTAAAAATAGGAATTTTAATTTTATAGTCTCTAAGAAATTGACATCTTACAAAATGAAGTTTTAACCACTTTGAATTAATATTTTAAACCACACAAATTCTTAGCAAATGGTCCTTGACTTATGCCCTTTTATTTTCGCTCTATTTACATTCCCATGCCACTTAATGCTCTACAATTTGCCTGCATTTATGAGAAATAGTAGTTCCCAAATATATGAACGACGACTGGAAAATCGAATGTTATGAACAAATTCAATGATCAAAAAATTAAACCAAAAACACCAAAATAATGTGCAAAAAATACTCTTTCTGATGATATAATTTTTTAATTTTTTGGATGAAAAATGAGAATTTGTGAATGTTCATATGGACTGGGCCGCGGTATCTTTGTGACAAATCACTTGTTGTATTCCTAAAATAGCGCAGTCGTTATCCTAATAATCAAGCACCCTACCATATAAACCTCCTTCCATTCACGATATACACTAAATTGTCAAAAACGTTTATCTGTCTCGCGAGAAAATCGAAACCCCTAACCTAAACATCCACCAACCTTCCTCTATCGTCAATGGTGAAAACAACTAAATCGAAACACTCACCATCCAAGAAAAAAATAGTGAAAGTTGAACATTTACAAGGTCAGTAACGTCTGCTCCGTCGATTATAGGGTATAAATAATGAATATTTGTTGTCATTTGTGATTTACTGACGATTTCTTTTTCCTTAGTGAAGTCGCTCGAATGTTCTCCATCCTATTTCTACTACGACTGGTAAAAAAGTATAGGAACACGTTTTATTTGAGTATTCCTATGTTTCTACATTTTGTTTGGGAAATGTTCATGTGAGGCGCAATAAAGCTCTTTTTTGATAAATCAAGGGTTAATATTCGAATGTTCAACAATCAAAACCTAAATATGTGAATGTTCTGTTTATCAAAGGTTCTATTTTTACATTTGAATGTTCCATGCATGTGATCACGGATAACTGGTATTTTAACCCACGTATGAGTGTAAGTATTCACATTTAAGTTCTGGGTAAGACTGAGTAGTTAATTTGTGAGTAAAAACCGTTTAACTGCTTTGGTGTATGAACATTCAACGGGTGGTACATATGAACATCACTTAACATAATCGCGAGTTGATGTTCAATATTTTGTGTTTGAAATTGTTAATGTACTATTTAATTATGAATGTTCATTCCTAATGAGTGAACTATACGTAAAATTGAATGTGAATATCCATGTGTGTGATGTCGAGTGTTGTTTAAGCCACAAGATATTCTGAATATACATATTTATGTTGCAATCAAACCGAGTTAGATAATTTCTGAATGTTGCAATCCTTTGTGGCTCGGAGGAAGCTCCCATTGAACAATGTTTAGAAACTCCACAGCAAAAAATGGTCGTAAGTAATGAATATTATATCTCTGTACATGATGTACATGATGTCGTAATACGCGGAGAACAAACCTGTAACAAATTCTCCCCATCGCGAAAGCGAGAGAATCCAGAACATTTGCAAAGTCAGTGGCGTTTTGTTCCGACGAGTATGTTGATTTGGATTGTGAATAGTCACGCTGCGTTTTTTTTTTTTTTTTTTTCTTCATCGGGATTGTTTCCTGATAAAATGCTAAATGAATATTCATTGGTTAGAAAATGCTAAATGAGCATTCATTGGTTAGAAAGTGTTAAATGAACATTCATGTATCAAAATTTTGCATTCTTGAAAATTCACCATGCAAAATGAACATTCATAAAAAAATCTTAAGAAAAATGCTAAATGAACATTCATTGGTTAAAAAGTTGTGTTTTTTTTTCAAAAAAATATTTGAGAGTCATAACTCAAAATAAAAACTACATAGAGTCGGGGCAGAGAGAGACAATTTACATACCTCATTGTTTAATGTGTTGAATTAAAATATCAGACACCAAAATGAGATGCTACCAAAATATTGGGACATAAAGCGTAAAAACTCTGAACTAATAGGAAGCGGTGGAAATTGTAAACGCCGAGATCACAGGTTCGAAACGGTTGAACCCAGACATGGCGTCCTTGACGTGATCCTCTACACCACCGTTATGTGTCGTGGCTAACCAAGCCCATGTCCTCCTCTATTAGGTTTGCTACTGACATGTCGTCGTTCACGGCTGACGACATACCATCTCCTTCTTGAGTAAAAGTGACGGTACCGCAAACACCCTCACTGCCACTAAGAACAACTACAGCCTTCACCATTTTTATTTGTGATCTCATATCAATCCCTTTGTAGACAGAGAAGATATGAAAGAGAGAGGAGTTACGTATGGTGAATTAAAAATGAAACAATACCCAAAATAATTTCAAATTAGTCTGGGAGTTACCATAATTAAGCTGCAAAAAACTTACCATACTCATCAATATGCCCTGTCGAAGGGGTATTGACGTCCATGCATTGATCTTTTCCAACTTCAAAGGATCGTTTAGTGAGAATGTTTTAGGAAGGGATCAAAAAATAACTTCTTGTCTATATTGACTTGTTGAGGAGAGAGAATATAAAATTTGGTTTAACGAATAAAAATCCCTTAAAAATAAGGATAAATATGACATTTAACCATTATATTTGTAGACAAGAGAATTACGTGGTATTTATCAAATGTGGTATCTTGTAAAATGAGAGGGAAAATAAGTGACATAAACTCTATGTACATGCACATGCCTTTATATATATTTATATGATAAAACATGACGTACATAAATTTTCTAGGTAAATCTTATACCCTTCATAAAGAACGGACCAAATTGATTCCTTAAATTAACATAAATAAAAATTTATATTATATTATATTATATATATATATATATATATATATATATATATATATATATATATAAAATCATTTTCTTTTTATTACCATTTTTATTTTTTATTTCCTTATTCAACATTTCATTCCTAATTCTTTCCCTTACGGCATGTTTGGTTGGATGGAATAGAATGAGGGTGGAATGGAATGGAAGAAGTAATAGAATGAGAGAAGGAATGTAATAGAATTGTGAATGGAATCACTATTCTATTATCTTGTTTGGTTGGTATGGAATGAAAGAAAGAATGAAATAGTGAAATATAGTAAAATTTTCGTTTTACCCTTATAAATTATTATTCCATTTTTTTCTTGGTTGGTTATAATAAAATTTTATTATATTTCACTATTCTATTCCTTTTCTCATTTTATTATATTTCACTATTCAACTCAATTTTAAGTTTTTATTCTCTAATTTCTATTTTTGTTCTCAATTTTCAGTTTCTATTCTTTAATTTCTATTTTTGTTCTTAATTTTTAGTTTCCTTTTTCAATTTTTCGTTCTCTAATTTTCTATTTTTTGTTCTCAATTTTTTTTGTTCTCAATTTTCTGTTTCTATTATCTAATTTTATGTTTTTGTTCTCAATTTTCAATTTTCATTCTCAATTTTTCATTCTCTAATTTTATATTTATGTTCTCAATTTTCAGTTTATGTTCTTAATTTTCTGTTCTCTAATTTTATATTTTTGTTCTCAATTTTTAGTTTATGTTCTCAATTTCTTGTTCTCTAATTTTCTATTTTTGTTCTCAATTTTCTGTTTATGTTCTCAATTTTCAATTTTCAGTTTCTGCTATCAATTTTCTAGTTTTGTTTTCAATTTTTAGTTCTCAATTTTCTATTTCTATTCCCAATTTTATGTTCTCTAATTTCAATTTATGTTCTCTGATTTCTATTTTTGTTCTCAATTTCCAAGGCCTTAATTACAAGGGTTATCATGTAATTTAAGATATTGATTCCATTGGGTTGGAATATCATTCCACCCCATCTCAAATAGAATTCCATTCCATCCAATTTCATTCCAATGGAATCACAAAAGTGATTCCATTGGAGAACCAAACAACGGAATAGAAATTGAGGGCGGAATGCGATTCCATTCCGCCCTCGATTCCATCCAACCAAACATGCCGTTAATATTTGATTTAGGGTTTACTTCTCTTTTATTGATTCCCCCAAATCACCGATCCTTCAATCCCTCAACAAATCACCTCTCTTTTCCAAATATCTCAACTAGCTCCTCTAGCCCCAACCCTACGTCGCTCTCCATCACGTCGCGTATCCCCGTGCCATCACCATCGCCCTTTCGATTTCTCACCTCCACCCCCTCTCGATTTCACCTTTACGAACCACCAGCCACACAACCCCCTTCATCGAACCCACACTTTCTCCATCACCATCCCCCTCTCGATTTCACCTCCATGAACCGAGACTACGGGCACCTCCAATATGCAATGTTTGTGACTACATTGGGTTCAATTTTTGGGCATGAGGGATCTATTTTCATGCCTAAAATTGGGTTTCACGGGTTGGAGTTTCCGAACATGAGCTTGGCGGGTCCAATGAGTTTTTCATCGATTTTGGGTGGAAATACGCAACAACTCCCTGGTTTGGAGGTTGGGCGGTCTTAAGAGGGTCAATCCTCAAATACTCGCCCAGTTTTACCACCAGATGGGGCAAAGCGGCGGCAGCGGCGGCGGTCATACTGATAAGGATAAATGTCAAAGATGAAGACAGTAGAGAGAGAGAGAGAGAAAAAAAAAAGCTTATCTTTTTTAGACGAATCAAATTTGTGAATTGAAGATTCATTTTTCTTTTTCCTTTTGCAAAAAAGGTACAAAAATATAGTGTAATATCTGTGTTTATGACTCAATAACTGTTTTTTATTGCAGTTTTATGGATATGAAGAGATTGTACTTTTTGTGTTTTGATTCTATGCGGTTGTTGAGTGAAAGTCTGATTGTAAAGAAAAACAATAGAGTTTGTCAACATATTATTGTTTTTCTCCACATTGTATGTATCACTTTTACACCCCCACCATCTCCGAAATTCTCAATTCTCAAGCTTCTAATTTCTGATTTTTTGTTGGTTCAGAATGAATATTTTTGTGTATTCTTTATATATATATATATATATATATATATATATATATTTTATTTCCAGCTTCTCTTGCCGCCACATATGTTTCTATTCCTTTTAAGTTCTGTTTTATTCTGCCAAATTTTTTGAACATAGTTGATTTGTTCTATTCGTTTTTAATTATCCTCTTCTATTTAATTTTTGTTCCTTTTTTTGTCTGGTTGGATTGAAGACGATTTGATGAGACACAAGGTAAGCTATTGTCGATTTCTTAGGGTTCTTTATAATATATTGTGGATTTTATTTTTTTAATTGCTATTTTCATTTTGCAATGGAATGGGAAGGAAATTCCATGGTTGGAGAAAGAGAGTTAGATGGTTGGAGTATAAGTTGGACGAGGTAATTGCAGCAACACTTGATTTCTATTTATACATAGTGAATTTTGTTTCTTTTTTATCCTTGCACTCATGTCAGGCTACCAACATAGGGCTTCTAACTCATTTTGTTTTGACTCTCCTCTAAATACCCTAATTTCCTTCTTCGAAATTTTATGAAGGTTTGTGTTTTTTAAATCTAAAATGTTGTTGTCACTTATGTAAAAATGGACCAAGTCCAGTCTCAATGCCTAGACATAATTCTCAAGCGGATGTCATTTCGGCCCTGACAAAGGTAAATTTATTTCATATAAGTTGTATTATTCATGTATTGATAGTATACTGTTGTGAATGTCTAATGTATTGTGCAATTGCTTATGGATTGGGAGAGTATCCATTGTTCTTGCATCTTCAACATGGTCTACTGCTATTGTGGGTAAAATGAGGACGAAAGAGTTTTCAAGTATTGCTTGAATTTCTTTCTCCAAAATTGGGTTGATTTTAGGTAACTCAAATTTTTTTTAATTGGGTTTTATGAGGAGCAGAAATTCGCTTTATATGTCTCTCCAATCTCAAATGAGCTTAAAGTTCCTATCAGGTGGTCAGGAACACTAATTGCCACTTAATTATGCAATTTATAACTTGATTTTTGGATTCATTGTTACTAATTTTGGAAATACAATCAAACATGTTAAGCCCCTTGGTTCAACTAGAGGTCTTTATTAATTCAGAGATCTCATCATGGAGGATTTCCCAGTATAAAGCTTTAAACCCTTTTAGGTTTTCCTTCTTATTATATTTTCAACAACATTCTTATCTATTTGATACTTGAAATTCAATGTTCAAGGATGGAATGTTACTTTAGTGTTTATGTTCCATGTTTTGTAGTTAATTTCCCAGAAATAAAATCAGATTTTCTTTCTTGAAGCGTTACTTTAGTGTTTTTGTTCCATGTTTTATTTTACGCCGGATTTTTAGAAAACAATTCTTGTAGTAGAACCAGAATAGCTCCAAGAAATAGGATTTTGAAAACACTAAACACTAAACAATCTAATTTTAGCTTCTGTTTTTTAATTTCTGTATCTAAAATGTTTTCTATTTTTGTTTCTAACTTTCGTGTTTGTTTCTATTTCTAATTTTGTTTTTTAATCATTAAATGTTTCTAACAAATTAGTTAGAACTAATTATAGTAATTGCTTAAAAGAAAAGAATTAATTTCATAAATTTAGCAAAGTTTAGTCTATTTTGGGATACTCCTGCTTTTATTTTTGTTCTATTATTTGTTTCCAGTTTTTGGCAATAATTTGTTGATTTTTTTTTTTATAGTTTTTTATTCAATTATTGATCTCATTTGGTAGTATTCAAATGACTAATTATTGATTTGAATTAATGTGGTGAGTTCTTTTTACATTTAGAAATAAAAAAATCGATGTATTGCCTTTAGGTTTATTTTTAGTGAATATGAATTATTGACGTGCTTTATTATATTTTATTTAAACGTTCTTTTTGTTTCTAATTTTGTGTTATTCACTTTCTAATGGTAGATTATGATTACTCTGTGTTAAAACATTTTCTTGCTCTCCCTCCGCTCACTGATGTCATTTGCTTGATCTGTTTTACTATTTTTTTTTTACAGAGATTGTTGGTGGAGTTTGCTCAAATGTCATTCAATCATTATCGTTAGAAGTTGAACTTTAAATCATTTTATGGTAACTTTTGTTTAGTTACATTTTTCTTGTAGTGTTTTTGTGTTTGTATTTGTAATGAAATTATTTCTTAATGAAAATTAATATCGCTTTTAGGCATATTTTATGCACTAATATTTTTGTATTAATATTTTAATTGTGTGGTTTTATTATTGTTGATATTTTTATTTTAATGGTTTTGTAATTTGTTGTGAAACTGAACAAATTACTCTTATATTACTGGGTTTGTCCTTTTAGTTTCTTGATTTTTATTTATATGTTGAATTTAAAAATAATACTTTCGTGCACGGGTTATAAAAAATATTAAACATGATTTTTTTTTTCAAATTAAGTTTTTTTTTTTTTGAAATCCGTGCTTTTAGGCAGCTTAATATGCTAGTAGATATATAAGCTAAAATACATATATCAAAGGCATATCACTATATGTTCGGTGGGGGTACGGTTTGAAAATTTCATTTTTTGATACAATGACACAATCAAGATATAGTAAGGGACGCGTATAGTGAAATATCAAAGGTGAATTTCGAACATGTAATTATTAACAAATGATGAAAAAACATGAGGTAATAATGGAGGAAAGAATAAAGAAAATAAACGAAAAATGAAGTAAAACAGACAAGTTTTGTCACTGATTAATTTCTTAAAGATTTCAATTATTTTTTAAATGAACAAACTTTGTTTACTAATTGCCAATATTTGGTGGCAGTTCTGGTTATTGGATGAGAAATTTTTACTTTATATTTTTGAATTTTTATTTTTTTCGAACTCTTATTCTCATGTCGAAGGAATTTTGCTGGACACATTCTTACAGGTCTTTGTACAGATACTTGCATGAATGTCTAATGCTTTGATCGAGAACCGTTCATAAAACAACAAAAATGTACACCTACACCAACTCAATAGAAGACCTCCACGCGAACTCTGACCGAAGCACTTGGGATGGCCATTTTTCCACACCAATGCCCTATATCTTCCCAGATTAAGGGCACTAACAACCAAGTAAATTCCATCATCTTCATTAGTTCTCTTATCTTACGATTGTTTGTCCCAATATCATATCCAAAAAACCATGGCTCAAATTAACATTAAAAAGTGATTAATGATTTGTTTAGCTCTCTCAAAGGTAACTCTCTCTCTCTCTGGAAAAAGTATAGAGACATGAGGAGTCTCTTGGGAGTTGGGTTGGTTAGGTTTGATTTTCAAATTATGGCCATTGCAAGTAGGGCTCTGTTGCTTGGGTTTTTTCTCCACCATACGCCATCGATTGATCGGTAAAACTAGATATGTGGGTGGATCAGACAAGATCTCTAGATAAATTCTTCGGTGATGTTAATGAAGTAATTACAAAGATAGTTTGTACCTAGTTTTGTAGATGTTGGAGCTTAAATGATTAATAAAATTAAGTGTCAAGTTTTCCCTCCTTTCCCTTTATTTCACATTGCTTGGGAGAAGAGGTCTAGAGGAGTATAATTAGAGATGGGTAGAATACTTGGGGTGTGTCTCAAGGGGTACCCACATTTTGTAGAGGAGAGATGAGTTATATTCCTACTGATTTACCACACGTGCGCGTGCCGCCGCCGGCCGTGCTGAGCCGAGCGCGCGTGTGAGGTGAGGTGATATTTATATTTTTTTGGACAAAATTTATTTAATAAAAAATATTATTTTATTATTAAAATAGTTTTGACTTAGTAAATCTAATTTCTCTCCACGGTTTTCTCCAATTCCCCATATCTCTCCATGATTTTCGAGTTGATCTCCAACGTTCTGATTAGTTTTTTGCCTATATAAACCGAGGATTACCTCAGTATTTTAACACACGACAATCAGAAACTTGAGAGCTATTTTTTTTTGTTCTCGATCAGTGCTATTTTCTAATCAGTCTGTTCGTCTTTCTACGAACAACCTGTTCTCTTTTCGTTTTTGGTCAGTATTCTGAGCAGTTTATTTGCCATCCAAACAGTGTGTGGGTGTTCAGTTTTCAGGTCTTCTGCAGTGAAAAGAAAGTTCTAAACAGAGGTGATTCTAGGTTGTTTTATCCTAGAGACGACGGGACTGTGATACTGCTTGCACATTCTTGGGTAAAGTCGCTGGTGGCCGCTAAATAAAGCGTTGTCACTTTCACCGCAAGCGTACGGATCAAGTTTTAGTATAGTGGACCTTTTGGTCGGGTATCGTATCCACAGGGATTGGTTGAGATTACTATTGAGTATCGCGATTGTCATAACCTAATTTTATCTAGGCGCTAAAAATGGAATTTAATTTAATACTAATACTAAACTAAAATACTAATTAAGTTAACTATACTATAAATACTAATTTGAGATTGTTCAGGGGAGTAGATTGCCTAGGGATTAACTTTATTTACTTAAATGCGTTTGATTTCGTTTTAGTTAACATTAACGGCGTTTGGCGTATCCAACAATCTCGGTTCGTAAACTCTCTCGTCATCTCTTCCGAGTGTAAGACGGGGGAATACGTGGCTTCGTGTCAACGCCGAAATCCCCCTCAACGTCTTAACAACTTTAGGTCACGTGAGTCTTACCCCAGCGTCATCGATTACACACTTCCTAATGCCCTCCCGGGTTGTTACATTATCATGTTGTGTTAACCCTAGTCCGAATCCGGGGTTACCTCTCACGAGTGTCAAATCTCGTATTCTCAATATATCTAAACTAGCATATAATCATAGAAAACACGGCAACACAATTGAAATTATAAGAAACAACCATCAACGAAACACAAATTCAACCAAAACCACATTTTCATAAATAATACGTTAATCCTTATTACAATCCATGTTTAGCTCATGGACCTAACCGTTTATACAATGTAAAACGAGCTAAACATACTCAACAATTACCAAAATAAAGAAAACAAAGAGAGAAAATGAGAGACTTAGCTGATATATGAAGATTTGCTGCTAGAAACGTCAATCGATCAATTTCCTCTTCATCCTCCACCTCGGATTGAGAGCTCTCCCTCAAAAATCCCTAATCCTACTCCTAAAATATGGTCTAAGGCCTTAAGGGATGAAGAGAGGGAAGAGAGGAGGAGAGAAGGGATTAAAAAATATCCAAAAGATCTCAAAATATCTCATAAATATCAAGGTTGTGCTGCAGGATTTTCGCCTAGGCGAAGTTACTGTAGGTTTGCAATTTTGTTTTCACTATAACGTCTTCATCCGAACTCCGATTGAGGTGATTCAAAAATCTATGGAAATCTAAGAAAAATATCTATAACTTCCATGTTTTGAGTATTTCCAAAATTAGATTTCATCATAGTCTAAAATAGCATTGAAGTTACAGCACCTGTACCGACTTTGCAGGTTTGGTGGCCGCCTAGGCGAAGAAGAAAATGGTGGACTTGGAAATATTTCTATTTGAATTTCCACCTAGGCGGAGGAATTTTTTGCCTAGGCGGTGGGCTATCAGTAGCCTTTTGTCATTCTCATCATCTTCACTGCCTAGGCGGAGGTTTGGACGCCTAGGCGGTGGTGGGCTTCCTTCATATTTTTGCCTCCTTGCTTGTTTATCCACCGTAACTTCGATTTGTCTTCGGTTCGATCTCATCATTTTCGCTCTAGTTTCCTATATTTTTGCTCCACATACCTGATTTATACAAAAAATATAAAAATACATTAAAACATATAAAAATAACTATAAACGTACTAAAAAAGTAACAAATTCGGATTGGAAATACGTAGGTAATTTACACCTATCAGTCGCGAAACGTCTTAAAGAGATCGACCTAATCCGCGACTCAACCTAAGCAATTTTGACAAATTTGTTCCTTATTTAATTTTTTTCAGCAACAATTTAAAGACGTTTTTATATTCTGCCGTATATTTCCTACAATGTCTTCTGATCACGAGTCTAAACAAGTTACTGTTAATCTCAACT
Source organism: Eucommia ulmoides (assembly GCA_016647705.1). Classification (NCBI taxonomy): domain Eukaryota; kingdom Viridiplantae; phylum Streptophyta; class Magnoliopsida; order Garryales; family Eucommiaceae; genus Eucommia; species Eucommia ulmoides. The sequence continues at coordinate 11,607,971 of CM028333.1, read as the reverse complement.
AGCCCTTCCGTTTCGAAGGGTCTCATTTCAAAAGATGGAGATAGAAGATGTTATTTTTTCTAACTATGGAAAATGTTGCATATGTCTGTACTTCCAAAAAACCTGAATTACCTAAAGACTCTACTGATGCTCAGATTCAGGAAGATAAGTCTTGGGATGAAAATGATTTTCGCTGTAAGAATTTTATTCTTAATGGTCTGTCTGATCATTTGTATGACTATTATCGTTCTAACAAAACTGCAAAGGAAATTTGGGAAACTCTTGAGAAGAAATATGACACCGAAGAGGTTGGAATGAAGAAATATACTGTTAGTCGTTATCTAAAATATGAAATGACTGACGACAAATCTGTGGAAGCTCAATCTCATGAACTACAGAAAATTACTCATAAAATAATTGCAGAAGATATATCTCTTAATGAACAATTTCAAGTTGTTGTTTTAATTGACAAATTACCCCTACTTGGAAATATTTTAAGAATACTCTTAGGCACAAAACAAAACAAAAAATCTTTAAAAAGATTGATTACTCGTCTTTGGATTGAGGAGGCAACCCGTAAACAAGTTCAGAAAGATGAAGTGCTCATTGTTTCTAACAACGCTCACAAGAAATCATTCTCTACTGTTCTGAAACCCAAAGGAAAAAATATGAAGAATCAGAATTGCAACCACAACAACCAGAACATAAATGCTCATCAAAATCAGAATAGACAGAAACTCTTTTCAAGAAATGATTATGAATAGTTTACTTGCTTTAACTGTGGAAAGGCAGGTCATATGGCTCGGAACTGCCTGCAAAGACGTCATCTACAGAGGACTAACTTGTAGTTATGATTTCTGAAATCAACATAGTTCGTGGATCCGAAAGATGGTGGGTAGACATTGGTGCTTCTTGCCATGTCTATTATGATCGTGCCATGTTCAAGTCTTATTCTGAAACTGAAGAAAAAAAAGTGTTGCTGACTAATTCCTACTCCACTATTGTTGCTGGTTCTAGTGACGTGGAATTGAAGTTTACCTCTAGAAAAATTGTCATCTTTAAGGATGTTCTGCATACTTTAGAGATGAGAAACAATTTAATTTCGGGCTATCTTTTCAACAAGACTGGGTTTACTTAAATTATTGGAGCTGATTTATACACCTTAACAAAGAATAATGTATTTGTTGGGAAGGGTTATTCAACTGATAGAGTGTTCAAATTGAACATTGATACTAATAAAATTTCATCTTTTGCTTACATGTTGTGTTCTTTTAATATTTGGCATGCTAGACCTAGTCACGTCAACAAACGCATTATTAAAAATATGAACAACTTAAAACTGATTCCAAAATTGACTTTGAATGATTTTTAAAAGTGTGAATTTTATAGTCAAGCTAAGATTACCAAAACCCTTCATAAATCAGTAATTAGAGAATCTGAACCTCTAGATTTTATACATTCTGACATTTGTGAATTTGATGGAGTCTTAACTAGAAATGGAAAACGTTATTTTATTACATTCATTAATGATTGCTTTGATTATACTTTTGTTTATCTCATGAAAAATAAAAGTGAAGCATCTGATATGTTCAAATTATTTGTGACTGAAATTGAAAATCAATGCAATAAGAAAGTTAAGATGTTGCGTAGTGATAGAGAAACCGAATATGATTCTGATATTTTCATTGACTTTTATAATTTTCATGGGATTATTCATGAAAAAATTGCATCTTATTCTCCTGAAACGAATGGTAAGGCTGAAAGGAAAAATAGAATTTTTTCGGAGTCTGCAGTTGTTATTTTGCTCGACTCTAGTGCTGCTTCTCACTGGTGGAGTGAAGTTTTGTTGACTGTTTGCTATATGCTTAATAGAGTTCCCAAATCAAAAAGTAAAATTTCACCTTATGAAATTTTCAAAAATAAGAAACAAAATTTGTCTTATTTAAAATCTTGGGGTTGTTTGGCATATATTCGTATTCCTGATCCTAAAAGAAGAAAACTTGCAAGTAAAGCATATGAATGTGTTTTTATTGGTTATGCAGTGAATAACAAAGCATATAGATTTTATGACTTGCATGATTATGTTATTATTGAATCTAATGATGCTGATTTTTATGAACATATATTTCTTTTTAAATTGAAGAATAGTTGGAGCTCGGCATCTAGTAATGTGCTTGTCACTAAAATTAATGAGTCTGATAAGGAAATAGAATTTGAACCTAGAAAAAGTAAAGTGGCTCGTATTGCTAAAGATTATAGATCAGATTTCTATACATATACCTTAGAGGATGATTCACTCACCCTCCAAGAGGCACTGTCTTCTATAGATGCCAATTTGTGGCAAGAGGCTATAGATGATGAAATGGACTTTCTCGAGTTAAATCGAACTTGACACTTAGAAGATTTACCTCCTGATTGTAAAAAAAAAAAGGTGTAAATGGATTCTCAAGAAAAAACTGAAACCCAATGGAACTATTGATACATATAAGGCTCATCTTGTTATCAAATGGTTTAGACAAAGAGAAAATGTAGATTTCTTTGATACTTTCTCACCTGTCTCTAGAATTACTGCTATTCGTGTACTTTTATCACTTGATGCTATTTATGATCTTGTTACGCACCAAATGGATGTTAAAACTGCTTTTTTGAATGATGAATTAGAAGAAGAAATATATATAGACTGATAGGTGTGATCTACATACATATTTCCAAACCGGTTTTGTTAGTTTTAAAATAGTTTTTATATTTATTTTATTATGTTTTAATTAGTTTTTATACTTTTTATATAAATCAGGTGTGTGGGGGCAAAAAGATAGGAAACTGGAGCGAAAACGATGAGTTCGAACAAAAAAAGGTCGAAGAATGGTGGAAAAATAAGCACGGAGGCAATATTGTGAAAGAAGCCTACTGCCGCGGCGTCCAGACTTTCGCCACGGCGGTGAAAATACATAAAATGACCTATTCTTGCTGGACACTCACTACCTAGGTGGTGAAACTGCAGAATGTCAACCAAGGCCACTACTGTCTTCACCATCGAGGTGACCAACCAACTGACATACCCACCGCCTCAGCGGTGACCTCTGCACAGACTGAAGATATTTTTAGATATTTTTTTAGATATTTTTCCTATTTATGCTCTTCTCCTCTCTCATTTTCGGACTCTCCGGACTCTCCGGCCACTAGAGCCCCTTGGGCTATACTTAGGGTTGGAATTAGGAGTTTTAGAGGGAGAGCTCACATCCCAAAGTGGAGGAAGACGGCGGAGCAATCGTTGAACGGTTCTTAGCGATAAATTTTCGAACGAGGCTAAGTTCTTCAATTTCTTCTCTTATTTCTTTACCTTAGGATATTGTGAGCATGTTTAGCTCGTTCTTTATTTGTAAATGCGGTTATGGCCGTAATTAAACATGGATTGTATAGGGATTAATACAATAATTTATAAATATGTGTTTGGATGATTTCGGTATTGCGTTTATGTTTGTTCTTTGTAGTTTGATTGTGTTTATCTTATTATTTTGTTTATTATGCTTAGATAGATAAATGAAAAATACAGGGTTTGATAAACCTCGGATTCATATTAGGGTAAACAAACGCCACGATCCAATGACCCGGTCGGGGTTAGGATTGTGGATAATCGATAACGTTGGGGTAAGACTCACGTGACTTAGGATTGTTAAGACGTTGATAGGGACTTCTTCTTTGACTCGAAGTTATGTATTCCCTCGTTTTACAATCGGGAGAGGTGGCGGTGGAGTTTTTGAACTGTGATTATTGATAGGGTAAACACGACGCGACGATCTAATGACTCAGTCGGAAGTTGGATTGTGTGCAATCAATGACGTTGGGGCGAGACTCAACCTAGGGTCGTTAAGACGTTGAGGGGGACTTCTCCATTGAAATAAAATTGCGTTATATCCCTCATCTTACACTCAGGAAAGGTGGCGAATGAGTTTTAGATACCGAGATTGTCAAATAGGTCAAACAATGTAAACGTGAGTAAATCGAGATCGAACATGTATTTGTAAACAAGTTAATCCCTAGGAAATTATTTCTCCTAAAACATATTAGTATATTAGTATAGTTAATTTAGGTTATATTAGTATTAGTTTAATTAATTATTTACATTTTTGGTCGCCTAGATAAAGTTAGGTTATGATAAACGCGGTACTCAATAGTAACGACACCAATCCTTGTGGATACGATAACCTGATCTTTCATGATCATATTATACTAAAATTTTGACCTCGTACACTTGCGAGTAGTCAATACACGAGGATCGAATCCTCCAGTGTACAAGTTTTTGGCGCCGTTGCCGGGGATTGGTTGAGAAAATTCAATTTTCAGCAATCACCACCAAGTTTTTCGTAACGATTTCCAAGAATTGTGTTTGTCGTTTATTATTGATATTGTGAGTAAATGACCCGATTTTACTTTAGGAATTTCTTTTGTATATAATTTTTGTTTGTAGTTTTTTTTTTTTGTTTCTTATGCAGGGTACTTGGCAATGTTAGATCGACAGGTATTGATGCATTCCTTTCGACAGGATTCCAAGCCGTTTTATGGTGCGGGGCCACGTACATAAACCAGTGAGGCATTTTGTTGAAATATCGAGCTGAAGAAAGCAAAACCTCGCCAAGCTTGAGGGCGTTCTGAAAATGTCGGGCCGAGAATATTAAACCATGCGCTTCTTGGGAGGCAACCTAAGGTTAAATAAATTAAATCCATATCAATCGACTTAAAACGAAGGCGAGATTCTCTTGCCTCCCAGGTACGTGTTCTAAACCCCATTTGTCAGTATGCTTTAATTTCATATGTTGAGAATGATGATTAGGTTCGCTAAGAACACTATCCGTTTTAAGTTCAGAAGTGATGTGTAGTACGTAGTATTGTTAGTTTATGTGTTATTGTTTTTCTCGTATTGCATGTGTGTTTAGGATAGAATGTGTTTATTTTTATGTTGTTGTTGTGTGAATGCTGAGTTTTGCGTTCATCTAGGTCGTTACTCGATGATGATATTACCCCTTGGTTGTTTTCGTAGTTAAGGGTAATACCCATGCATGTGTGTTCTGTGTGCTTGATAATGTTTTCTGGTAAAAGTTATTGTAGATCCTAATTTGCACGAGCACATAGACTCAATGTATAGTTACTCAATTGATTTGAGGACGATTATCGATTAGCCAAACTCATGACAACACATTAAGGATTTTACAACCTGATTGAGGGGAAGTTTGAGGCGAAATCCTAGGCAAGGTAGTTCAGGAGACGTGATTTAGGCATTCTTATTGTCGCTTGAGCCTTTTTAATCCTACCTTGTAACATGATTATCCCTCATTACCCTGTCGAAGCCTAAATGACATTTCAATTCTGAACACATAAACAAATACCCTAGCTAGTTGATCTTTTTCCAAACCTTAATTGCTGAATTTAAAGACACCTTTGAGTGAATCAAGCTAGCAATTGCAAATGCTACTTGATGTGAGCGGTTGGGTTTAGGGCGAACTTCGGATTGGTTTGGTATTCGAGTACTCACTTGTCGTTTTTCTTTCGTTTTAACCACACCCGTGAAATAATACTAATCGAATAAGTTTGGGGGTGTGGTTTGTTAAAAAAAAAAACAGTATATGTAAATATAAGTTTCATTCCGTTTGTTTTTGACAAGTGAGTACGTCAGTCTAAAACGTTTGTTCGGGATTGTTTTTCAATTTATCTATGGGGGTTCTAGAGTGAATATGCTAAGCATTAAGCCTTGGGTAATGTTAACCCGTTTTCTATTCCAAAATACCCTTGGCCAAATATTCCAAAACCGAACCAAGTCCTTCTGATCTTTATGAACTAATCAACCTACATTAGTGGAGAGTGGACCCCAATCAGATGTATGGAAATCCTAGTCCTATACGATCTAAGTCATGAATTTCGTTGGTGGATGATCCAATCCGGTTGTTGTGTGGTTATATTATTGAGTCTCGCACTAATACGTTTACAGGATTTAGAATGGCGTTCACCATTATTACATGTCGAAATTCTAGAACCACATGATGTGTTTTATCGCCTGAACTCGATATGACTAGCGGTTGTTGAGAGAAAAATAAATAGGTCGTTAGAAGAAGTTAAAACTCGCATGTCGTTATATTTAGATTGTTTTTAGGATGTTTGTTATTTCATTTAGTTGTGTTTTTCATTTTCGTGTGTGTGTTTTGCTCGAGAGCTAGTAAAATTTCATGTTTGGGGGTATTTTATAGGTGTAATCTACCTACATATTTTTAAACTGGTTTTGTTAGTTTTAGAGCAGTTTTTATATTTATTTTATTATATTTTAATTAGTTTTTATACTTTTTGTATAAATCAGGTGTGTGGGGCAAAAATATAGGAAATTAGAGTGAAAACGATGAGATCGAACCAAAAACGGGCGAAGAACGGTGAAAAAATGAGCACGGAGGTAGTATTGTGAAAGAAGCCTACCGTCGATGTGTCCAGACCTCTGCTGCGGCGGTGAAAATGCAGAGAGTGACCTAATCTTGCTGGACACTCACTGCCTAGGCAATGAAATTGCAGAATGTCAACCAAGGCCACTGTTGTCTTCACCGCCGAGGCGATCAACCAACTGACATACCCACCGCCATCTTTCTTCTTGGGTAAAGGACAAGATAATCAAACTTTCTTGATGCGTCTCCGAGAAGGTCTACCTCAGGATCTTCTGCTTCATATCGTTCCCGTCATTTTTGCTGATAAGTTTGATTCTTTCTCGGCTTAGGCTTCCGTTCTCTCTCGGCTTCGAGCTCGAGATCAGTTTATTGTGCATTTTGGAAACAATCATCATAGTCGCAGATGTCCCACCATATATGGCCTGATTCAGTCTTCCCTTGATAGATGGGTGATCCATCCAAAGAGTAGGCGATGATGGGGAATTCAGAGGCTGCAGCGGGACGAAGTGTTCCATTCTTTGATTTAAGGGGCAAGAGCAGTAAGTGTGAATGCTGGCTGATGTTGTGTTGTGCCAGTGGGCTGAGATGGTTTCGATTCTGAGGGGCCTGCCGAATGAACCATGTTGATTTCAGGGAGATCATTATCTGTTTTCAATTCTCAATTGAACTTTGGTTCCAAGTGGCGTCGCCTAGGTGATGACCTTTGCACAGACTGAAGATATTGTTAGATATTTTTTTGAGATATTTTCCCATTTAAGTTCTCCTCCTCTCTCATTTTTGGACTCTCCGGCCACTAGAGCCCCTTGGGCTATACTTTGGGTTGGAATTAGGAGTTTTAGAAGGAGAGTTCACATCCCGAAGTGGAGGAAGACGGCGGAGCAATCGTTGAACGGTTCTTAGCGACAAATCTTCGGAGGAGGCTAAGTTCTTCGATTTATTCCTTTATTTCTTTAACTTAGGATATTGTGAGCATGTTTAGCTCGTTCTTTATTTGTAAATGCGGTTATGGCCGTAATTAAACATGGATTATATAGGGATTAACACAATAATTTATAAATATGTGTTTGGATGATTTTGATATTGCGTTTATGTTTGTTCATCGTAGTTTAATTGTGTTTATCTTATTGTTTGTTTATTATGCTTAGATAGATAAATAGAGAATACGGGGTTTGATAAACCCCAGATTCGGATTAGGGTAAACAAACGCTATGATCCAATAGCCCGATCGGGGTTAGGATTGTGGACAATCGATGATGTTGGGATAAGACTCACGTGACCTAGGGTCGTTATGACGTTGAGGGGGATTTCTTTGTTAACTCGAAGTCACGTATTCTCTCGTCTTACACTCGGGAGAGGTGGCGGTAAAATTTTAAAACTGAGATTGTCGATAGGGTAAATACAACGCGACGATCCAATGACCCGGTCGGGAGTTGGATTGTGTACAATCAATGACGTTGGGGCAAGACTCACGTAACCTAGGATCGTTAAGACGTTGAGGGGGACTTCTCCGTTGACATGAAGTTGTGTTATATTCCTCGTATTACACTCGGGAGAGGTGGCGGATGAGTTTTAGATACCAAGATTGTCAAATAGGTCGAACACCGTAAACGTGAGTCAATCGAGATCGAACACGTATTTATAAACAAGTTACTCTCTAGGAAATTCTTTCCCTTAAAACATATTAGTATATTAGTATAGTTAATTTAGGTTCTATTAGTATTAGTTTAATTAATTATTTACATTTTTGGTCGCCTAGATAAAGTTAGGTCATGATAAACACGGTACTCGACAGTAATGACACCAATCCCTGTGGATATGATAACTTGATCTTTCATGGTCACACTATACTAAAACTTTGACTTCGTACACTTGCGAGTAGTTAATAGGTGAGGATCGAATCCTCCAGCGTACATGGACCAACCTGAAGAATTTGTAATTCCTGGTTAAGAAAACAAAGTGTGCAAATTAGATAAATCTCTTTATGGTTTAAAACAAGCACTTAAGCAATTGCATGAGAAATTTGATATTCTTGTTATCTCACATGGTTTTAAAGTGAATGAAAGTGCCAAATGTATCTATTACAAATATAAAAATTATGCTTGCACTATTAAATGTCTTTATGTAGATGACTTGCTGATTTTTTGTTCTAATATTCGTGTCGTAAACAATGTGAAATTTATGCTATGTACTAATTTTGATATGAAAGATCTTGGTGAAGCTAATGTGATCCTTGGTATTAAAATAACTAGGTTTAAATGTGGAATTTCTTTAGATCAATCTCATTATATAGAGAAGATACTAAAGAAATACAATTACTTTGATTGTAAACCAACATGTACTCCTTATGATCCTAGTGTAAAGTTGTCCAAGAACACCGGTGACAGTGTTAGAGTATGCGAGCATCATAGGCAGTCTACGATATGCTACTGATTGCACTAGGCCCGACATAGCTTATGCTGTAGGATTATTATACAGGTTTACAAACAGACCTAGTATTGAGCATTGGCATGTTATTGAAAAGATAATGAGATAGCTAAAAAGAACTATGAACCTTGTATTACATTATCAGAAGTTTCTCGCTGTTCTGGAAGGATATAGCAATACTGATTGGAACACCCTTTCAGATGGATCCAAGGCAATTAGAGGCTATATATTTAGTATAGTTGGTGGTGTTGTCTCTTGGAAATCTAAGAAATAGATTATTTTTGTAATACTCTAAAAAAATTTATTTTTGAAAATATCATTTTATATAAGTTTAATATTTTTGGAATTGTTTTGCAAATTTATGGTATAAATAATATTTGATAATTTTTGGGGGTTAAATGTTAATTTTAAATACACTTTTAAAAGTTTTGGTATTATTACCTTATTTAAAATATACTTTTAAGAGTTTGGGGATATAACGATAAGGGAAGTCTTTTTCGAAGTACGTAGAGAAGAGGCACAATGGAAAGTGATGTTGAAGAATATCGATGAACCAAAAATAGATGTGAAAGATTTGCTCTTATGGCCGAAGGTACAGATTCAAAAGCGAGAAGGAATTGGTGTGACCATTGTAGAAAGTCGTGGCATACCCGGGAAAGTTGCTGGAAGTTGCACAGGAGACCGACAAATTGGAAGAAGAAACCAGGTAATGACACTAGGTCAGGGGGAGAAGTCCACGCATTTCAAGCTAACAGCTAAGATCCAGGGTAGCAATCTTCCTCAGAATCACTTCCATTTACAAAGGAACAGATAGAGTACCTATATAGAATGTTTCAGTCATAATCCTTAGGAAATCCTAACCCATCTTGATCTTTAGCACAATCAGGTAACTCCTTCACTGCCGCAATTGCTTGTACCAAGTCGAATGGCTTCTGGATATTAGATTTAGCTGCTACTGATCATATGATCGGCACTTTGCAATTCTTTTTTTCATATACAGCTTGTGCAAAGAATCAAAAAGTTAAAAGTATTGATGAAAATAAACAGTTGTACAGGTTACAGTAGTGTCGTTATTCCCGATTATGAGGTGAAATGATCTTATGGTTAGTAGGAAAATATGTGCGCGATATTTTATATATCAAAATAATTTGATTAGTTGATTTAAAAATATCATTTTATTGTAATGGTAGTAGTGAAATTTTATTACGGTTTGGTGTGCGGTTATATTATATTATATTTTGAAAAGTAGTGTTTGATAAATATAATTGGTCCACAAATTATTTTTATATTATGAAGACAACGTGTGCATTGTCTTTTATATAAATTATCAAATTATATTTTTGTATTAAAATGTGAATTTTTTTTTATTAAAATAGACGATTTTATAACGTTATGCAGATCAAATAAATTTTTAAATGTGAAAAATAGTTTTTATTATCCAACTATGTCATAGTTGTCTTCTCGTCAGGAAGGCATGTCCTACAAGATGTGGATATTTGTTGTTACCTGTCAGACAAGTCCTGCAGGGTGGATATGTGTTGTTATCTGTCAGGCAAGTCCTGTAGGGTGGATATATGTTGTTACCTATCATACAAGTCTTGCATGGTGCTTGATCCTACCATTGGAAATATTAAATGACTCTGACACTGATAGCCACCTTAGATGACACAGTTGGACATGTTATAGTACCGTTATAACTCCCGATCGTATAACTGGTAAGGAAGTATAATATTTTATTATATAAATGTGAGTTGGTCCGTTGATTTAAATTCGATTGTTCTATTATGATGATATTATGTTGGAATTTTGATATTGACAAGTAAATGGTTACATTATATTGGGATTTCGATATTGTCAAGTGAGTGACTATATTCTGTTGAGATTTGGATACTGCCCAATGAGGTGATATTCGGTTTTGGAAAGCGGATTTTGATAATAATACTTGATCCATAAAATAATTTTTGTACTATGAAGACAGTATACCGTTAAAATATTTAGATAGATATTGGTCTACTACTAGCGATAGGTAGAATCAGTGTGTAGCAATATATTGTTGAGATGTTCTAGGAAAACTTTATATAAATATTGTTGCTATTTTTATCATAATAACGCAGCAGGAGTGTGGCAGTGACTTTCGATTATTATTGTTTAACCAAGAGTAGCTAACATGACAGTGAGGTGTGATTCTGAATTGTTTGAACAAAATTTCGGGGAAGAAATTTATTAAGGGGGTAGATTGTAATATCCCAAAAAATTGTATTTTTGAAAATAACATTTTATATAAGTTTAATATTTTTGGAATTGTTTTACAAATTTATGGTAAAATAAGATTTGATAATTTTTGGAGGTTAAATGTTAATTTTAAATACACTTTTAAAAGTTTTAAGATTATTACGTTATTTAAAATATACTTATAAGATTTTAAGATATAATTAATATTTTTCTTATTTAAGAGGGATATTTATGTAAATAAATAAATAAATAAAATAAAGTAAAAATATTGCTGTCTTCTAAGAAGACAACAATACATTTGTTGTGTCATGCTAATTTTAGCATGACACGTGTAGTTATTTAAAAAATAAATTAAAAATTATTTTGAATGGCGGTAAAAAGTTTCCATCGCTTAGCCTACGTATATCAATATATATATAATCGACAATTTTTTTTTTTTTATATATATAGGGAGATTAATAAATAACTCAAAAAAACAATCTCAAATTTGATTCGAATTTTAGTTTCAGAATTCAGGTAGAATTTCTAATTCTTTTAATATATATATATATATATATATATATATATATATATTTAGTTTCTTTATTGTGTGATTCACATTATTATTATTGTTTAATTTTTACTGTTAAATTTTATGAAATAATTATGATTATGTGAAAATTATGTGAGAATCATGCCAAAATATTTTATTTGTTGCATTAAATTAAATACACATATTAGAGGTGTTGAAATTCAACTGAGCGTTGACTCATAACCCCATACTTTTGATTGTAGGCCTAGTAGGAGCGAAACGACGATAGAGAATTATATTAAAATTTCTATTTGTAATAAATGTAGTTAATACCTACTATTGAAAAATTGAATCGAATAATTTGATAAATACATTATATTTATTATTATTTACTATATATGCTAATAATAAAATTGGATTAGGTGGCTTATTTATTTAGAAGTCTATTTTTAATAGCAAGGATTTGTAGTTACGGAATTTTAATCATTTGGAAGCCACTATTTTTTTTTTCTCTAAAATTTATAATTGAATTGGAAATTTATTAATAAGTTCTAATTAAATTTATGGTTGTATTTCAATTATATTTTTATTTGGATCAGTAATAAATGAAATTTTTATTTACAATAGTAAAATTAACTCAATAAATTAAGTATAATTATTGTCATCATATTGTAAAATTTAAATAGATAATTATAACTGTCGTCGTAATTGTGAAATTTCTCAGATTTATAATGGATGTTCGGTTTTAGTATTAATTCTCCAATAGGAGAAATCGAGTGGCAGCCTTGAGAAACCGGGTCGCTACAGGATTTTATATTTTAAAAAATACAATTTTTTGTGGGGTATTACAATTTTGGCTCAATCTATTATGGAGTCTGAAATTATTGTACTAGCGTCGGGTAGTGAGGAAACAAGGTGGTTAAGAAGTCTGCTTTCTGATACCCCTTTATGGGAGAGACCGATTCCAACTGTCTTGATCCATTGTGATAGTATTGTGGCTATTGTAAAAATTTAGAACCGTTATTATAACGAAAAAGGGGACAAATACGTTGCAAAGACAACACTATTAGAGAGTATATCTCGATTGGAGCTGTAAGAGTAGATCATGTACGATTTGATAATAACCTAACTGATCCTTTAACGAAAGGACTAACTCGAGAAAAAAATTTACAAAACCTTGAAAGGAATGGAACTCAAGCCCATAGATTGACGAGTCATTTGTGAGGGAAACCCAACCTATAAGCTGGAGATCTCAAGAAATAGGTTCAAATGGTAATAACAATTCATAAAGTAATATGAGGAGAATCATGCTATAATAATAATTTTGAGTTCTATTTCATACATGTGTTGATTGAAGCATGATATCCTGAAGCGATAGAAGGTTGAGTTTTTTTATTAACTCTTAATAATATATATACTTTATTTGAAGTGGAGTACCTTGCTACAAGAGTACTCTTGATAGACTTACCTACGTGAATATGGAAGTGTGGCCACTTCTTATAAAATGTTTGGGCAAATTCTCTAGAGCATTCACTACACCAGAATACACGCGTAAGGCCGTAAAGCACGGGTTTTTGGATTACACCTTGATCGGATGTAGACACAACATTTTGACCGCCCCTCAAAAAACATTTATACTTTATTTTATAGCTAACTTTGTTTTATTTAATTTTGATTTATTTTATTTTGTTCCAAAAAAAAAAAATACAAAAATAGTTAAAGAAAAATCAAAATAAATGGAAAATGGATAAAATTGAAAGAAGAAAGAAATTGGGGTTTGAAATTGGAAGAAGGAAAACCGAGAAGAGAAATCAAAATAAGAAGAAAAGAGGGGAGTGAATTGAAATTAGAGAAAGGGAGTGGGGCCCCTTTTGGGTCCAAACCATGAGAGAGAAGAAGAGAGAAAGAGAGAGAAGAGAAGAGTGAGAGAGAGGGAGATTTTTTTTGGGGTCCAAACCGAGAGAGAAAAGAAAAGAGAGAGAGTGAGAGAAAGTGAAAAAGGTCAAAGAGAGAGAATGAGAGCCCCACCTGTTGTCCACATTTGAATGTATGCATAAGAAAGAAAAAAGAATAGAAAAATTAGCCAATAGATCATTGCCACATGGCGTCTTCAGCAAATGCGGTGATTAGGCAGGTGATTACATGCGCCCGCAACTCTTGCACCCCATTTTTTGTATTTTTCTCTAATTTTACCCTTTCCCAGTCCAATTTGGACTGGGCTTTGGCGGCCAGACCTAATTTTTAGGGTTTCCTAAGTATTTTTCACGCCCAATCTTTTTCTATAAATAGGACCCTCCTCCTCCTACTTTATGCATTCAAAAATTGAGAGGAGCCAACCCCTAAAAGAATAATTCCCAAACACCTTTTCGGGAAGCCGTCTGCAAGAGAGAAAAAATCCGAGTATCGGGATTTTTGGTCTAGAACAGGTATATTTTTACTTTATTTTTTAGTTTATTTAAATATATCCATAGTTTAAATTCTTGCAAACTTTATTCCTTTTAGTAATCCGATGACTCAATGAAAAACGCCGGGATGAGGTTCTCCATTCTCAATCTGAACCTTTGAGCATTTATACGAAGATATCATATCACTGTAATTTTTTTATTTTCTACAATTTTTTATTATTTATTTTGTTTATGAATTCATAAAGAAAGAAAGTAAGTTGTCTGATGATCCGATGAAAACGTCGGCGTGGGTTTCTCGTACTTGAACTTAATCCCCGAGCGTTAGTTGAAGAATGTTTTTCATTATTTATTTTTCTGTATTTTGTTATTTATTTTATTTTTATTCTTGTCATCAAAACCCTAAAAAATAAAATTAAAAAAATACAAAAATACAAAAAATAAAATAAAATAAAATAATTTGTAGAAATTAATCCTTACAAACCTTAAGGTGAATCCGACGATTCGATAAATCGTAGGAGAGTTTTCCATAATCTCGTTTCCATTCCCCAACTCGAGTGGAATTTAAAAACGTTTGGTTTTAGGAAATCTCTTCCCTTGGTAGATCTTTTTGTGGGATCTCGCTTAAGTTTTGGAAAGATTAATTTCAACAAAATTGTTTCCGCGAACCTCCCTTGATTCTTACATCCATAGAATTTGAGGGAATTTGAAATCGTGATTTCTTTAAATTAATCGAACAAACCTAGAATAGACATTTTTTTGCATATTTATTTCTTATATTATTTAGACAGTATGTTTATGACACTTTCACCACTTATATTTTTCATACATATAGTTTTTATTTATATTTTTTTATATTTTTTCCATGAATCCACGCTACTTTTCACATCTAGTCATGACATGTGCACCACTTATATTTTTTTAATTAAATCATTGTCATGCATAATCATGTTAATTCACATAATGTTCCCTATTTGATTCCCATATTTATATCAGTTTACATTGACATATTTAAATTAAATACTTTGGTTCTTTATTAGTCACTTTTGCATAAAAATAAATAAAATTCATTTAGATGTTAGTTTTGTATTCATATTTCCAATCTTATTCATCTATTTTAGTTTGGTCTATTTAAATTAAAGAAGTCTCT
The DNA here is from genome assembly GCA_016647705.1 of Eucommia ulmoides. NCBI lineage: Eukaryota > Viridiplantae > Streptophyta > Magnoliopsida > Garryales > Eucommiaceae > Eucommia > Eucommia ulmoides. Next base: position 11,592,851 of record CM028333.1, on the reverse strand, counting down.
CGGAAACATACATAAAACCTCCCCAAGGACTATTCTTATCGAATCTTTAATATTCGATAAGAGGTTATACCGGGGAACATTCCTAAAAAAAAAAAAAAAAACTTGTCTTACTTTATATTTAAAAAATACCAAAAAGATTTGATAAGAAGGAAAATATTTCAAAAATAAAATAAAACGTTCAGACTTAAATTAATTGGATTTAATTGGACATAAGGTACCGTTTTCGGACGGGCGTCTTGGGGTGCCTAACACCTTCCCCGAGCGTAATTGACCTCTGAGCTTTTAAATGAATCTTTGTTTTAACTGTGTTTTTTAGAGTCAATTTTTACTTAGGCCTTTCAAATTTATTTTCTAAAATTCGGTGACCTAGCATACCATTTAAATTTTATGCTAGGTGGTGACTCCTCAATTTTTTTTAATACAGCCTAAGTATTTTTTGAGAAAATCGACGCTTTAAAGCCCCCTCTCCTTAAGCTTAATTATTATTTAATATTCTTTTCCTTTTCGGAAAATTGGGTGTGTCATAGGGTTGTGTGTGTGATGTTGTTACAGATAGAGTTCAAAACTACGAGTTACTCTAGTATAATCTAAGTCATCTTCACTATGTAAAGGTTCAAGTCGATAGACACTTTTTCTTATGCACAATCTTATATTGTATTATATTACTCAATGATTGTTTTTTTAAAAAAATCAAGTGGGGGATTGTTGGAGCTTTAAATGAATTTTTACCTTTTTAAACGAGAAATAAAATTAAGTGTCAAGTTTTCCCTTTATCCCACATTACTTGGGAGAAAGGGGTTTAGATAAGTATAATTAGGGATGGGTAGAATACTTGGGGTGTGCCCCAAGAGGTACCCACATTTTTGTGGAGGGGAGATGAGTTACATCCCTACTAATTTACCACATACGTGCATGCCGCCGCTGGCCGTGCCGAGTCGAGTGCGCGTGTGAGGTGAGGTGGCACTTATATTTTTTTGGACAAGATTTATTTAATAAAAAATATTATTTTATTATTAAAATAGCTTTGACTTGGTAAATCTTATTTCTCTTCACGATTTTCTCCACTTCCCTATATCTCTCAACGATTTTCAAGTTGATGTCTAACGTTCTGATTAGTTTTTTGCCTATATAAACAAAGGATTACCTCAGTATTTTAACACATGACAATAGAAACTTGAGAGCTATTTTTTTTTTCTCGATCAGTGCTATTTTTCAATCAGTTTGTTCGCCTTTCTCTAAATAGCCTGTTATCTTTTCATTTTTGGTTAGTATTACGAGCAGTCTATTCGCCACCCGAACAGTCTGTGGGTGGTCAATTTTTAGGCCTTTTGCAGTGCAAAAAAGGTCCTAGAGGTAATTCTAGGTTGTTTTATCCTGGGGACAACGGAGCTGTGATATTGCTTGCACATTCTTTGGCTGAGCCATAAAACTTTTTAAAGAGAGCGACCTAGTCCAAGACTCAACCCAAGCATTTTTGGTAAATTCGTTCCTTATTTAATTTTCTACAGCAACAATAGAAAGAGGAGTATTTATAGAGCTTGGTTAGTGACGTTTGATTTTCAAATTCTGGTTGTTGTTAGTAGGGCTTTGTTGCTTGGGTTGTTTCTCTACCGCATTTAGACGATTTAGGAAAAGACTCAAACGAGGAAATAAGAAAACTCTTGTTCTGATTGGTCATTATTTTGTTAAAGAAAAATGGAAGTGGACTAAGATATGCTTGAGGCGATAAATGAATGGGGCGTTAGAGGAATTGATGGGGATAATGAGGATTAATAGCGTATTTGAGTGTGTTGATATTGAATTTTGGACGACCCCAACAGTATGGTCTGGTCACTGCTGGTGGAGATCTTCTTCCTCGTTGGGATAGGGATGGTGAGGTCCGAGATCAACCCACCTAGGATCAGTGGAGGTAGAATGATCCAGGATGGATTCCAATTAGTGAAGCAACCTAGGAGTCTTCTGATCTGTGGAGAGTCTTGATTCAAGAAGGAATGGGTCCGAGCTGGGATAAGTTCCAACCTGTCAGATAGACCCGATGTGTCCCATCTGGCATGAAAATCAGCACTGAGGGGGAAGAATTAAATGTGCTACAATGAGAAAGCTGAGCAAATTTTGTGTATCTTTGGGCATTGGTATGCCCTTATTTATATGGGCAATTGATTGATTAGTTTAGGCGCTTAAGTAGGGATTAGTATCCCATCTCGACGCGTGCCCGATGAGAGGGCGAGTGGAGGGCTTGATATTGTGGGCTTGGGCTTTCTGGCCTTTTTGCTGAGGCCCATGGCGGAGAACATCAGCAACTAGAGAAGTGGCCTGGCCTATGATCCGAGAAGGACTCTTCCTGCAGCCCACGATATAAGGGGTTTCCTTTCCTGCCTTTCTCGGATAGCCAAAGACTGGAAAGGGGCGTTTCGCTAAGGAGCTTGTGGAGTTGATTTCTGAGATAGGTGGTGACGGCACGGAGAACTGATAGATTTAAAATACCTATCTATTTTGAAATTGAATTTGTTAGTTTTTAAGCGTATTAGTTATATTTAATTGCGTTTTAGTTTGTTTTAGTGTAAAACAGGTGAAGGGACGTTAACGGGCAATAAACAAGCAAAAATGGTGGAGAAACGGTGAACAAAATGTGAAGAACTGGGTTTCGGTGCATAAAGACCACCGCCTAGGCGAGAAAACGTTAGATTGTTGTGCCAGCAGCCATCGCCTAAGCAGAGAAACCACCGCCTAGGCGAAGATTCAACAGAATCTTAACTGACTTAAACCACCGCCTAAGCAGTGACACTCTGCTCAGAAATATCTGTTTTCAGATATTTTGAAGATATTTTTCCAAAACCTTGCTTTTAATCCCTTTCTCCCCAATTGTAAAAGGACCGGTTGATATTTTGAGAGCTACTTTCACCTTAGTTAGTATTAGATAATTCAGGAAGTAGATTAGATTATTTTTAGGAAGTGTTCTTGGCCATTTCTTGAAGATCTAGAAGAGGAAGTTCATCAATGGAGAAGAGGAAGCTCGGGAGGATTATTCTTTGGCGAAAGTGGACTACTCCACTTTGAGATTTGATTTTTCTTCCCTTGTTTCCATCTTTGTACTTATTGTTTATTGTTGATATTGATGATCTCCTCTTGATTTAATATTGTATTGCCTAAGAACATGTTAGTTTAATTAAATATTAGTTAGGGATAGATATAGTTGTGTAAATACTCGTTTGGTTTAATGTACGTTTCTTTAACGGTTGTTGCTTTGAAATATGATTGTGTTTATCATTTGATGAAGATATTAGTATGCTTGTAATGGTATTAGGGTTGGATTTGAGAAACTAGGGTTTGACACTCGGGAGAGGTAACCTTGGATTTGAACTAGAGTAAACACATCGTTACGATCTAACGACCCGGGAGGGCGTTAGTTAGTGTGCAATCGATGGCGTTGGATCAAGACTCACATGGCCTAGAGTCGTTAAGACATTGAGGGGGACCTTTTCATCGACACGAAGTCGCGTATTCCCTCGTCTTACACTCGGAAGAGGTGGCGGAGGAGTTTACGAACCGAGATTGTCGAATACCTAAACTCCGTTATTGTTAACTAAACGAAATCAAACATGTATTAAGTGAATGAAATCAATCCCTAATTAACCAACTTAGTTAAGATTAACCCACTAATTGTAGTTTAACTTAGTTTAGTTTTAAATCATGTCTTTAATCATCAGGATAACATAAGACTACGTAAATTGAGGTATTCAATTATTCACACTTTTCTCTGTGGGAGCGATATCCGATTTTCAAGATCCACTATGTAAATTGCGGTATTCAATTATACCCTACCAAGTTTTTGGCGCCATTACCAAGGAATTAGTGTGAATTTTAAGTTGATATTACGACTAAGTGGTCGATTGTTAATCCTGACATTTATTTTTGTTTTGTTTTTATTTTTTTATTTTTTTTATTTTATAGTGTTAATGTGATCAAGCCATGCGAGAAACGATGAAGAAGTTTGGAATTCTTAATTCTCAATCCTGAGATCGAGCTTATATTGAAAATGATAGGGATTGAGAGGAGAAGCCAACTTCAATTCATGATCTTGATCCAACTGAGCATTTGAGCCCAAATTCTTTGTCTATGGGAATTTTGGTGAAAAATACTTAGTAACACGAAAGTCTAGCTGGGGATGGTAACTCAAGCGTAATTTTTTTTTTTTAAATGAAACTCAGGGTATCAAATTACCCGATTTTTATTACTATTTATTTGATTATTTATTCTTTTTGAGAGCCGGCATGGCTTCGGAACGTGTTTGGAAGTGAATATAGGAATGTGGACGCTTGGGGAAGTGTTTCACGTTTAAACATGTTGAACAAGCAAAGTGGAAATGTACGGGGTGGAGTCGTATTTTGAAAATTTGAGAAAACCACCGCCTAAGCGGTGAATCCACCGCCTCAACAGTAAAATTACAGGTTGTGTGTTTTTTTAGCAAAACGGCCCACCGCCTAAGTGGTGAACCCACCGCCTAGGTGGTCAAACTCCAGAATGCAACAAATTTTGAAAATACGCTCCACCGCTTAGGCGGAAAAACCACCACCTAGGCGGATTAACGTCAGAAACCAATGTTTTTCACACTGGCGTAAATTCGCCTAGACGAAGAAACTACCGTCTAGGAAAATAAACATCAAAAAGGTTTGTTTTCAAACAAGGGCTCCACCGCCTAGGCGATGGATCTTCTGTAGTTAAAACAGCCCGCTCGTTCAAAAATTGAAAATAGTAAGGCTCCTTCCCAAAAACCACCACATTCTCTCTAAAATCTCACTTCTAAACCGTTCCAATACTCAAAAATCATTCTTCCATTACCAAAAGTAGTCATTTCCATCATGAATCAACCACCAAGAATCGGATCTCCACCCTTATTTCCGAGAATTTAGGGTTTTTGCGTGAACGATGCGATTTCTTCATTCTCTTTCGATTGGACCATAAATTCTCAACAAGTGAGTTTCTTTTACTTTACATTTAGTCTAGTTGTTGAAATTATTAGTTGATTTGCATGATTATATCAAAAACATCATTGGATTTTGAAATTTTGCCCAAAACCCATTAACCCTATTTTCGCGATTTCAAAGTTCTATGGGTTTTTGGTTTGATTCTTGGTGATGAGCATGTTTAATTGGATTGGTTAAGTATGTGAACTAATATAGGATGTCACATTTGTGAAATTTGGTTGAAAGGTTCAAATGGGTGTTTGTTTTGAGATGTATGTGTTTTAGATAAAGTGATTAGGGAGGTTTATGTTTTTCAATTGTTCATATATGATGAGGTTGTATTGGTTTTTTGTGATTGTGATTGTTAGGAAATGCCGAAAAGGGTAGCAAAGAAGAGGGCGAGGGAGAAGGGTCGAGTTCGCAACCCGAGGTGCCGACCGACGTTGACTAAGATGCCAACCGTTTTGTGTCAAAACAAGCGGAGGAGCATTTCAAAGAACATAAAGCTTTTTGAGCATGCATACGCCAACGTGGTTTCAGTCCGATAGAGGATCTCCCGGAGGAATTTCAACAAAAAATTTGAAACCGCCAATGGGAGCAATTCTGTAAATCGCCACCTCCGAGCGAGGTAGCTTTGGTCAAGGAATTTTACGCTAATGCTACGGAGGCCATAAACTACCAAGCAAGAGTTTGAAATCGGCTAATCATCTTCAGTCTTGATTTTATCAACGATCTCTTCAGACTGTCGGCACCGGGGTCCACTGAAAGCCAATAACCAACTTTGAATAGGTTCATCAAAAAGATCACATCCGGCGAAGTAAAGTGGAAACACTAGGGACCGAATGTCGCTACCTTCTCGGTGAAATACCTAAATCCAATTCCAAAAATCTGGTACCATTTTATTTGTGGAAGCGTCCTACCGATGTTACATCTTTCAAACATCTCAAAGGACAGGACCTTTTTTATCTACAAAATTCAAACCAGAAAAGCAATCACCGTTGGATTCTTGATCTACTCATCGATCATATATGCTGCGAAAACGGTAAAGGGTAGACTCCCGTTTCTGTCACTTTTGACCCATATTTTTCGACTAGCTGAAGTGACTGTATCTGAGGAAAGCATGTGCCACCCTATCATTCCACTAGATCTATCAAAGATAAACCATTTGTGGAAGTCTGGGGTGCAAGAGGTAGCCGAGCCCGAGCCTAAGGAAGGGGAAGAGCAAACAGACGAAACGGCGGGACCTTCCGAAGCCTGAGATGAAAACTCCCAGGAGAGGGTATATAACAAGATTCAGATTTCCCTAAAAAATACGAAATTTGCTCTTTCGTAGACCAATATTCGAGGCAGCAAGATCGAGTCCAATGGAAGATTTAGGAAGGCCTTGGCCTTGAGATGGACGATTACCCTCCGATGCCATCTGTGCCACCACATCTGCTATAGAAACCACACTCTCCTTTCCAATGTGATGATGGTGATGACTCCTCGCGAGGTCTTGAGGTGACTGACATAGGCTGAGATGTACCCCTTCCCGACACAATCTTCACACTTAGTCTTTGGTAGGGACGAGACCTATTGGAGATTCAATGACACGTGCCGGTCCTTCATTGATTGCGTGGAAGTGACCATTTTTACACTCATCGTTTGCCCCCAGGACCTAGTTTTGAGAAGGAACTTCAAGGCACTTGGGACTCTATTTTGAGCTTTTTTCGAGATTTTGGCACTTCCATAGAGTATTTCGATATGTTCGTCCTTTTTTGGACTTTGGAGGCTTGTTGCACAAAGAATAGACCTTTTTTCGATAGGGAAAATAAGCAATCCCAAGATGGTAAAAGTAGTCCCGAGAGCGGTAATGATCAGCCCGTTTGAGGCCCGTGAATGGCCTGCGAATATCATGCATGTAAGACCCCGACTTGGCAAGTACGTCATTAATAATTTCATTCTAGAACCGGGGAAAATTCGGAATGGAATTGGATTAATTAAAATCCAAATTAAACCTTTAGGGGTCAAATTGACAAGTTTAAAAAACAATTAATAATAATAATAATAAATAAATAAATTTTAACTTGAAAATCAATAAGTAAAAAAAAAATCAAAAATATGAAGGGTGAAATTGTAATTTCAGGAACTTTTAAAAACTGAATGGGTTAAAATGAGGATTGGAAGAAGTCAGGGGGGAGAAAAGTGCAATTTAACTAAAATATATATATATATATATATATATATATATATATATATATATAAGGCATAGATTGATGATCGAATTTTCGGGAAGAAACGTTGAGAATTGGAAAGAGGAAAAAAAAATCTGGAGAGAGAGAGAGTTGGCCGGCGACTGCATGGGCGAGGGGGGTGTGTGCCGATCGTCGCTAGAGTGTGTCTCTGTCTGTTCGGTGGCGTGAGGGTGTCGTCTCTTGACCAAATAAAAAATTTTACAAATAAAATGTGGGAAATAGAAAATTACGAAATTTGGGGTCTGCTTGGCGTAATTAGGTTATTTCTATGTAAAATATTAATTTAGGCCATGTCACTATTAGGTTCGCAAGCACCGGAGTACCAATAGGGAATATGTGGTCAAAGTGTTCGGAAACGGATAATCAGATGAGTGTACTGTCTTCTTACCAAACTATATTTCTATGTATGTGTATGGTGAAATATGTGCTTACTTAAATTGTATGAATTTATAAATGATATGGATCAAGTAGGATTTGGGGTGAGTTGGTAAACGGCTTTTGGGAAGATTTCGATGGTTTCCAAAACAAAACTGAAAATGAACTTTCGTTGAAATTGGTAAAATCAGATGGTATTTTTAAAAGGAAATAGAAAACATCTATTTTCCTAAAAATATCTGGTTTTCAAAAGAAAAATAAAGAGTGGAAAAATAGTTTTGAAAGAATCAGACGGTTTCTCTAAAAAGAAAAGTGTGAAATATACTTTTGGGCTTAAAAGTTGGTTTTGAGGAAAAGAGATAGACATGATGATTTTACGGTATTTATTGAGTTGTGATTCGATGATGCTGTATTTGATTTGACAATGCCCTAATATTTATCTATTTTGGTAGAGTGAGATTATTCGCTTCGGCGGAGTGATGTTATCCGCTACGGCGGAGTGATGTTTATCTGCTTCGGCAGAGTGATGTTAGATGTTTATACTGCGTAGTGATTATCCACTTCGGCGGAGTGATGGGTGTTCGTAGGAAGGCATATCCTGCGGATGGTACGGTACCGTTGCAAACTCCCGATCGTGAGGTTAAAACGATCACTAGGGTTGGCCAGTGTGTGTGTGTTGGAAGTGTGTGTTTGAAATTGGTGCTTGAGATGTGGTGTTTTACGTATATTGGTTGACTTGACATTACTTATTATAATGTTTGGTATGATTTTGTGCTAGATGGAACTATTTATATCGCATTATTTTTGTTGTTTATATACTTGTGCTTGATCCATACCAAATTATGGAAAAATTTAGAACGTAGTAATATTTTAAAAATGTTTTACTAAGAAGATAGTACACTCGCAGGTACAACAACTAGGAGTCGGTCCCCTACTGGCACTAGGTAGAGCTATGTGATGAAGTTATATAGGTGATTGATAGAAGCTGTCGAAGGCTAACCTATAAAAGGTTCATAGATAAATATTTTCAGTTTTGAAAGTTCGGGATGGGCGTGTCCCCTATAATAGATGTTTGTATTATTAAATGTGTGTATAGTTTTATTTCATTAGTTTATTTGTGAATATTTTTGGAGATGTCCCGTTGTAGTCACGCCAGTCTCGAGATGACGGGTGTCTGGGACGGGATGTGACAATGCACACATCCCATTAGGTATGGACCTCTTCAATTCCCCTAGCACGTCACTTGCGCAGCCGACGGGTAGAGGACACGTGTCTGTACGGTTCTGAACAACGCGCAGCTCCAGGTGATTTAAACCGTCTGCCTTCGCAACGGGTCGGATGGATATGGACCCCTATATAAATGGGGCATCCTAACCTCATTTTTACACTTTAAGCAATTTCAGAAGCACCACCCCCTTCCCGGTAGGTACCTCTTGTCTTCTCACCATGTCTTCTACTTCTTCATCTTCCTCTTCTTGGTCTTCATCAGGGTCTTCTTCAGGGTTAGCCTTAGGGTCTGGCACAAGTTCAAGGTCTATTACCCATGAACAGGCACTATCGGCTTCCCTACTTCAGTGGGTTGATCCCGTTCTGACATTGCTCCCTGCCTGGAGAAATGGGTAGGCTCTTCCAGTGGTGATGGGCCATCTAATTGCCATGATAAGGATGGTAGTGGTAGGCCTTCTTGTGGCCGTACCATTGAGGTTAGCTCGGGTTAGGCAAGTGAGGCTGGGTCTGAAGGGGATGTGATGAAGACCTCGCAGCCTCAGGCGACCCGTGATGCTGCTGTTCCCCCGGAAAGCCTTATCTGGAGGGTTAGGTCAAATATGACGTCGAAGGAGCTTAGCTTAGCCCAAAGCAATTTCTCTCCTTCCCGGAAAGGGTGGAGATCCGTTCTTCCCTTCCCGGGAAAAGAGCTTGTGCTCCCCCTCAAGGCTTCATTACTGTATACATAGAGTACCTACGTGGCAGCATGAGGTTCCCAATCCATCCATGGATACGATTCCTTTGTATGGAGTATCAGCTGTGTTCGTCACAGCTTGCTCTGCACTGTATGAGGGCCTTCGTGGCCACGTACATTATTTGCAAGGTAGAGAGGATCGAGCCGTCCATCGATCTCTTTAAGTGCCTTTTCTTTCCCACGTCTATGACATCCAGGAAGGGTTAGTGTTATGTGGTGGCTAGGAAGCAGTTCCTTTTGGGTTTGGAGTCCTCTGTCAAGAACTGGAAGCCCCGATTATTTTTTTCTTGGAGACACCGGTTAAGAATTTAGCCCAACGAAGGAGAAGGTCAACTTCATTCCAAGGGAGTGGCGTACTGTAGGTGAGAGAAAATTTGTTTGCGCACAATTTTTTGGTTGTGTAATCTTTTGATAACTTGATTGTTTTTTTGTGTCTTCTTGTGTACAGTTCCGGAGAAATTAAGCGGTAAGAGAGTACAACTGAGCCCACTGATTCAGCAACAAATGAAAGTGATCCTCAATACGGAGTTTAAGAACGTCAAACACCTATTAGAGTCGACCCTATATGATCGTTGTTTTTATTGTGCCCCAGGCCTGCCGGTATCAGACATCGACCCAGATACCAGGAACGGTAAAATCTCTCACCTTCTCTGAACTCTTCGAATACTTAGAACGTTTTGGTGTTTTTTTCTTTTTTGTTTATTTAACTGTCCTGGTGCTCCCTTTATAGAGATAGACAATGCCGCACTAAGAAGGTTGTTGAAGGAGAGAGCCATGAAAGAAGCCGCCGAGATGGGGTAAGCCTCCCAGCCCTAGAAGGGGCCCTCTTTGGAGTGAGTCCCTGAGCGAGGAGAGACAATCGCGGTGCAGAGTTTCCCGTACGATGCCCTAAGATGAGAAAAAGTGATCCCGATGAGGACAACACCAAGGAGAGAGTAACTAAGGAGAAAGGCATCGGAAGTAGTGAGGGCCACGATAAGAAGAGAGACCACCACAGCTGGAGCCAGTCTCCCCACCCCTAGTCGAGAAGAGCGGGGCGAGAGAGGGCTAGGACAAAGGGAAGAGAAAAGCGGTGGAAGTAGAGGTTGAGGGAAAAATAAGATCCAAAGCAGAAAAATATCATTTTAGAGTTTTCTACTAGAGGAAAGACAACCCTTGACGCTCCTTAGCCAAGTAATATCCCCACTTCTGCAATCTTTTCGGTTCTGGACACAATCCTCCTTCTTGAGCAAAGGATCCTGGTCCATCCTGAGTTGCTGCCCGATTACGTCCACCTCATCACTCCACCCCAAGATCACGAGCGAATGGACTCTAGGCCTGACGAGAAGATAACCGCTAAGCTGCAAAGGGATGTTGTGTTGGTAAGACTTCTCACAATACTAAAATTCTTCTAGACTCTTCCTTGCATTTTATTTTTGGCTAAGTCCATGACGTTTGCCTTGTAGGTACTTTTTAAGGTTGCCTCTGTGTCCACACAATTCTACTCAGCCCTGAAGATGGAGAAAGATCTTAAGAACGAGCATGCGCAACACATGGCTCAGTTAAAGAGATTCCATGATCAATCCAAGAAACTAATGAGAAGTGAGAGTGGCTTCAAGGCTGAGGTGACCAAGTTGTCTGACAAGAAGGAGGAGCTCAAATCCCAGCACAGCAAGCTTGAGGATGACCTCGCTATCGTATAGGAGAAGATGGAGCAGAAACAAAATGCAGCAATTGCCAAGGCAAAGGAAGAGGCCGTTGAAGAATGGAAACGTACCCCGGCCTACAGAAAGATGAGAATGGAGTTGTTCATGGAGATGGTGAATAATGGCCATAGGTACACTATCCGTAACTTGCGCCGCCAGCATCTGAATTTTCTAGTTGACCAAATCGAGAAACTGGACCCGAGTAGGGGAATGCCGAGGCCGGGTAGGGCGAAGCTGAGGTCGGACCAGGAGAGGTTGAGATCGAGCAGTGTAAGCTCGAAGGTGGAGAAAGTAAAGTTGGCCCATCCACCGCCGCTCAGTAGGCAGCTCCATCCCAACCCCAAAAATTTAGTCCCGAAAAATTTCAAGAACTTTTTTTTTTTTGTGCGCCCCTACCCTTTTTCCCTACAAGGGCATTTTGTAATCGGCTTGGAAGCCATCAATTGTAATGACGGTTAAATTAATGAAAACTCTTTTGATCTCTGCTCGGCGTATTTTCAAATTTTTGTCTGTTATTGGAGAGTTGTCCCCTTTGGGACAACACTGATCCATCTGCCCATTGGTGGAGCTTTGCTCTTAGCCTGATCTTGGCAATTCCTGGAGTGGGTAAGGAATCTAAGCTCGACAAGGTATTTGAGCATGGATTTTAGCTTTTGCTCTATCATTCTTGGAAACTTAGACATTTTTTCCGTTGCGTCCGTCTTTCGTACTTTTCCTAAGTTGAGGGAGTGTGTGCCAAAGCTTTAACTTCTCACCTCTTTACGATCTTGGCGGTACTCTGCTCTGAACGAACACTCCTTGTCACTTAGTTGTTTTAATTCGTTTTTCTATTTTCTCCTCCAGGCTCCATGCCAGACGTTCTGTTAGGGGTATTTGTTTGCGGCAATGTCGTTCATGGTTTGGAAGTCCTGAAACCGGCACGAGATCCGATCTCGGCATATTACTTTATCTCGGCATGAGTATTAGGGGGAGATTTGCTTGGGCCACGCCTTTCTCAGTCGTAGAGCCTAGGTCCGGTATGACCTCGTGTTAGATATTAAGCTAGCGTTTGTAATTTTCACTTGAAAAATTCAAGTTTTTTCTCTACCAGGTTCACGCACATTCTCGGCCAAGTCACCGAGAAGAAATCATGCTTTTTCCTTCTCGGATAAGCCATCATTCTATGTTGTTTTACCATGTCCATATCTTTCCTGCCCCTCAGCCTAGCATCCAAGTAGAGCTTGGATGGTAGGGTTTAGTCTAGAGGTGGTACTCTTATAGTTTCTGGCCCTCGCAGTCCCTAGGGGGTAACTTTTGGTTAGTCCCCTATGGCTGGTCATAGGTGAGTTTTCCTTAGTAGGGCTTATCCCTGAGCCTTTTTGGGTTATCCCAAATTATCCTTATAGCAGCATTGTCCCTTTATGTTGCATGAGCTCATCTTAACTGTTAGGGGTGGGATGCTTAGTTGTAGGTCCTTAGACCCGATCGATGTTCTGGTTACAACCTTAATGCAATGTACTGGGAAGGGTTTGTTCTTGGAGATTACCTCAGCGTGATGCACCGGGATGCAGTTTTCTTATTGGCAGAAGGCTGGGGACAACACATCCCCGTCCAAGATGGGACGAAAGGATGCTCATCTCGGTATACATTTTGTTTGGAGATTAAGGAGAGGGTCGCTCGTCCCCATCCATGATGCCTGCTCGTCACTGTTCTCTACTATTTTGTTGATCGCCGACGGCGTAGATGCAATCGTCCAGCAAATTGCATGTGTGTGTGGAGTTGTCGATGGAGTGTGCTTGTCACCAGTAAGTATGTGTGTGTTCAACTAGGTTTCGGTGTATGTGCGTGTGTCCCTTGTTTCTGTTTTCGTGGGGGTGATGATGATGGGTGTTTGGTGTGTTGTATGTGTTGTGACGGTGTGTTTTGTGTGTGTTGTGTCGTCGCTCAATTGGTTCGACGATGGTCGTTTGGTGTAGGATTTGTTGATGGTCGGAGTATAAGGTGATCGTTGAGGGAGAGAGAGACGGGGGGTTTAAACGGGGAAAATAGAGGAGCAGGCTATCGCCTGTTTACCATGACGGTGAAACTTCTAGGAGTAGTGTTTAGTTGTTTCACCACAGCGGTGGGGACTTCGCCATAGCAGTGTCATGCTAATCAGAAATAGTAAACATAAATGGGAAGAAGAAGCGGGAAGAAGAAAGAAGGAAGAAAAAGAAGGGAAAAGGGGAAAAGGGAAAAAGGAAAAAATGAATTGGAGAAATTGCACAAAATAACCCACGACAAAAAATATAAATCCAATCTCGCGTCCGGTGAAAAATTCGGGGAAGGTAGAATTCCACACTTCTTTAGTAAATACATTTAATTGTCTCAATATAAAAATAATTATCGTTGAATTTAGCATTATATGTTCGCATGAAAAATGTCGAGATAATGATAAGAAATAGTGAGATCGTCCGCATAAATAAATTCAATATAGTAAATAGTAATGGAGTAATATTAGTTAAAGAAACATAGTTTATAATAAAAGACGGGAAATGTGAAATTATGAAAAAATTAGGGCCTACATGGTTCAAATAGAGTATTTTTATATTAAATATTAATTTAGGCCTTATCACTAATATAGGTTCGCAGGCACCGGAGTACCGGTAGAGAATAGGTGGTCAAAGTCTTCGAAAACGGGTAATCAGGTGAGTGTACTGCCTTCTTGACAAACTATTTTTATATCTATATAAGATAGAAAATGGTTGTATTTACATTAGATACTTTTAAAATTTTGTGGATCAAGCAGGTTTTGGGTGAGTTGGTAAAATGGATTTTTGTGAGATTACGATGGTTTTCGAAAGGAATGTGAAAATGATTTTTTATTGGATTTGGTGGTTTTAAAAGAGAGTGAAAAATATCTGGTTTTATAAAAAATAAAGAGTGAAAAAGTGATTTTGGTAAAATCAGACATTTCTTTTTAAAAGAAAGTTAGAAATATGATTTTCGGATAAAAAGTCAATTTTGAGAAAAAGAGGTGGATGTGGTGATTTGACGATGTTGATTAGAAGATATTATTGAGTTGTGTTTTGATGATGTTGTTATTGATTTGACGATACCATAGTATTTATCAGCTTCGGCAGAGTGATGTTATCCACTTCAGCGGAGTGATGTTTATCTGCTTCGGCAGAGTAATGTTCGACGTTTATACTGCGCAGTGATTATTCGCTTTAGCGGAGTGATGGGTATTCGTAGGAAAGCATATCCTACGGATGGTACGGTACCGTTGCAACTCCTGATTGTGAGGTTAAAACGATCACTAGGGTTGGCCAGCGTGTGTGTGTTTGAGGTGTGTATTTGAGATGATGTTTTGAGATGTAGTGTTTTACTTATACTAGGTGATTTATTATTTATTATGGTGATTGACATGATTTTTATAATAAATGGTTTTGAATGGAACTTATATATAGTGCTTTATTTTCACTGCTAATATTATGAAAATTTTTACGAGCTACGTGATGTTTATATATTTAAGCTTAATCCATTTAGATGTTGTAGAATAAATTATTATTATTATAAAAATATTTTTACTAAGAAGGCAGTACACTCACAGGTGAAATAGCTAGGAGTCAGTCGGTCCCCTATTGGCGCTAGATAGAGTTTTGCGGATCTCGCGATAGAGTCATTTGAGAGAAATTTTGAGACGAGGTGTCAGAGATTAATCTAAGTGAGATTCATGGGATTAATTTGGTTGTTTTTATAATTGGGACGGTGCATCCCTATCAGATGGAATTATGTATATGTTGTATAGATGTAAATTTTATATATTGTCGTATTGTGGTTGGTTAGTCAGATAGGTGATGTCATATCGACGTCACGCCGGCCCCCACATGACGGGTGTCTGGGGTGGAGTGTGACAATACACATCTTTAACCCACATTCCCTTTGATTTATTCAGTCTAGTCTTGAGCCCATGGATGATAGTGCGATGGGTTACTTCCACTTGTCTGTTGGCTTGCGGATGCCAGGCGAAGTGCTTCTGAATCCTGAGCCTGACACAGAATTTCGAGAAGAGATCATTGTCAAATTGCTTCCCGCTG
Organism: Eucommia ulmoides; assembly: GCA_016647705.1. Taxonomy (NCBI): domain Eukaryota; kingdom Viridiplantae; phylum Streptophyta; class Magnoliopsida; order Garryales; family Eucommiaceae; genus Eucommia; species Eucommia ulmoides. The sequence goes on along the minus strand of CM028333.1, from coordinate 11,577,575 downwards.
TCGGAGACGATGGCCTTGGGCATCTTGAAACGATAAACCATGCTCTCCCAGACAAAGTCTTTGATCTTTTCCTTCGATATCCGTGCAAGGGGCTTAGCTTCGACCCATTTTATGAAATAGTCGATTGCAACAACAAGGAACTTCCTCTACCCAGTCTTTTGCAGGAACGGCCCCAGAAGGTTAATGCCCCATTTGGCAAAGATCCAATGACTTGTCATGGGGATGAGAATGACTAGGGGCAGTTGAGGATGGAAGGCGAACCTTTGACATTTATCGCATTTCTTCGCACACGGAATCTTTGATCATGTCCGGCCAGAAGTATCCATGTAGGATGAGCTTCTAGACCATGGACCTCCTTTCTGAGTGGCTACCACATACCCCTTCGTGAATTTTTCTCATCACATAATTGGCCACTTCCGACCTCAGGCATCAGAAGTACGGACCTGAAAAAGATTATCGATATAGTACCCCGTTGATAAAGGTGTACTTTGTTGCCCTGCACCACATTTTCCTGGCCTCTGCTAGGTTAGAAGAGAGCGTTTTGTGTTGGAGATAATCCCTTATCGAGTCTATCCAGGTCAAGTCATCGAAAAGGGCACATATAGCAGTCACCTAATCGAAAACTGTTGTCCAAGTATTTAACAATAATGCTTTTCTTTAGAGTAAATTCCACCGCAGAAGGAAGATTAGCCAGAGCGTCGACATGCCTATTTTCTTTTCGAGGGATTTGGTTCACTTAGACATTTTTGAAATTTTCAATCTGCACCTTCACCCTTCCGAGGTAAGCAGTTATGCTTGGGTCCTTAGCCACGTACTCACCATTAACTTGGTTTACCACAAGTTGTGAGTCGTAGAAGGCTTAAAGACTTTTGGCATTGAATTCTCTTGCTAACCTCAGTTCGGCGAGAAGGGCTTTATATTCAGCTTCATTGTTGGTGGCCCAGAACGCCAATTGAATGGAATATTCTATTTATTTTCAGTTCGGGGCTACCAGAACCATACTGGCCCCATAACCTCTTACATTCGAAGAACTATCTGTGAAGAGTTGTCATTTATTTGGGTTGAGATCATCGTTTGATCTGGGATGGAGCGAGGTTCCTACTAGGACTAGCGTATCTGACTAGCCGAGATGGGTCTCTTATTGGGTAGGGTTATGGTCATCCGGGATGGGCTCTTCTGAGAAGGTCAGCTCGGCAATAAAGTCATCCAGGACCTGTCCCTTGATTGTTGTCTTGGGTCGGTAATCAATATGGAATTGGCCGAGCTTGTGGTTGTATTTCATGAGCCGATTAGAAACATCTGGAGAGTGAAGAGCTTGCCTCAAAGGTTGATCAATAAGGATGATGATCACGTACACTTGAAAATACTACTTTAGCTTTCTTGACTTGATGAAAAGGGCATAGGCCAGCTTTCCGAACCGCTGGTATCTCATTTCGGCGTCGGTCAACACTCAGGTCAAATAATACACGGGCCTTTGAATCCCATACGTTTCTTGGATAAGAGTCATGCTGATTGTGGTATCTGATGCAGCGATGTGCAGGAATAATTCATCCCCATCCTTGGATGTACTGAGCAGCGGTGCCGAGGTGAGGTAAGCTTTGAGCTCCTAGAAGGCGGCCTCATACTCTGCCATCCAGGTTTTGTTGCCCAGTAAAATCTTGAAGAAAGAGAGGTATTTCTCCAAGGAGCACGAAATGAAGCGATTCAAGGTGGCCAATCTCCTGGTGAGCATTTGGACTTCATTCTTCGTCTGTGGAGAGGCCATTCCAAGAATGACTCTGATCTAATCAAGGTTAGCATCAATGCCGCGTTGGGAGACCATATAGCCAAGGAACGTCCTTGCTGAAACCCCAAAAATGCACTTAGTAGGGTTCAGCTTCATAAGATAGCATCAGAGTTTGTCACAACAATTTTGGAGATGGACGATATGGTCGGATGCCTTGGCGCTTTTTACAAGCACATCATCTATGTAAACCTCTATTGTTAAGTTAATCTCTTCCTTAAACATTTTATTTACACGACTTTGGTAGGTTGCCCTGGTGTTATGAAGGCTGAAGGGTATGACCTTGTAGCAGTAGGTGTCTTTGTCCGTGATTAACGAGGTATTGTCCTGTTAGGAGGAACATGGGGATTTGATTATATCTGGCATAGGCGTCTAGGAAACTCAAGAGCTTGTGCCCCGTCGTGGTGTCTATGACCAAGTCTATTCTCAGAAAATAAAAGAAATCCTTAAGGCATGCCTTGTTGAGATCCTTGAAGTCCACGTAGAGACGTCACTTATTATCGGCCTTGGGTGCGAGGACGACATTGGAGAGCCAATCCGAGAAATCAACTTCTTTTACCACGGCTGATTTCACCAATTTATCCATTTCTTGCTCGATGATTTTATGGCGTTCCGGGTGAAATTTTCTCATTTTCTACCTCACGAGGGGATGATAAGGGTCGGAGTGGAGATGGTGCACGACTACACCTGGATTAATCCCAAGAAGTTTGTTGTGAGACCAAACGAACACATAGTAGTTTTTCTTGAGGAAATTGGTGAGCTTTTCTCGCTACGCCGCGTTGAACTTGGCACCTATCCTGATAGTCCTTCCCTCGATGGTAGAATGGACGGATACCTCCAATAGATCTTCATGGGGCCATGGACAGGGCTCCTTATCTTGGGGGTCATCGATCGGCACGGTTCTGGGATCGGACAAGGACATGAGCTTACCCTCACCATTCCTATTTTCAATGGTTGATTGTTATTTTCTCTTCTTGAGCACCCTTCTGGTACATGATCTGGCCATCTCTTGGTCCCTTTTCATTTCTTCCACCTCTTTTTCCATTGGGAACTTCATCGATTGGTGATAGGGGGAAGACACGGCCTTCAAGGTAACTAAAGTTATGGCGAAGGTCGGTCCACGATGAGAAATTTGGCCCAGACTATGGCCACGACGGGCTTAGTGCCGACCATGATGGGCATGGAGATCCAACCAATAGATCTTACCACGTCCTCTCCGAAACCAACAAGTAGGGAGGTAGTAGGTTACATGGAGCTTGAATTGATGTTCATTCTCTTGAATGCCCACTTGAAGATGATATTTGCGGAGCTTCCTTTGTCAACCAGAATCCTTTCCACCTTATAATGGTTTAGCAAGGCCGAAATTACCAGGGCATCGTCGTGAGGGGTGTGCACCCCTCTAAGGTTGGCTTCGCTAAAGTAGATGACGTTGTACATGGCAGTATCAATTTTGCTAACCTCGTACACATCGTCATCGGCTTTTCTTTTTGCTTTACACTCGTACTTCTTCCGAGAGGAGGTCATCTCCTCACTAAGGTCGAGGACACCATGGATCACATTTATCTCATTATCTACCTGCAGGTCATCATCGTATTCTTCAACTTCTCTTCTCGGCTTGGGTCTTCCACGTTTTTCTCTTTTCGGTTGGCCTCTGTGCTCATCTCAATGACTACCCTCCTCGGAATGTCTGAGATACCCTCTTTTAATGAAGGCCTTAATTTCTTCTCAAAGCTAGAAGCATTCGTCCGTCGTGTGACCCTAGTCACAGTAGAACTTGCAGTATTTGCTAATGAATTTTCCCATGGGTTTTCCTCTGGGAGGAGCAGCAGTTAGGAAAAATCCTCTTCCTGAATTTTCGGCGAAGATTGTTGCAATGGACGTTGTTAGAGGGGTCATCTATTGGCAAGTCCCTGGGGCTAGAGGAAGCCTCCAATCCCTAAGAAGGGGTCCCAAACATCCCTCAGCCTGCAGCCTCCGATAACCCTGAGTCCATTCTCGATCTCGCTTCATGGTATCCCTGAGGTCTGCCTCATACCCCTATCTAGGGTGGCAGACAGGCTTGTCATAGGTCGGGAGCACAGGTTATAAGATAACCTCCGATGCCCCAGTCCGTCAATGAAAGCGTTTAAGGCTACGACATCTAGAAGGCATTCACAACACAAAATTTCCATGTGGAACCTATTTACAAAATCACCCAAATTCTCTCCAATCTCTTATTGGAGGGCGAGGACAGGGGTAGCAGTTTTAGGCCTTTGCAAGGAGCAGTGAATCGGGTCAAGAAGAGTTGTTCGAGCTGGGTAAAGATTGAGATCGAGGCGGGATCCAAGTCTAGAAATGAAGTGCTGTCTATCCCAGCAAAGGCGAGAGGGAATGACTTATACCTAGTCGCCACAAAAGCCGTATGCATATCCATGAAGGCAACAAAAACTAGGAAGTGATCGACGGGGTCAGTAATCCTGTTGTAGAGAACTATTTGTGGACTAGAGAACCTGTGCGGAACCACTTCACACACAATTTCATCAACAAATGGAGACCTTACCCCTAAAGGAAGCCCAACAGCCCCTCTAAGGCCCCGTATTTTTACGAGCGCTGCCTCCATCTTGGCGATGCGCCCCTGGACGGTGCTGTAACTTGGATCGCTACCGCTTTGGATCTTTGCCTCCCAGTGGGAGGAGAATGAGAGTCTTCTTCCCGAACACAGCGAATCCTCCACTTGGCATATGTGACGTTGATGGAGGTTCTCCCCAGCAAGGACTCGTTGTGGTCCTCTATTCGGAGACCCTGTGAGGGTAGAGACACGGAGTCCGAATAGTGAATTACATGATTTGATTCCTGGTGGAGCTCCTTTTCCCCTGCATTTCGAAGAACTGATCCACCTTGAGCCAGGGCCAGTATTATATGGGAAAGGATGACTTCAAGGAAAGATTGGAATTTGCCTAGCTGGCGCTCCAAATTATCAATTAGCCCTACATTCATAGTACTAGAAACTAGTTCGACGAAAGTCCTTGAGAGTGGAGCTGACGGACCCGCCTGGTCTACTGGGGGTATTTTTCTTTCTTCTTCCGGGATGGGGATTGGAGTTCTCACATCTAGTTTGGGGACTCTTGACATCTCTCTGACTGGGTTTTTATTCATTACTCTGTCCGGGTCTCTTGGTTGTGTAGAATAACCAGACCTTGTGATCATCAAGTCTCTAGCAGAGATAGGAGCTGATGACTAGATGAAGGCTTTTAGTAGCTCTTCCATAGACGGTGCCATACTATTGATGTCAAATCTTGGATGACCCCAATGGTATAGTTTGGTCACTACTGGTAGAGATATTTTTCCTTACTAGGATCGGGATGGTGAGGTCCGGGATTAGCCCATTCAGCCAGGGATAGGCGGAGGTAGAATGATCCTGGATTCTGAGTAGTAAAGTAACCTAGAAGTCTTTTGATCCGTGGAGAGTCTTGGTCCGAGAAGGAATGGGTTCCAGCTAGGATGAGTTCACACCTGTCACCTGCACAAAAAATTTGTTGGGATGGACCCGGTATGTCCCATCCGGCATGAGAATCAGCGCTCAGGGAGAAGATTTAAATGTGCTACAGTGATAAAGTTGAGCAAATTTGATGTACCTTTGGGCATTGGTATGCCCCCATTTATATAGGCAATGGATTGATTAGTTTAGGGCTTTAAGTAGTGAAGGGCTTAATATTGTGGTCCTGGGCTTTCTGACCCTTTTGTTAAGGCCTATGGTGGAGAACATCATCAAGTAGAGAAGCGGCCTGGCCCATCACCCGAGAAGGATGCTTTCTACAACCTACGATATGAGGGGTTTCTTTCCCTTCCCTTCCTGGATAGCCGGAGACGGGGAGAGGGTGTTTTACTGAGAAGCTTATGTAGTTTATTTCTGAGATGGGTGGTGACGGCACGAAAAACCATGCCGAGATAAGAAGAGGACTCCCCATCCCGATGGCGGCTGGCCTGCTCCTTCTGGACAACATTGCTCACGAGATCTTGAGGTGATCGGCATAGGCTGAGATGTGCCCATTCCTAGCACAATCTTCACACTTAGTCTTTGGTAGGAAAGGGCCCTATTGGAGATTCAATTACACATGGTGATCATTCATTGATTGTGTGAGAGTGACCATTTTTACACTCATCAAAGTGAGAAAACATTTGTGGTCAAGGATTTGGTTTGAGAACTAGTGGCCTCGGTATTGGTCATCGCTACAAATTGAATTGTTTCTATTCCGATCTCTAAAGAAATTCTTTGGTGAGGTGGATGAAGTAATTGAAAAGGTAGTTCCTATCCGGACTTCTAGAAAGAGTATGAGTGTCTTGGGGATTGGTTCTTTTGATTCATGAGGTTGTGATTTGCCTTGGGTTGAATTTTACTGCTTGTTTGGTTGGATAGAATGTAATTAAAGTGAAATGAAATTAAAAATATATATAATGAGAGAAGAAATACAATTAATTTATCAATAGAATCAGTATTCCATTTTCTTATTTGGTTATTAAAGAATGAGAGAAGGAATATAATAGTGAAATATAACAAAATTCTCATAATGCTCTCTTAGATATCAAATTTAAGTATCTATCGAATAATTGATTATTTTAAAAAATAAATAAATTATTACAAATGATTTTTTTCTCTAATTAATATATATATATATATATATATATATATATATATATATATATATATATATTACTTTGTTTGTATATATATGTATATATATTGTTTGTGTATAAAATTGGTATAGACTTTCCAGTCAGGTGACAGGTGAGTTCTCTTGTTGAGTTGGAGTTGATGAGCTGGAAATACTCCTAGTGAGCTGTAATCGGGTCCTAGGGGGACTAACCTACTGCAATTCAAAGTTCTATTCCTCAGGGGATGCTACTTGTACAAGGCTCGGGCCGAAAGTTATCTCGGTGAAGTCCCTCTGAAGTGAGAGAAAGAGCTTAGAAAGAAAAGGTACAGAAGTGTGTTAAGTATGCAAATGAACTTAGAGCGTTCGCGTATTAAAGCGTATCTCGGGCTTGCATAGCCCCTGATATATATAGGCGCTGGAGATGATAAGTTTTATCTAATCAGGTCTAAACATGGTTACTTAGGCAAAACCATGTGTTTAGTCTATAATATGAGGTGTTTAGAAGATAACCACTGGGCTTGGGCTTTTTGGTCCATTTGGAAAAGCCTGGTGGGCTCTATCAGGCCTATGGAGGTGAGCTAGTAGAGGAGAGTAGAGATCTGTGGAGTTCTGAAGGAGAAACAAAATAAAATGGTATGCCGGTCAAGACAAATGGCTAAGTCCCTAAAGTTGGCTGTCTAGGGGCACGTCATAAAGTTTTGGGCTGTAGCGTCCATGTCGGGCACATTGCTCCTTCTTGGGTACAGATAAGATTCTATGGAAAGAGCCCTGGTTGGCATATGTTCCTGTGTGATACTTTAGATCCCTGGACGTAGCCACATCATGGTAAGGGGAGACACGTGGCCGGGGCCCTAATGCTGATTCAGTGATGCCTGAAAATACCATAATTAGTTGCCCCTTAGCCCTGGTTGGCGAAGGAAGTAAGAGAGTTAGAGATATCAATTTTTAGCTGGAATATGCATCCCGTAGGCTTCAAAGCACAAGAAACATCCTTGGTCGCTTCTTTGGAGCTTTTTGCCGACCAGAGGCTGGTCTCCCTGGTCGGCAGTCCTTGCACCCTGCAGCGTCGTCCTCCAAATCAGTAGAGCTCCTAGGAGGAGGGCACGCCTTCTAGATGACTTTGCTGACAAGTAGGATTCTGAGCTGTACTTCTCGAACTGTTAACATACTCTAGGGGGACCAATTTTGAACAGACCCCAATGTGGTGGTACATCAGGTAGAGATAGCACGACAGGGTGACCGTAAATTTTCTCAATTTTTTGGACGACACATTTGAATGGTTAAATATTCGGGGGAGGGGGGACCAATTTGGAATAGGTCTCCATGTGGCCGAGAATTGGGCAGAGATAGCACGGCAGGGCGTCACCAAAATTTTTCAATTTTTTGGATGGCATTATTTGAATTGTGAACAACTCCCGGGCACAAACTAGCCTTTACTGCCTAATTCCATTATATCATTTACGGAATTTGAGAAACAATTCATTAGTCACTTCATAACCTGCCAAAGGGTAATGAAGGGGGTAGAATATCTACTAGTTCTGCAACAAGAAAAATGGGAGTCCTTGAGCCAGTACATGAGCTGCTTCAACGAAAAGCTAATGTGTATTGAGGGTTGCGACACTAACCTCATAATAAACGCGTTTACTTCAAGGTTACACCATCGCCGATTCCAAGACTCTCTCAACAAGCACAATTCGAAGAGCATGATTGAGCTGATGGAGAGAGCTAAACCTAAGATAAAGCTAGATGATGTCAGATTTGTAAGAGAGAGAAGGGTATCATCCAAAGATAGACCTAGATAAGAAAGACAACAACAAAATGAAGGGTAGCAACCTGAACAAGCAGAAAGATCATCCAAGAAGCTCAGGATCGAGACCGGATGCACGTCAGGAACAAAACCTCCCAAGGCTAGGATACCAATTTCCAAAATCCTACATGAGATCTGTTCATCCGTGGTAGTCTAGTGGCCACCCAAGATCCACACAAAGTCCAATAGGAAGAACAAGGAAAAATATTTTGAATTCCATAAGGATCATAGCCATGACAGATGATTGCTGGGATCTCAAAAAGGAGATTAAGCGACTAATTTAATTGAGTCAATTACGTAGCTATCTGCAGGAGCAAGTAAGGGACAGGAAGAGGTCCAGGTGTGAAATTCGACACAAAAATCATGATAAGGAGCAAAAAGATGATGGTCCTAACAACAATTGTAAATTCATTTATATGATAAACACTGTTGGGCCCGCCACTGGAGAAACCAACTGCAAACGGAAGAGAAAAAATTGAGAAGCAATGTTGGAACGAAATTACAGAGAAGAAGGAACGACGTTCATCATTCCAAGAGGTACGTATTGTTACAAAGTAATGCCTTTTGGTTTGAGAAATGCAGGGACAACTTATAAACAATCGGTGAACCATATGTTCCAAGAAAATATTGGAAGGACCATAGAAGTCTATATAGATGATATGTTGGTCTAATGTTCCAAAAAAGAAGATCACTTGGGGCATCTGGAAGAAGCCTTTGCAATTCTAAGAAAGTTCAATATGAAGTTGAACCTAGAAAAATGCGCTTTCGGTGTAACGTCAGGTAAATTCTTGGGCTTTGTGGTAAACCAGTCAGGAATCATCGTGGATTCATGAAAGATAGAGGCCGTCCAAAACACGAAGTCCCCCAAAACCATACTAGAAGTTCAAGTGTTGACATGAAGGTTGGCGGCTCTAAACAAATTTATCTCCAAATTCACTAATAGATGTGCTCTTTTCTTTAAGATCTTGAGAGGAAGCAAGAACTTTTAGTGGGACAAGGATAGCTGATAGGTGTAAATTACCTATCTATTTCCAATTCGAATGTTGTTAGTTTTTGAGTATGTTTAGTATGTTTTAATATGTTTTTATGTGTTTTTGTCTAAATCAGGTGTTTTAGGTGAAAAATTATGTAAACGGATCAAAAACTATCAAATCGGATCAAGAACGGTGAAAATATGGTGAAAATGTTCAAAGCCAGTACAGGTTCTGTAACTTAAAGGCTATTTTTGACTATGATTAAATCCTATTTTGGAAAACTTCAAAACATGTAAGTTGTATATATTTCTCTTAGCTTTCCATTGGTTTTAAATCATCTCAATTAAAGTTCGAACGAAGAAGTTACAGCCAAAACTAGAAAGTATATCACCGCCACAGCAAGACACCACCGCCGCTACTGTAAAACAGCATAAAGTTTGTAATGATACTGCATTTCCACCACCGTGACCGTGATCCCATTGTCGGGGCCGTAATCTTTGCGCCAGTTTAGATATTATTTTAAATATTTTGATCCCATTTTCTTCTCCTCTCCTCTTCATTCGGCCAAGACACCTCCATAGACTTTAGAAGGTTAGATTGAGAGGTTTTAGGAGTGCTCATTCAAATCCTAAGGAGAAGATCACGTTGCAATGAAGGAGGAGCGATCTCAGAACATTTTTAGCGATAAATCTTTGGACTAGGCTAAATTTCTCTTGTTCCTTCTTTTATTTCTTAACTTGGGATTGTTGTTTGAGTATTTTTAGCTTAGTTTTCATTGTATAATCGGTTATGGCTATGAGCTACACGGGTTTTTGTCTAGGGATTAATATATTTATAAAAGTGTTGTTTTGTTGAGTTTGTGTTTGGTTAGCGGTTGGTCTTCGTTATTTTGATTGTATTTACTGTATTATTTGTTTATTATACTTAGAATGATGTTATGAGAATACAGAGTTTGACAAATCCCAGATTCGAACTAGAATAGACAAATGCCACAATCCAATAACCCGGGAGGGAATTAGATTGTGGATAATTGATGACGTTGGGGAAAGACACATGTGACCTAGGGTCGTTAAGACATTGAGGGGGACTTTTTCGTTGAGTCGAAGTCATGTACTCCCCCGTCTTACACTCGGGAGAGGTGGCGGTGGAGTTTTAGAATTGAGATTGTCGATAGGGTAAACACAACACGACGATCCAATGACCCGGTTAGGAGTTGGATTGTGTGCAATCAATGACGTTTGGGCGAGACTCACATGACCTAGGATCGTTAAGACATTGAGGGGGCCTTCTTTGTTGACACAAAGTCATGTATTCCCCCGTCTTACACTAGGGAGAGGTGGCGAAGGAGTTTATGAACTGAGATTGTCGGATACATCAAACGCCGTTAATGTAAACTAAAATGAGACCAAACACGTTTTTGTAAACAAAAGTTAATCCCTAGGCAATACTTTCCCTAAACATCTCATAGTAATATTAGTATAGTTAATTTAATTAGATTAATTGATTTAGTATTAGTATAATTAATTTTATTCAATTTATCTTCGCCTAGATAAAATTAGCTCATGATAAACGCGGTACTCAATAATAGTCAAAACCAATTCCTGTGGACACGATAACCCTAACTCTCCTGATCTATACTAAAACTTGACCTCGTATACTTGCGAGTGAAAGTAGTAGCGTATTTACGTGCTACCAATAGCAAACGAGCTTTACAGTCCATAAAAGATTACTTGGGATCCATCAAAACACTAATCAAGGTAAACCCTAGAAATGAGCTTTACTTGTACTTGGCGGTTGTCACAATTGCAGCAAGTGCAACGTTGGTAAAAGAATACCCAGGGTTGGTAAATAAGTGAACTGACGAAAGACGGACAATACTTATGAAAGCGTATTTCCAATACTAATAGGGGTGACTACTGTTTAAACAGGTCATAATTACAAGAGTATCACCATTACAAAAAATTGCAGGCATTAAAAATCGAAAATACAATTTTCAAATCCGGGCATCGAACTCTGGTTTGCAATGTTTGGTTGACTTGCAATCTGAAGCCCAACAAGAGAAAAGACAACATCATTAGGCAAAGCTTGAACTTAATTAACCGTAGGCTGAGTTAAAGGTTCCGATGTTGAAGGTAGAGCTAGCGCCTGATCCACAAGAGGAAGAGCTAGATCGAAAACGAATTGGTCAAAAGGATCTAAGACTGGGCTAGCGATAGGCACCTCAACCGTAAATGTGAAGACCTCTAGAGGAGTGGTTTCTAGCTCAGCAAAAGGCACCTCACCCTCAGCAGTAGCATCGTCCACCTCTTCTGTCTTGTCTTCTAGCTCTCTATCTAGAAAAGAAAAATCAAGCTCTAGATGCTCTCTCATCACCAAGCTTTGGCAATGATGGTAGCCAACCAGTTGGATGCTCTCTTTCAAGGTATCGAAATGCTCCTAAAACTTAGTAATCTTCTATTCATTATTCTTTGTCCTCTCCTCCATTTCTGTTGTCTGTTTTTCCACCGCCTTCAATTCGTTGGCAAACTTCATCTCCAGGCCAGCAGTCTTGATCTCTTCCTTGTTCAACTCAGCCGAAACTTGGCTCATCTCATTCTCCAAGCATTGGAGGGAATCATTGCTAGCCTAAAGAGCAGCATCATTGGTCTGGAGATCAGCCTTTAGTAGGTTTACCTCCGACCGTGTTGAGCTGATCTCTTCCCTCAGTATAGAGTTCTTAGCCACAAACTTGTTTTTTTTGTAAGAAACAACTGGTTTCTTTTCTTCAAAGCTTCACATTGGGCATTGGAAGCGTATAGGTCAGTTTCAAAATTCTTTGTAGACAACCTTGCCATGGCCAGGTCAATCTCAAGAGAAACCTCATGTTCCTGAAGAACACGAAGGTCCTCTTCTAGGAGCTGGACTTAGTTAACCGATGCATGAGTTAAGTATCCAATTCAGCCACGTCATCAAAACTCATTGCCAGTGTAGAGGAAAGATGGATGTTCTGTAAAACAATACTTATTAATCAGAAAATTATATACCAATTTTAAAAAATCCAAACTTACTAAAAGAGATTAAAATGACCTAAAAAAATATGCAAATAAGGGTTCAAAAAAGCTCTTCCCCAGCTACGATTCCTAATTTTGGCCTGACTCTTGTCCCAGGATTGCTCGAACAAAGTCTTGATGGCATTGTCAAAGATCTCCTGGCGATTAGATATCGAAGAGCCTACCTCCTTCAGCAGGTGGCACATCTGCTTATGAGACATGCCTCAAATGCATAGAGAAGTAGACGTCCTGGCTGGATGTAGTTGATGCAGGGATAGATGGTTGAGTGCTCATTGAAGCAAGCTCTAGGGAGCGAATAATAGGGATTCCCGCCGCACGGGTGATAAGCTCCAGCTGTCGAACTTCAGTGGGAACTGAAACTTGAGAATTGGGGACCCACACAGAGAAAAACCCCACAACGATGTCTGCTTAGTGGTTGAGAGTCGTCAAAATCAGCCAACGAGAAAAGAATAAGCCGAGTTGCCAAAGGTCAAAGAGCTGCTGGACGAGCTGCAGGAGGTTGGGCAGGAGGCCGAACGGTAGGTTGAGTAGCCGAGTGAGGTGCCGATTACCAAGATAACCAAAAAGGCTTCTTGGCCGCTCTTTTTCTCTTCTCTAAGGCCAAGTCATGTAAAAGACTGACTCCCGATTCAACCATCTCTGGCGGAACGATTGGGTAAGAGGTGAGGACCTTACAAGACCATTTCTCTAGAACCAATAGCCTTTTTAATTTGTCCTCGACCTTAGGTGTAATGTGAAGACTATTGCAGACACTTTCACCTGAACAAGATAACCTAGGAAAATATAAGGATCACTAGCACAAAACTCATGAATTTGATTGCAAAAGACAAAAGAAAAATAAAATTATTCTGGAAGTTAAAGTGCTTCAGCATGATTGGAGGCTGCCCTATCTTATCGGAAGAGAACTCCCAATTACCCTTGAAGAAAAGGTTTTTCCTCTATCAACTTCCTTTCATCGCAGCAGGAAGGTCGGTAAGGAATGAGTACTTCTTGATGGCTGAGTACTAAAATCTCTCAGTATTGTGAAGAAATTTAAGAGAACAAACACTTCTAATAATATCTATAGAGAGGGGAACATTGTTCAACCGAGAAAAGGCTGGAGCTCACATGATCTGAAGAAAATCATTGGGCACTAATTGGGCTGGGTTAATCTCTAATTGATGAAAGAGATTGTGAAGGGAATAAGTAAAAAAAAGCCTAAATCCATATTCGAAGATCCACACAAAGAGACATATTTCATCCTCTTTGACACTATAGGGACGTTGGTCCTTGGATGGAACCCTAATAGAAATCGATGGAGGAATAGTATATTATTCTTAGAATGGCTCAATCCATTCCTTCATAAAAGAACTAGCACCATGATCTCCCCAGTTAACTAGGAAATCGATGGACGGACGGGCTTTGGCAGGTATCGTCTGCTCCGCAAGAGGATTTGACTATGAACTAGCCTTAGCCAGACTATTTGATGGACTCAACGACATTTCAAAGAAAATAACAAAAATAAAAAAATCGAGTGTGAACAACTACACAATCAGGTGATTTAAAAAACTAAGAACTTACGCGAATGGAGAGATGATCTTTCGTCTATCTCCTCTGAATCGTCACAAAAGTTAGGAGAGCAATTGATATGGGAAAAATTCCCTCCCACAATTAATAGAAGCTTAAAAGCTTTGATGGGTCGGGTCAAGTTAGTAATCCGACCCGCAAACAGCAACACAGTGATCATACTAGGCTGTATGCACCAGACTACTAGGAAAAAGGCTGTAATGGCCCGATACTTAAACAAGAGAAGACCCAATAAGGAGGCCCAATCATGGGTAAGAAAAATCCACAGTGAAAAGGCCAAGAAGAGGTCAGCCCAAGAAATCCCACGACCCTTGTACATCGAGGATTTTTTACACGCTTGCGTATTGACTATTCGCAAGTGCACGAGGTCTAGTTTTAATATAGTGGATCTTTAAAGATCGGATATCGTTTCCACATGGATGGGTTGAATAATTGAATACCACAATTAACGTAGTCTCCTATTATCTAGATGGTTAAAGAAATGATTTAAAACTAAACTAATTAACACTAAGCTAAATTACAATTAGTGGGTTAATCCTAACTAAGTTGATTAACTAGAGATTGATTTCGTTCACTTAATACATGTTTGATTTCGTTTTAGTTAACAATAACGGAGTTTATAGTATCCGACAATCTCGGTTCGTAAACTCCTTCGCCACTTCTTTCGAGTGTAAGACGGGGGAATACGCGACTTCGTGTCAATGCCGAAGTCCTCCTCAACGTCTTAACGACACTAGGCCGTGTGAGTCTTGACCCAACGTCATTGATTGCATACTAACTAACGTCCTCTCGGGTTGTTAGATTGTAACGATGTGTTTACCTAATCTGAATCCAGGGTTACCTCTTTAGAATGTCAAACCCTAGATTCTCAAATACAATCCTAATACCTTAACAATATATTGAAGTTGTCATAAAATGATAAACACAATCGGATTTAAAAGCAAACAATCGTTAAAGAAACATATATTAAACCAAACGAGTATTTACACAACTACATCGATCTCTAGCTAATATTTATCTAATCTAACATGATCTTGGCCATTATAACTACAAACCAAGAGGTATTCATTATCATTTACAATAAAACATGAAATTACAAAGAGAGAAATAAATAGAAAAAGATCAAATCTTAAAGTGGAGTGATCCACTGTCGCCAAAGACCGATCCGCCAATGTTTCCTCTTCTCTAGATGATGAATATCATTTTCAAGAATGGCCAAGAATCAAGCTCCTAAGGTTAAGGACGTTCCATACTCTAGGAAGTCTTAAGGGAAGTGGGAGAATAGGTGTTAATAGGCACAAGGTTTCAAAATATCTCAAAATATCTATTTTGCTGTGCAGAGCCCACGGCCGCGGCGGTGGGCTAAGTCGGTTACATTCAGATCTTTCATGGCCGCGGCGATGGTATCATGGCTGCGACCATAGGACTAGCTCCAAACTTTCTGCCCTTTCACTGCCTAAGCGGAAATTCCACCGCCTAGGCAATGGGCCTTGCTCATTTTCAACACTCTCTGCATTTCTCACCGTCGTGACTGTGGATTCTTCGCCACGGTAGTGGTTTTTGTGATCTTGAAACCTTGTTTCTTCATCATTTCTTCACCATTTTCCCACTGTTTTCACTCTTTTATCACTTGTTTGCATCCCTACACCTGAATTACTTAAAAACTAACAAAAACACAATTAAATATAACTAATTCACTCGAAAACTATCAAATCCGTCTTAAAATTAGATAGGTATTTTCTACCTATCAACCCTCACGACATGAGGAGAATCACAACAAACTAACTGATTGTGAGCAAGATTATTGCCAAATGCCATGCAATTAGGAGAGAATCGTGGAAAGATTGACCTAACCAATATAATAGCACAAATAAATAAGTCTATAACAAGATAATGTATCAACATATTATTTTATGATTCAAGTACTTGATCTCTCACCCAAAAAGCAGACTAACTTATTATCATGTCGGAGGTTCTTTGGTTGACACCACACTGGTATCCCTTGGAGCTAATTGGTTTTGCAGGTTGAAGAAGAAGATTGTGAAGGTTTTTGGCATGTGTTTAATCTTTTGCACATGCTAGGAATTTTTGGCAACATCAGTAGCATATCATCATCCTCGTCATTATAAACACATAAGCTTGATTTTCCTGATCCATTAGGACCACTACCTACTACATTACTTGAACCTCTACCAGATGTAACACTAAACCATGTCCAGGAATGATACAATTGCCCTTTATCACAACTTTCACAAAATCAACCCTAAATTATCTAATCAACATATCATATCATCAGTCATCTTAAATGCATAGCATACAGTTTGGATGACCAGACATAGAAAATTGTATATCAAATGCGATTAATGACAAGCAATTCCAAAGACAGATAACATTTTCTATGAAACTAACAAAATTCATCTCACTATCAATTTTCACAATTTCCTTGTAATCCTTGTATATGCACAAAGCAATTGGTAAGTTTTACATCTTATATCTAAATGCAGATATTGCTACAAGAAAAACACAATACAAACATATATGGAAAAACACATAAATAAGGATAAAAACACATTTACTACTAAAAAATAAAACACGTAACACAAAAAAGAACACAATTAGAATGTAACAAAACTTACAGTAAAACTGACATAATATAACAAATTTTGCACTAAAAAAATTCTCATATCAAAACACAGAACACAAAACACACACAATTAGAATGTAACTAAACTTACACTAAAACTAATAGAAAGTAACAAATTTTGTTCTAAAAAAATCACGAACAATTAAAGATTTGAACTGTCACTCTAAAAATTCCAGAAAGATCAAACATATCAACTACCAAAAAAAACGAAGGACAAATTTTATCACGTTTATCAAACATGTATATCACTTTACTAAAACCATGTCGTCCTATACGCAAAAAGACTTAAAGATTTGATAATAAATCAATTAGATCCTTTACGAAGAATACCGCCAATTCCTATCACAAAAAATTCAAGATCTAACAAAAATTGCTTTGTGAAAGCAACAACCAATAAACAAATTACAAAAAACAGAGCAAAAAATTATATATGTTACTTACATTCGATTTGATAATCGTTAGTCGACATCCAAAATCAATAGAATCCATTATCTCCAAAAACCCTAGCTTACCGACGCAAAAAATCACCTAAAATAAAAGGGCAAACTCTGAACTCAAACTATATATAGAGGAGAATTCAAATACAATGACTAATGATATGAAGAAACTACTCTTTACACACCAAAAACCATATGTGAGCACGCGCAGGGACTTAAACAGGAGAAAAAATAGATTAAAAGACTAATTCTACACTTAATAATGAGAAAGGACTATGGCAGATTAGATCTTAGAAATAGGACTAATCGTTAATTATCCCTTTAATTAATTCAATTAAAATTCTTATATTTTTATACAAAACTCTTTTGAATTTTTTTTTTTATAAATTGTGTACTAAATTATGAAAATAAATTTTTTTGCCCACATATTCTAATAAAAATTATTAAATTTTGACCCTTCTTTATTTTTGTAAAACTCGTGTTATATTTTTAAGAATTTTAATTGAATTTTCATTAAAATATAGAGGTAAAAAAAGGGAACCCGAAAAATTATGAAAATATTCAAAAATAATGGAACCCATCCAATTTTTGTTCAAAAAATTGATTGGAAGAACTTGAATATAAATTACAATATATGGGAAAAATTTTCCTATATTTTGAAAACCTCACGGTGCATTAAAATACTCACTTAAACTTAAAAGAGGGACTTGAAAAATATACCCCTATTCTAACAAAATTTCATCCGATTTCATTAACGAAATTTATAATTACACTACATTGAAACAAAAATAAAACTTGAGAAACTAAGGTGGCATTTTGTTAGTGTTTCCACTTTTCCATTACACTTGGGATGGAATAGGATGGGTTGAGTTGAGAATTCTATTTCTTTCTGAGAGCAAAATTGCATTTGGTAATGATAAAATTTTGTTCTGTTCTGGGAATAAAATCGCATTTGGTAACAATAATTGTGTTTCCTTCTGGGAACAAAATTCATTTAGTATAAATAGAAAAATAGAACCACGTTATTGCAACAAGAATACAAGAACAAAAAGAAAAATTATTTTTACTCCTAAAAACACATCAAAACACAAAAACAGAACAACATTCAAACACACACACACACACTAAATTTCTGTTCAAAAACAGAACAAATTGAAGAAAACACACACACACAACATTCAAAATGCAAATTTATATTATGTTCTGCTGTAAATTTTCAAAAGAAAATTTCTAAGAACAAACTACAATTGTTCCAAATAATGATCTAATTCCATAAAACCAAACCCAGGCGACGGAGATGGAGAGAAGACGAAAATGGAGATCAAGTAACCAAATTGATTTCATTCAAGGACGAAATCGATTTCGATGTGAACACTAAACCTAGGTGACAAAATTCAAGCAACGGAGATGGAGATTGAGCAACCCTAAACCCAAGTAACGGAGATGCAGAGAAGATGAAGACGAAGATCAAGCAACGAAATTGATTTTGTTCAAGAAGGAAATCGATTTCATTGTAAACCCTAAACCCAGGGATGGAGATGGAGCAAATAAATCGAGTAACGGAGATAGAGATCGAGCAACCCTAAACTCAAGTGACGGACGAAGACAAATATGAATGAAGAACGAGACAGCGATGGAGATGAAGACGACGATGGCTTTGGCGATGGTCATAGGATGGCGATGACGAACATTGAAGAAGAAGAAGAAGAAGAGGGTTTGTTTACTGTTGAAGAATGAAATGAGAATCATTTCTCTCATTAAAAAATTTGATAATATCGAGTGTGTCCTTGAAGTTTGGATGGATCAGGATGGGCATAAATAAAATAAAAAATAAATATATATATATATATATATATATATATATATATATATATATATATATATATATATATATATATATATATATTATTCTCTTTTCACTAAAAATTCAAGAATCAATTCTCATATTTTGAGATGAGATGGGAACAGAATTGAGTTTGCCAAACGCATTCCTAAACATCAATCCCAAACTTTTTAGGATAGATTTGGTTAAGTTGGGTTGGGAATACTAACCAAAACAGGCCCTAAATGTGCAACCCTGTAAATCTCAAGAAACGTAACCACTCACTCCAATCTTTAGATACCAAATGTAATTTTTCCTTAAAGTATAATACATTGACAAATATCTAATCTAATCTAATACTAATACTTAAAAGTGGAAGGAGAGAGAAGATTTTTATTTTCATTTTTCATATATCAAATAATGAGTGACCCCACTCAATTTTGTCTTTTTTTTTTTTTAATTAATGCAAAAATATATGATTAATTTTTTTTGTTCATATTTTAAATTACTTTAAAAAATAACTACGATTCATAAATATTTCCACACACACAAAAAATATATATATACGATATAAATTAATTAAATTATAATTTGTTGACTTACAAAAATTGATAAAAATAATCAAAATTTATGGTTATTTATTTGTTATTTTATAGTATATTAGTAAAAGTTAATTTATGGAAATATTATTTTACTTTTGTGATTATTTATATAATTTTAATAGCATATTTATATTCAGTATTTATAAAAAGTCATGACTCACTAAAATTATGCATCCACCCTTGGATATTTATTAATGTATTATATGGGCTTGGCCCATGTAGCCCATTAGGGTAAAACCCTAACCCCCACTTCTCTTACAAATATGCGTATATATCGTTGTATTCTAGTAATCTCTCTTTCACACATATCAATATATGATTCATTCATCTATAAATATGTGTGTGTCTGTTGTCTGATCGGCTGAACTAACGGATTATAGACAAATCGTATTCTGGAGAATATGATGACAGATGAAGTGGCAATCAGTCTCGATGTGTTTTGTATGCTCGTGAAAGACATCATTGTGAGTTATCTGAATAGCACTCCTATTGTCACAGTGTAGAGTAGTGGCAACTAGAGAAGAGATGTCTATGTGAGCGAGTAGTCGTCGAAGCTAGAGAAGTTATTGAGTTGTATCAATCATGGCACAATATTTAGCTTTAGTACTGGAGAGAGAAATCACAGTTTGTTTCTTATTACGTCAGGAAATGAGATTATTTCCCAAAAAGAAACAGGAACCAGTGGTTGAACGTCTGTCGGTGGGGTCTCCGACTAAATCGACATCAGAATAAGCTTGTAAGACGGGAGCAAATTGAGTTGAGAAATGAAACTCATGTAATAAAGTACCATTGACATACCAAAGAATATGAAGAACAATCGAGTAATAGGTGGTCCTAGGAGCAGACAAGAACTGGCTGACTTGATAAAAGACATAGGCAATGGCAGGGCAAGTGACAGTAAGATATATAAGACTTCCAACCAATTGGCGAAATAGAGTAGCATCCTGAAGAGGTGAACTATCGAGTGGGGTGAGTCTGACGTCGGCTCAAGAGGAGTAGTGACAGTGGTTGAGTCAGTGATTCCAACCTTGGAAATGAGATACGAGGCAGATTTGGCCTGAGAGAGAAAATATCAATCAAAACCCGTTGTGACTTAGAGGCCAAGAAAATAGGTGAGCACGCCAAGGTCTTTCATCTCGAATTAGCCACTAAGAAACTTTTTGAGCTTAGAAATGTCACGTAGATTATCTCCAGTAATGACCATATCATCTACGTACACTAAAAGAAAAATAATATCGTTGGCAGTATGGCGAATAAACAGATCCAAATCATGAGCACTAGGTATGAACCCAAACTGATGAATAGTAATGCTGAATTTGGTAAACCAGGTACGTGGAGCTTGTTTCAAACCATATAGGGCACGGTGAAGGCGACACATTTTATTTCGAGGGGCATCCAGGCCAAGAGGGGTATGTATATAAACTTCCTCAAGAAAATCGCCATTGAGAAATGTAATTTTGACATCTATTTGAAAGAGAGTCCATCTTCGAATGGTGACGATGGCAAGAAGTGTACAAACAAAAGTGAGCCTCGCCACTGGAGTAAATGTCTCTTCATAGTTAATGCCATATTCCCAAGCAAAGACCTTGACAATAAGTCAGGCTTTATATCTTTCAACAGAGCCATCAGAAAGCGTCTTGATCTTAAACACCCATTTACACCCAATAAGAGTTTTTTCAGGGGTAGATCAACAATAGCTCAGGTATGAGTTTTGGCTAGGGCCTGAAGTTCTTTGTCCACTACTTTCTGCCAAAAAGGATTTGTACTAGCCTTCTTATATGATTGAGGCTCATGCAGATGAAGTACAGTGAAAAAATAATGATAATCAGCAAGATAAGAAGGGCGATGAGTTACCCTAGTAGATCTGCGGGAGTGATCTGGATAATGGCTCTCAGAGAGAGTCGGTACAGACTCATCAGACATAGGAATATCCTCGCGCACGACCGATTGAGTCAAAGGGGTACAGTCAACTGATGGTTCTAGAACTAGAGCTGGGTCTGAAGAGGTAGGGTCAACTGGTGGTTCCGGAATGAAATGAGTGTTATCAACTGGTGATTCTGAGATGGACACAACAGTACCTGAAACTGGATTATCAGGAAATAACCCAATAGATGGATCAATAAATAATCTGGAATTAGTAATGGTTGACATGTCAAATAACCATAAGGAAGAGAACATTTAATGTTCCCAAAAAATGACATGATAAGAGATATGAAAAGTTTTAGAAATAGGATCCCAGCATCGATACCCCTTATGTTCAATACCATATCCAATGAAGCATTTGTTGTGTTCATGTGGTTTAAGAAGAACAAAACAAGCGTAACCAAAGATTCTGAGTTCAGAGCAATCATGAGGTTTACCAAAAAGGCGCTCAAATGGGGACTGATTCTAGATTGTGGCGGACGAAATACGGTTGATTGTGTATACTACAGTTAAGGCAGCATCACCCCAAAAACATTCATGACATGATAACAAAATGAGTAGGGCATGAATAGTATTAAGAATATGTCTATGTTTGCATTTGACTCTCTATTTTGTTGGGAGGTTTCAAGGCACGAGGGGTAGGAGAGCATGCCATTTTTGTGAAGTAGGTTTAGAAAAGCATGGTCTTTATATTCCATTGCATTATCTAAATAAAAAACTTTGATATTTCGAGAAAATTGAGTTTGAACCATAGAAAAAAAAATCAGAATATATTTGAAAGAGTTTAGATTTGCTTTTCATAAGAAACAACCACGTGTAACGAGAATAGTTATCCACAAATATAACAAAATAGCGAGCACTACCCGTTGATGCATGAGAAGAAGGCCCTCAAACATAAAAATGTACTAAATGAAAAGGTGAAGGAAAAACAGACTGACTCTCATTAAAAGGTAAAGTTGATTATTTTGCAAATTGACAATGAATAGAGTGAAATGACTCATGCTAAAACGAACCTAACTGACCACTAGAAATAAGAAAGTGTAGACGACTGGATGAAGTGTGGCCTAACCGAGAGTGCCACAATTTCACAGGTGAGAGTGCTGGGATGGATGCGGCTGATTGGTTTGGTGATGGTGATGATGTAACTTGGGTGAGTGAGCTTAAAGGCGTCCAACTTTACGGTCGATTACAAGGAGTTTTCCCATCTGAGGGTCCTACGCACAACAACCAGTAGAAGAAAAATGTAAGTCAAGTCCAAGATCACATAGTTGTCCAACAGATATAAGGTTAAGTGTAAGATTAGGGACCAAATATGTGTTAGAGAGAGAGAACTGTCAACATGTCCAGTGTGACTGACCAACATATTTGATCCATTAGTAGTGTGAATAGTAGGTGTATGCTCATCACGGGTAATAAAGAAAAATATAGAGGCATCAGAAATCATGTGATTGCAACAGGCAGAATCAAAATACCATCGGGATGTACCTGGTGTAGCTGATATGGCTATATTGTTACCAGTTTTATTTAGAGTCTCAGTAAACGTGGTGCAAAAACCACTCCAATCAGGTAGAGAGTTGAATGAAGTTGGTGTAGCATTAGTGGCTATAGCAACAACATTCATTAACTTAGAATAGGACCAATTGCGAGAGCCTCGAAAGCGATATTGGTTCCCATTTGACTGATTTCCAGATAAAAGTTTAGGGCAGTCTGTAAGATAGTGACCAGGTTCTCTGCAGACTTTACACAAGCAAGAAAGATATTTGAACAATTCATGCCCTTGTGAATGACAATACCTGCAATATAAGGGCTTCTGGGATGGGTGGTCTTAGCAACTAGTATGGCAAGAGCAATTACTGCTACAAGAGCAACTGGTGCTGCATGGGTAACATCTGTATGAGATCCTTGTAATGTGGCAATACGTGTTTCCTCATTGAGTATATCAGAAATGACGTCGTTTAGATAAGGTATCATGCCCCGGTGTAGTATTGAAGCTCTTACAGGCTCAAATTCCTCTCTCAAGCCCATCATAAATTGCATAATACATGTCTCAGTTTGGTATTTTCTATGAAAATTGGCATCTTTTTGCGCATTTCCAAGTTAGCTCAGTAAGGGCCAACTGGTTCCACACGACAGTCATCTGAGATAGGAAACTATTGACAGTTTGTCCAGGTTCTTAGCGCATGTTATAAAGGATGAAAAGAAGACGATAACGATTTGAGATGCCTACCTTGGTAAAATAGTGCTGGAGAAGATCCTAAGCTTCTTTAGCTATATAGAGTGTACCAAATTGAAGTTTGATCTCTAGGATAATGGTGACATGAAACCATGTGAGAATCTGGTGATTTTTGTTATCCTAATCCTCTAGACAGTTAATATATTTGTCAGCATCTTCGTCGTCCTTCTTCTTGGGTTCAGTAATATCTCCAGTCACGTAATGCCACAATTTTCGTCCACGGAGGAAACTAGACATTTTTTTAACCCACACAATATAATTAGATTTATCCAGAACAATAGTGATCTGGTGTAAAAACCACAAAAATATAAAAAGAAGTATGTTCTGTGAGCCTCAAATTACAAAATGGAGGTTGGAAACATAATCAAAAAGTCAAAAAATCCTAGGACCCGATCCAACTTTGCAGAAAATTGGTCCAAAAATGTCTGAACCGGTCAAAGAAATTACCTTGGAGAAAATCAGTGACGTGGCTGTCAATTGATGACATGGCGGTCAATAGCTGACGTGGCGCTGAGGTGGCATTGACGTGGTACTGAGGTGGCCCTGACATGGCATTTTAGGGCTGATGTGGCAGTGAGTATACTGGAACAAGTGGCAACAGCGCATGAATCTAGTCCAAAAAACACTTAAGCCGCGCGTGAGGGTGGGTGGAACATCGGATCTAGTGGTTCTTTACGTCGTTGGAATCATTTTGTCGAGACGGTTCCGATGGTATATTGTATGATGGATTTGGAGCCCTAGTTGAGGCGGTAGAGCCCAAAATTTGAGACGATTGAGATGTGGTACTGCGGGCTATTTTGGGCGCGTGACGGTGCATCTGATCTCTAGTGGCGGTGAGTATGATGGCGTTGTGTTCGTCTCTGCAAGACGAAGACGGTGCTATAGTGGTTGCGGGAGTTGCACTTAAGGATAGGTGTTAGATTCTTGTCCCACATCGCTTATTTAAGAGTTCCCAAACCACTATATAAATTAAACGAGTTACTCTACTTAGCACCATATGGTTTTAAGTTGGAACCTCCTAACATGGTATCAGAGCCAAGCTTATGGGTCTCTCATTCCTTCGTAGTCAAATCATCCATGCAAGTCAGGGGTTACATATTTTTCATCATTACCTCGTAGTCAAATCATTCATGCAAACTGAGGGTTGCACTTAAGGATAGGTGTTAGATTTCTATCCTATATCGCTTATTTGAGAGTTCTCAAATCACTATATAAATCAAATGAGTTATTCCACTTAACACCATATGGTTTTAAGTTGGAACCTCCTAACAATATTGTTTGCAAATAACCAAATGATATTTATATATTTCGTGCTTCAATATTATGAATTTATTATAATTTTTTTCTACGCCCACACGATGCGCGAGTCTAAAATCATTTGAATTTATATTCAAAGTTTTTAAACTTACCTGCCACGTGGCAACACCCATTCCTTTCTCCGTTCCCCCCCCCCCCCCCCCCCCGCCCCCCCCCCCCTCTTCCAAGTTGCCTACGCATTCTACACCATGTATAACCGACAGAAGAGAAAAAACAGATAAGAGAACCATTGAAGATGAGTTCTTCAATGAGCTCCCAAATTCCCAGGGCTTTGCCTTTTCTCTCCCCCTCCTCTCTTTCCACAAGAACAAACCCTTCTCTCTCTATCTCTTGTAGGCAAAGACACCCACAAATTTTCAACTCAAACCAGGTACTAATACTATACTTTCATGCACTTCTTTTTAAAATTCTTGTAAGTTAAAATTAACCAACTTTTGTTTTCCCTTCAGACACCAAGATGTCTTAGCCAACAGGCTACTCATTTTCTCTCTCATAACAAATCCAGTTTGGCTATTCAAGTTGGAGCATTATTATCCATTGTAAGAAATTCGATCTGGGCTTTTATTTTTATTTTTTTTAAATTAAAATATTTTTTTTAAAAATTAATTATTATTGTTCGTGTTCTTCTATTGTTTTTACAGGTTGCAGAGCCTGCTAATGCTCTAACCGGGATAAATAATGAAGAAGATTTTACTTGGGTTTTGACACAACTCGGAATTGTACTCTTCTTCTATTTTATCGTCGCCCCGGTGAGCTATTTTTTTTTTAATTATTCTTCTTTATTTTTTATTGGAAATTCAGTGAGGTTATTATTTGTGTTTGGAATTGATTTTGAATGGCAGCCAATCATAATGAACTGGCTAAGGATAAGATGGTACAGGAGGAACCTCTTGGAGATGTATTTGCAGTTCATGTTTGTCTTCATATTCTTTCCCGGGTAAGTGCCCCTTTGGCCTGGCTTTTTGCCAAATTAAAAGTATTTTTGAGGATTGAAAAATGTTTTTAGGCCAAAAATTTGACAAAACAATAACACCAAAAAGAAAAATTTGCATATAAGTTGCTTTTGATTAAAAAGGAATTGATATAATTTTATCATTTTGATGATATTTCAATAGGAGGGGATAGTGGACGGGTTGGACCAAAATTGCAAACCAAACTAATACTATGCGGGTTTGGTTATTGCGAACTATGGGCCGCCCAATAGTATACAGGTTGGGGCAGGTTGATTAGTTTGAGCTGTGGGCTACCTAATAGTGTGCGGGTTTGACCTATTTTGGGTTGGGCTAGTTAAACCATGGTCTCCCTAAGTATTTTTGAGTTGAACCTTAAAATACGATCAATATTACTAACAAGAAAAAACATTACATTATTAAAAATTACAGAAAAATTACACAAAAATTAAAGTAACACAAAAACAAGAAAATAACTACAATGTAATTTGTAAACCATCGCAAAAATAGAAAAAAACAATTAATTACAAGCATAAATAATAAAATCTAAACCTGCAAACTTAGTAAACACTAAATCTAAAATTGCAAACTTACTATTACAATTCAAATAATAATTAACTAAACATAAATACTAAAAAAAAAAAAATACAACGACATGCTGAAATAATTAAAGACAAACTGAAATAGAGTTCTGAAGAATCTTTGTAGTTGTAAATTTCTAGTAATGTGAAAATTTAAAACGTCATCAACAAATTATAAGAGTGCTTGATTTCCCGCTTGTTGAACTTGAAACCGATTGATTTAGAACTTATCATAAATTAAATCAAACAATAAGTAAATCTTATCTCAAGATTATGAACAATAAAAAAATCAACCATTTGAGGAGACATTAAACTACGAAATGGATCAAGTATGCATTCCCCCCCATACAAAATGTTGGCTCTGATGCCACAGTCGACACAGAAATAACCAATACATCACGAGCAATGAAAGAAAATACTTTGTATCTACTATTTTCAACCTTCCACCAACTCAAAATATCAAAATTTTCATCTTTATTACTTTCAGATAATTCATTTAAATACATTTTTAGCTCAGACCTACCCCTCAAATCCATTTTTTCTTCCATAAAACTATCAAATTGGAAAACAATTAACTTGTGTAGATCTTCATCCATAAAATCTATTTCCATAATTGATGTAGATGTCACATCCCCACTTCCACTCCCACTCTTAGTTTCGACATGTGTACTTATTGATCTTCATAGAATAATAACATTCATACAATCGATTTATAATATTCACATTTTCAGTCAATGAATGTGCGCAATAGTATACATGTTCGAAAAATAGAATTGGAGATATGAAATTTACTTTCTTGGATCCAACAAAACAACCACAATCAAAATAACTTTGATTTTGTTCCCATTTTTCCAATACTCGTCAAATTTTGATTTTTATATTCAACTCTATTTTAGCCACCTCATTATCTTGATTAAAGATTAAGCGTTCAATTGTGCTTCAAATTGTAGAAATCTCATCATAAAACAAGTTTGTAGTAACATACAAAAATACTATAGAAACGTTTTCTTGTCTAGTAAAAAAGTTTCAAAAATTAATCAAAAGCACAATATCTTACCCAATCTTCCTTATCCGGAGGAGATCCAATTATAACTCATATCTTTTTTTTTAAAAAAAAAAAAGCACGAAATTTAGGATCCTCTTCGTCTAATCTTTGAAATGCCTTTTCAAACTTCTCAGCAGTTTCTGACATTTCATAGGTTGAATTCCATCGTGTTTGTACATAAAATACTCTTAGATTCAATTTTCAACATATTGATGCATTTCATAAAGACTACAGTCGCCTAGGCAAAGATTTTACATATCTTATTGCTCCACGAACCCTTTACATAGAATCATCTAATTCTTTTAACTCTTCCAGCGCTATCAAACTTAAGATGTCAGCACAACATCTCATATGTAACAACTTGTGACCTAAAATTGTACCTTTCTAATTTTTTGTCACCCTTTATAAAAATTTAATGGTTGGATTATTTGAACTAACATTATTCACACTTAGTGAAAAAATCATTCAATTTCCTATTGAAGCAAACATTTCTCAATCTTCTTACCAATAGTTTTTCCCTTATGATTGTCAACAATGCAAAAATTCATTATTCTTTTTTGGAGTTTCCAATCATCATTTGGGAAATGACACATCAAATACATATAATTTAAATTTTGAATAGATGTCCATGTATCCGTAGCCAAACATATCCTAAGACCATTTAAAAAAAAATTCTCAACTTTTCTCTTTCAACATAAAAAAATCTTCACTACATCACAAGCAATTGTGTATCGATAAGGAATATTTCACCATTTCGATTGCAAAACATTACAAACCTCCTAAATTCATAATTTTGCACAAATCTAAAAGGCAATTTATCAATTATGATTATCTCCACAAGAGCCTTTCTAGTTGCCTCTTGACTAAAACTTAATGGCACAAGTTGAACACCCTCTTTCTCATCCTTTTTAGGTTTAAAACTTAATGTTGTTTGCCTCTTAAGTTGTTCTCTATACGGATATTTAGAAAGGTTAAGCAAGTAATTTTTTAAACTATTTGTACCATTAATATTTGGATTAGCATTATATTTTTTTTTTTACAATATTTACACGATACTTTCGGTTTACCTTCTATTTCAATACTATCAAAATGATCACACACTTTAAACATTTTTCTTTTACGTGCAGTATTTTTAGAAAGAAGCAACAATTTTGAATCTCTTGTATCCTCATTTCAATTCATTAATCACTTTATTGTCCATCGCTAAAAAAATACACAAAGAAATAAAAAATTAAAAACAGAAAATAATACCTTGTATTACAAATTTAGAGTATTACATGAACCAAATAGCCTGTTTTGAATCTTTAACAAAAAGGTGGAATCTTAATAAAAAAAAAAAAAAAAAAAATTGAACATGGTTTATAAAAATTGAACAAATACACTCGTCTGTTAAGTCTAGAAAAATAATTCAAAACAGGTCTGGTCTGTTCTGGTTTCAAAACAGTACAATTAATATGTTTAGATAATTTGTAAATTGTAGTACAAAAATCCAAAATCAATTTCCGTGCAAAGTGCAAATTGATCTAGTAAAAAATGCATTGGTCTATGATTAATTAAGAAACAATTTATTTAGATCTAAGAACATCAACGAACAGATCTACCAACAATTCAGATCTACGAAAAATTAATTGAGATCAACTGCAAAAAAATCTAAAAACAATTAATTCAAATCCACGAAATCAATTCAGACTTCAGAGTCTCAGACTTAACTTGCTTCTAGGAACCAAATACCCGCAACCGCCCCGATTCTATGCGGGTTCTAGATGTAACACCTGTGAAAGTTGCAAGTTTAATTGGACGGGTTTTGTTTCGGTGAGAGTGTTGCGGTTTGGGCGGCTTTGACAGATTGACCTGGCTCGCTGTACATCTCGAGATATCAATCATATTCCTCCATTTTTATTCATATTTTCTAAATATCCTATTAGTTTACTATATTCATTTGTTACAAATCAAGTTTAATAAACTCCAAAATTATAAATTTATTTGCTCAGTTAAATTAAAAGTTGTTTTAACATTTTAAAATTATCATATTAAATATTAAAAAGTGAATATGATTTTTGAAAATTTTTAAACTAAGGATAATAAACCATTAAATCTAATTTGATATTTTTTTTGAAATTTATGGAATTAAGTATAGTAATATAAAATCAACTTACAATGGAAAGAACACAAGACTTATACTCTAGTAATTATCTGACGAGTCTCCCTAATGATAAATCTAGAGTTCAAGGTCTCCCAAATCCCTTAGCTTACTTGTAGTGTAGATTAATTAAACAAATTCTATGTTGTATACCCCTCCCCCGTCCCCCCCTCCAAAAAAAAAAAAAAAAAAAACACGATGGTTTTTTTTATATTATTAAATCAAAATTTCATACCCCTAGAAGTATCTTTTAAAAACAATCTCAAACATAAAGAAACACTTTCCTAACCTTTTGTACAACAAAAATAGATAATCTATTATGAGATAAATATAATATAATAAGTTTTAATATCTGTATATTGGAATATTCTTAAACTCTGGTATCATATTTTCGCAAAAACATACATATGAAAGAAGGAGGAGATAGTATATAAAATATTATCTTCATCAAAACTCATATAATTAATTTAAATGATAATAATAACTTTTATTAATTATTAGTAATATATTGTTGGATTTTTGTGTTTATTGGGCAACTGATTTTTTCATATTTCTTCTTCTACTTCCTCTTTTCTTTCCTTTTTTTTTTTTTTTTTTCCTGAGAATTATTTATATGTGCAGTGTGCTGGTGTGGGCGCCCTTTGTAAATTTCAGAAGGTTCCCAAGAGATCCATCAATGAAAGACCCTTGGTCTACCCCGAAAGATCCTTCATTAATTAAGAACACATACCGAAAATACCCTTGGGCTGAACCTGAAGATTATGATGTATGAATGAACTGCCAAGCTTGTCCATATTTATATGATTACACTACGTAAATATATTCTAATGGAATTCATCTATTTGATATGCAAAACTTAAACGTTATGCTAAAATATAATAGAATGATAATAAAATTAAAGTCATTGTGGACCTGTATTACTGAAATAAAATACTCATTATCATTTCTATATTTAATAACAAAAATATTCAATGTAATATTAGAATGATCATTCGCGTTCAAATATTTGGTTAGTATTAAGAATAAATTATTATTTTTTAAATAGAAAATATTCAAATCTATTTCAAATGAAACTAATATCAAATACAAACCAAATGATCAACACTACCCCTTTTACTCCCCTATTCCCTAAATTAAGTAATACCACATTTTAATTAGAACCGGTTTATCCCACGATTTGTGAGATTAATGAATACCTAATTGAAAATGAAAACAAGTCCCACCCATCAACTATAGGAATGAAATGATCATTCCAAAAACCATTTCATTCCTAAATTGAATCTCGCGTGCCAAACACGCTAAAAGAGTTTTATATGGCTTAAATCATGTGTTATTGTTGATGGCACTGAAAGAAGTCAAGGCAAATCTTGAAGCGAGATGTACTTCTGCTTTTTTTTTTTGGGGGGGGGGGGGTTAATAGCACGTTAGGTGTTTCTGTTTCTACTTCCAATAAACTGCAATGAAATAAGATGGGATGGGAATTTTGTTTTCATTTTGGAGTATTCCGAAAATAAAAACATGTTTGGTAGCAACCATTATCATGAAATTATTTCTTTTAACTAATGAGAACAAAAACAAGAAATATGCTTGGCTGCAAAATTTGTTTTTTTTTTCTTTAAATGTCTGGAGGCCTACGGGGTGGTGGTGGCCAGCGAGATGGAGGTGGTCAGCGAGATGGTGGTGGCCTGTAGAGTAGTGGTGGTCGGCGCGATGGTTTTAGCCTGCGGAGTGGTGGAGGGAATCGTTTTGGGAGAGTGAATAGGAATCGACATTTTTTTGTTTCTCAATTTTTTAAGAAATTCAAGAATGATCTCAAATTACTCCCAAAAATTTGGGAACAGAAACATGTTTACCAAACGTGTTTTTGTATATTAATCGTAAGATTTTGGGAGCTGTAACAGAAATCAAGGAATGGAAACAATAACCAAACGGGCCTTAGCATCGTGTGGTTTGCCAGAATTACAGTTGACCCCTAGTGATATTTTAGTGAACACTTCATCATATTTTGTTCTAAACTATAGTGCAACAGTTAAATTACTAATAAAATTATGTGAAATGATAAATTTATCATTATTTTAAAAACCCAACCCACCCCAACCTAGGATACAAAAACATAATAGGGCAATATGATATCATCCAACCCGCCTCAGAACCGCCTCAGGAATATAAATATCAATTAAAATTAAATAAATTTTTTAAATTTTTAATTTTTTTTTTAAAATTTGACCATTAAGTTGTGTTTGGTTAAGGGATTTCATTTATGAAAAGGATTTCACAAATCATTTTTAACAAATTATTTGCTTGGGTGCTATAACGTAAGAATTATAAAATCCATTCATTTGTAAAATAAAAGAATAAGAGGGATTTGCAAATCCTTTAAAAAATATATGTTATTTCTAAATCCTTCTAAGAGAGAATTCGCTATTTTTTCAATTCTTCATCAATTTTACTTCAACCTCATTTTTTATTTGTAATTATATGAATTTCAAAACTCTTTTCTCTCTATATATTATGTAGTGAAATTATATTTGTAAAATATGTATAAAATTCATATTATAAAAATAGTGATGCATAATTAAAGTTATATTATTATAATTATATTACTAAATAGGTATAAAAAATTATTATTAAAATTATGTTATATTAAGTTGCTAAATAAAAATTATATTATGAGACATATTTTCACATTGTTTATATTAAAATTTAATAGATCTCAAAATTTTACGTACAAATTTTTGTTTATCCAAATAAGGGAATTATGAAATTATACAATTAAATTCTTCTTTTAAAAAAAATATCCAAACAAGGAATTTGTAAATGATGGGATTTCGAAATCTAGAATTTTGAGATCCCATCATTTATAAATTCCATGAATTTATCAAATCTATATATCCAAATGCAACCTTAGTATGATATCCCATATCGGTAGTATTAGAAAAGATTATTCTTTCTACTGCAAATTTATCGATCACTCATATAGTAGAAAAGCAGTTGGGGGATCTCCATTTTCCATATAAATTGGCGACCACAGTGGCGAACGACGCAAATTTGGCCAGTCAGTCTGGTCGCTCTAAATCCAATGATGAACGTGCTACAAGCATGTCTCCTACTGTGTCGGGTTATGCTATAGACCATCAGGAGGTAGATGGCCAAGGTTTCACTCTGGTCAAGAAGAAGAAAGGGAGAATTGTAGGGGCTCGAAAACCCTACCATGGTCTCTCGTTTAAAGCGAATAGTTAAAAGTTCAAGAGTTTCTTTTGCAGGGGTCATAGATCCTTGGATCGATGACTCAAACATTTAAAGGATTGGAAGGGCCATTAAATTTTGTTGCGGTGTTTCTAATCAATAGTATGTTGGTAAAATTTGGGTTTTGTAAAAAGACTGCTTAGATGTCCGAATTTTACCCTTTAATAAACAATTTATAAGATATCTTGGCTAAATGTTAAGCTAGTTGTGGTGGTGGTGTATGCGAGTTGTTTTCCACTGGAGCGAAGGCAATTATGGGTTGATTTACTTGATTTCATGTCGACCAATACCCTTCCTATAATTTGGGGAGGTGATTTCAATATTGTTCGTAATGACTCAAAAAAATTGGGGCACCTTTCGCCCTCTTGGTGTAGCATGCAAGACTTTAATGATTACATTCAAGCGGCCGGTTTGGTGGAGCCTTCTTTCATAGGTTCTATGTACACGTTTTGTAATAACCGTCATGGTCTCGCTTGTCAATATTCTCGACTTGATAGAATTTTGACTTCTCCTGGGGTTTGTATTAATTTTCATGCTAGCGTGACCCATCTTGAACGGGCTAATTCGGATCATTGTCCAATTATCCTTCATTCTTCGGTCCTAACTTATAATAGGCCTTGTCTTTTTCATTTTCAACATATGTGGGCAAATCATCATGGGTTCTTGGATGTCATTCGAGCT
Organism: Eucommia ulmoides; assembly: GCA_016647705.1. Classification (NCBI taxonomy): domain Eukaryota; kingdom Viridiplantae; phylum Streptophyta; class Magnoliopsida; order Garryales; family Eucommiaceae; genus Eucommia; species Eucommia ulmoides. The sequence continues at coordinate 11,544,140 of CM028333.1, read as the reverse complement.
AATTAGACCTCCTCTTATGCTAATCCGCTCATTCAGGTGAGTATCAATTTGTGTGCTTCCCGGTTGGCCTTAAAGTCTTGGAATACGAATGTCTTCGGGAATATTTTGTGGCGATCGACACTTGGAAAGATAAGATAGAGAGCTTAGATTTGACTCTCCAAGATCATTGGGATGAGGGGATTGCTTCGGACTTGGCTAAAGCTACAGAGGAATATAACAAATGTTTACTCAACGAAGAGATTTATTAAAAGCAAAAATCCATGGAGCATTGGCTCAAAGAGGGCGATTCGAACTCAAAGTTTTTCCATGCTTCCATGCAATTTCAAAATAAGAAATTATGCCTTTCTCATATCCGGGATGAGAGGGGTCATAGTTTAGAGGATCCCAACGATTTCCATCAAGCGGCAATCGAATTTTACATAGCTCTTTATAGGGCTGATACAGTTTCCTTTGGCAACAATACATTTCATAAAATTCCTTCTCTTGTCTCTGATGTTGATAATGCAACCCTTATACGGTCTTTTACTATGGAGGAAATCAGAGAGGCTTTATGGTCGATTCCGTTGGATGAGGCCCTGGGTTTAGATTCGTTCTTGTCGGCTTTCTTCCAAAAGGCGTGGGTTGTGTCTGCCGACCTTCTTGATACAGCAAACAACTTCTTGAAAGGTAATAGACTCACATCTTCTTTATCGAGCACTGTTCTTGTGCTTATACCCAAAAAAAACACAACTAACGGCCTTGAAAGATTTTCGCCCGATAAGTCTGTGTAATATTTGCTATAAAATATTTTCCAAGGCTCTATATACTCATCTTTCCGTTCTTCTACCTCGCTTTATTTATGTTCAACATCATGGATTCGTGCGAGGCCGGGTTATTTCGGAAGCTATTGGCTTGGCTCATAAGCTTGTCAAGGACTTGGGTAAGGAAGTTCAAGAAATGAATGTCATGCTTAATTTGGATATGATGAAGGCTTACGAAAGATTGGATCATGACTTTCTTACTGAGGTTCTAAGAAGATTTGGGTTTTATGAGGCTTTCCTTAATACTGTCCAAAATTGTTTTATGAATATCTCGTTTTTTGTTGCTTTTCAAGAGGTTTACAAGGGTTGGTTCCAAGCTTCTAGGGGTTTACGTCAAGGAGATCCTATCTCTCCTCTCCTATTTATTCTAACCGAAGAAGTGTTGAGTCATAACATTACGAGTGCTGTAGATAATGGCTGGATTTCTCCGTTTATCTCGAAAAGAGATTGTCCGATTATTTCCCATATTTTATTTGCTGATGACACTCTCATTTTTTGTAATGACAGTGTTACTAACTTGAGAAATCTGATCCGTGTCCTTGAGGATTACCAACATGCATCAGGCCAATTAATTAGCCTTTCGAAAATCAACTTTTACGTTCATCCGAAGTGCCCCTCGGTTGGGAAGCAGTTGATTGAAAGTATTACTGGTTTCTCTCAGGGATCATTTTCGTGCACTTACCTTTGGGTTCCTTTATCTCACGGTCAAGTAAAGGCCCAAGACTACGATTTTATTCTCTCGAAAGTGGCAGCTCATATTGAAGGTTGAAAGGCGCACTTTTTCTCTCCGGGTGGAAAACTAGTCCTTATTAAACATATGTTGGCTTATTTTCCCCTTCATCTGTTAGCTTCTTGTTGCGTACATAAAGGGGTTCTTTCGGAATTGAAATCTTTGATTGTTAGATTTTTTTGGAGTTCGATCGGTAATTCTCATCGTTGTCATTGGGTAGCTTGGTACTCTCTCTGTACTAGTAAGAAAAGTAGTGGCCTAGGTTTGCGTAGCCTTATGGATCTGAAGAAGGCTTTCTCTATGAAACGTCTTTGAAATCTCTTGACTGGTTCTTCCCTTTGGTGTTCTTTCATAAAACAAAAATATACAAAAGGTCTGTCTCCTTGTTTTTGGATTGCTAACTCTGGTTGCTTCCGTCTTTGGATTGACATAATGGAGGTTAGGGATGCTTTTTTGGAGAATTCCCATTGGCTCGTTGGAAATGGAAAATTAGTTCATTTTTGGCATGATAATTGGGGTTGAGGGATCCTTTCCCGAGATTTGAATATTACAACGAATTTGAACACTGTAGCTACTAGTATTACTCTAGAGGATTGGAGGAATATTGACCTCGACGATACGGAAGTTCAATACGTGGAGCAAACAAAACCATTTCTCAATGGCTTCTCAAATAGGCTTATTTAGACCCCGAGTCGAGAAGGATATTTCTCAACCAAATCTGCCTAGAGAGCTATAGTCAACGTGGATAGGTCCCTTCCCCAGTTCTCGACTCTTTGGAAGCTTCACATTCCACTTAAAATCTTGATTTTATCTTGGAAAATGATGAGACAATGTATGCCCATTGATTCGAACATTCAGAAACTCGGCATCAACATTCCTTCTGCTTGCAGGTGTTGCGCGTCTAAAGCTTGTGAGGATTCTTTTTATCTTTTCATTACTGGATGTATTGCTAGCAATGTTTTGGAAGCGTTACAGTGCTTTATTCAAGGTCCCCTACATCTTTCAGCCTATCCAAGACAGTTTTATGCTATGGTGGCATATTTTTGAAGAGTCCTTGTCAAGCTCCTTAGGGAATATGGTCCATTCCCTTATTAATTGAGAAATCTGGTTGGCGAGAAATAAAGAGTTTCATGATAATATTCCAATGGATGCAAACATAATTTTCTTCAAGGTTCAATCGTGGCTGCGAGATTTTAATAGGAGTTTGAGCTACAAGCAGTCTTCTTCTCTGTTTGGCACTCACTTGCTCAGTTTGTTGGGTTGTGTTATTCGTCCACCCATCACTTGTGTTCTTTCCCTTTGTCGCTAGTTTGTCCCCTCTAACGATGTCTTCGAGTTGAACATTAACGGGGCATTGAAACGGTCCACCATACGTGCCAGCTATGGTGGAATAATCAAGGACCATCTTGGCCAGTTTTGCTTCGCTTTCTATTTACCATTGCAAGTTACAACCAGTTTCCTTGTTGAAACGCATTGTTTATTTCAGGAACTTCAACATGCCATCCGATTGGGCCTCCTTCCGCTTATTATCGAGTGTGATTAGAAAAGTTTGGTTATAGCCTTTGGCAAGAACTGTCCTGACTGGTCCGTTTATCACATTTGGCTTTCTATCCAATTGTGGTTTCGCTATTTTGATATTAGCATTTCGCATGTGTTTCGTGAATGTAACTATATGGTGGATGCCTTAACTAATATTCTTACTTCTAGCAATATTAGTTTTCATGATGAGCATAAACTTCCGTCTTCTATTAGTTCGTGGCTTCGTGATGATCATAGGGGATTCCCCTATATTCGGATGTAATTCATTTTCTTTCTAATAAATTGCCTTCGCGGCTTCTTCTTTTTTTTAAAAAAAATAAAAAATAAAAAAAATCCCTACTTTATAGGAAATTTTATTATATGATACTTCAAAGATATATAAATGAGAATATAGACCTTCAACTACCATAATAATTTTTTTAGTCCCTAAAGATTTTCAGAAAATAGTTTTCGGTTCTTTAACCATATTTTTTTCATTATTTACATACAATATCATTCTATGAAAATTATAGCAAAACGTGAATATTCACATTTTTATTTTGTTGTTTTTAAACATTTTATACAGTTTAACATTGATTGGCTATTGTGAATGTTCATTATTCTTTATGTTAACAAAATTACGTTTTTACTATGTTCCCAGTATGAACATTCAGGGGAACATTTCATCAAACCATAAGAATATTCACCCAAAATCACCGAAGAACAACAAATAAAGATGTTGAAAACCCTTAAGATCAACAAAAACAAAATCGGTATGAACATTCACCAATGACAAATGACATATTAACTTAAAAACTAAATCAAAATAGATCTGAAACCTATGCGAACATTCACAAAAAACAAATGAAGAACATTGAAAAATATCTAGGATCAACGAAAAGAACATTCACATGAATATCATAACAAAAAATAAATAAAATCAAAACATATTTAACCCTCTACGAATATTCACAAAAAAATAAATCAAGAACATTGAAAATTTCCTCTGAGAAAACTCTAAAAATCAATAAAAAACAAACCAGAATATTCACCAAATCACAAAATGAATATCTACCAAAACCACACATCTAAAAATTAACTTTCTCATATGAAAATTTAATTTCAGAAATGGAGGACCAATCAAATTTGAAACTCCTAGAGAACGATTTCAGAACATTCAAATCTGAAAAATAAACATTTGGAACTCCTAGAGTGGCGGCTAAAATGGGGGAAAAATGGAAAATTCAGATCCAAAAACTAAACATTCACTTGTATGTTTCAGATGGGAGGGAGAGGGCTAGGAGAGAGAGAAATCATTAGTGTTAGGGTTTGATGTTTGCGAAGAAAGCACATGTGACATTAGGGCTTGATGTTTGCGCAGCGACGACGACATTACATTTGATGTTTGCGAGCATAGCACAGGTGTTGTCCAGGTCTCCAGATCCGTTGTTCTCCGTTGTTTGCCCACCGTCAAGCAACTCAAGCCACATCCGCTGTCGTCCAGATGTCTCGATCTCCAGATCCATCGTCCGCCGTTGTCTGGCCACCGTCAAGCCATACCCGTCGTTGTCTGTCGTCCAGATCCGTCGTCCGCCATCGTCTGGCCACCATATCAAGTCACATCCGCCGTCCTTGGGCCACCATATCTGTCGGTTCATAGGGAGGGATAGAGTGGGTGATTCAGATCTCCAGGCAACTGTAGATTAAGCAGTGTCATCGTCGTCCAGATCTCCAAAGAGGAAGTAGTGTTGTCGTCATCCAAATCTCCAGAGAGGAAGCGATGTATTGTAGATTCAAATCAATGAGATTGAGCGGCGAGATTGGGCAGAAGATTGAGAACTGATAGAGAGGAAGCCATCGTAGATTGAGTGGCGAGAATGAGAGGAATAATTAGGGTTTCTTTGGTTTTCGTTATATATACAGAAGGGCAAATATGTCTATTCACTATGTCAAATGATTAAATACTAACAATATTTTAATAGAGAACTAAATAATAATTTTATTGCTTCAAAGGGTTATTAAGGAGAGAGAGTGTAAAATGTGGGTCACTACAATTACATTGTTTTAAGTATTTTTGGTCATGTGAACTCGATTCAAGAAATACTGAGTTAGTGGGTTGTTTTAGACGTTGCATTTAATTTTTTTTTTAAATGTGACAATTGTATTTTAGTTTGTACCATAGGAGTAAGGTGCTTACCAAAATAACATGTAAATTGTAATTTAATTAACTTTTTTATTTTTATTTTGTTTTTAAATATTATGAGGAGTGGGCTATTTTTGGCTATCATAAGAGTTTGGTGAAGAATAGTGTTGTAGCTTCAACAGTTCCACTATGTAGCGAAAGTAGGTTCTACCTGCTCTACTGTGAAATTATTTTCTTGTAGACTGTTTCTCCTTGTGTGTGATATTAAAGCCTTAAAGTCTACATAAAAAAAAAATAAAAAAAAAAATTATATATATATATAATTGGACTAATTAATGCAATTGGCTAGCAAGCTAGTTATATTAATATTGTCCAATCATACTTAATGTTTAATTTTTTTTTAATTTAAATCAGATTTAAAAAATAATAAATTTTGTGTATTGAAAGAAAGAATTTCTTATCAGTAAATAAATTTAAGAAATATCGAAAATGATGAAATTTTTTCATTTTTTATTGGATAAATTTTAAAATTAAATCTATATTACAATTGGAATGTAAGAGGCATGAGAAACCTTTCTTCCATATATCCTAGTTTTTAGAGTTTTCGTTCTTTCTTTTTTTTTTTTTGAAACACAATATAATTGTAAGTGCCCAAGGCATGTGTTAATATTATTATGATAGAAATTAATTTTTTTTTTATGTGATTTTGAATTATAAATTTAAAATGCAATTAATAATTTATTTTAAATTACCAAATCTATATTATAAATAGCCTGGAATCCTCATTAATACAAATTACAAAGGTCAAAATCACTCCAAATATATAATGCAAGGGATCAAAATATATTTTTACCTAAATGGTTGAGATTTATAATACTACATCTTCACTAAAACATCTCAACCGTTCTATTGACAAAAAATAATGTATGGAGTCCACACCATCTTAATTTATAATATAGATGGATAAATAGGTAAAATCCTATTCGTTTTACTAACTTTCTGTTTTTCCTCTCCATCTCGTTTCCTATTACATCTTCCAAATCGCAAAAAAAAATTGTTTATATTTTGGACGGTTCCCTATTACATCTTCCAAATTGTAAGAAGTTTTGTTCATATTTTGGACCGTCCCTCATGCAAAGTCATTGGTTATGTTCAATGATTTCCATCTTTTGAACGAAAGTCACGATTCTTAGACTATAGCACTTAAGACAACCCTAACTTTAGTATATGATAACTAGATTTAACAATATATTTAGGCTTAGTTCACCCTGTTACTTTTAAAAAGAACGGTTGAAAAGGGATTGTTGAAAAGGATTGTGAACTGTTTGGTAAATTTGTCAAAAAATAATTATTGAAAAATAGAAACATACATTGAGCATTTGGTAAATATTTGTGTAAAAACATAAAAAGAATATTAAACTAAAATATACATATATTATATTTATTCCTAATATTAACTAAGTGTAAAAAACAAAATACCCACAAAAGAAATATTTATTTGTATAAACCTAGGATTAATATAAAATTTTACAATTGAAAATATATTATATGCAAAAATAAAAAAATTAAATATATATTTAAAAAAAATAATTATATTTTTCAAATAAAAATTAAAATATTGTTAATGAAAGAAAAATTAAATATAATTTTATAATAAAAAATCAATTAAAAAAAGTTTATTTTAATTTTTAAAAATATCATTCTCTTGATTTTTAAAAATAGTAATTATCAAATATATTGACTCCTCATTTATATGATGAGAACTAGCCCCCAGAAAAGAGAGTCAGGCGGGTATTAAAAAATTATTTATATTTTTCGAAAATAAAACTGAAATATTCGAACTAATTAATTAGAGAGTTGTTTACGTAATAAATATTTTAAAAAAACAAAATTACTGAAGAAGTTGAGATTTTAACTTATTTACGGAATGAATGCATTTTGGCGTTCGGAACGGCGGGATTAAATCGTTGATATTTTTTATTTTTTTGATCCCGGCCTTGTGAAGGCCGGGATCAAAAAAATCATTAATTTTTTTTTTTTAAGTTTGATCCTGGTCTTGTGAAGGCTGGGATCAAATTTTAATATATATATTTTTTATTTTATTTATATATGTTTTGGCTCAATAAATTTTTAAAATTTTCGGCAACTTTGAGTTGATTAACGGTGGTCTATCGATATTTTAAATAAATCTATTTTTTTTTTATGCATAAATTATGTTCAAAACACTCTATAATACTTTTTACAACACTAAAAACGGACAAGTGGATGAATTTTAAAAAATCGCCAAAGTTGACCAGATAAGCTGTTTCGATAACGACAGAATTTTTTCGGCAATTTCAAATTAACAAAAGATTGCATGTTCGTAACAGAAATGAACCAATTTTTTTGTATATAAATTATGCTCATAACACTACATAACGAAATTTAGAACACTAAAAATGGACAATTGAAAGAATTTTAAATCATCGCCAAAGTTGACTAGACGAGTTGTTTCGATGATGATGTAGTTTAGTCAACTCGTCTGGTCAATTTTAGCGATTATTTAAAATTCATTCACTTGTCCGTTTTTAGTATTCTAAATTTTTGTTATGTAGTGTTATGAGCATAATTTATATACAAAAAAATTGGTTCATTTCTGTTACGAACATGCAATCTTTTGTTAATTTGAAATTGCCGAAAAAATTCTGTCGTTATCGAAACAGCTCATCTGGTCAACTTTGGCGATTTTTTAAAATTCATCCACTTGTCCGTTTTTAGTGTTGTAAAAAGTATTATAGAGTGTTTTGAACATAATTTATGCATAAAAAAAAATAGATTTATTTAAAATATCGATAGACCACCGTTAATCAACTCAAAGTTGCCGAAAATTTTAAAATTTATTGAGCCAAAACATATATAAATAAAATAAAAATATATATATTAAAATTTGATCCCAGCCTTCACAAGACCAGGATCAAACTTTAAAAAAAAAAATTAATGATTTTTTTTTATCCCGGCCTTCACAAGGCCGGGATCAAAAAAATAAAAAATAAAAGAATTTTTTTTATCCCGGCCTTCACAATCAAAAAAAGTAAAATAAAATAAAATATATCAACGATTTAATCCTAACGTTCTGAATGCCAAAATACATTCATTTCTGTAAATAAGGTAAAATTTCAAATTATTCAGTAATTTTATTTTTTTAAATATTTATTACGTAAACGACTCATTAATTAGAGGGAGACTGCCGACCCATTTCTCTCTGCACAAGTTTCGGAAGAATAGCGTGTAGACAGAGAATAGCGTGTAGGCTGAGAAGAGAGGACTGAAGAACACATTTTAGAGCGAGTCTCTCCGATTCCAAAGGGAGAGAAAGGGAGAGCGCGATCTCAACGGCGACGGCGTAGATAGAGAGAGAAATGGCTACTCTTCAGACATTGAGAAAAGCCTATGGCGCTCTCAAAGATCACACCAAAGTCGGGATTGCCCATGTCAATAGCGATTTTAAGGTTCCCAATTTTCTCTTTATCTATTTATATATATAATATACTTCTCACAGCACAAATATACGCAAATGTGGCGGATGACACTGAAATTGTGTGTGAATTGACAGTTGTCGCTTAATTTTTTCACTGGATTTCTATGTTTCCTTGTAAATGATTAGGATGTGGATGTGGCGATCGTTAAGGCTACGAATCACGTCGAGCGTCCACCCAAAGAGAGACACATTAGAAGTGAGTTTTCCAAATTTATGGATCCGAACTGTTGTAGTCATTCGGATCTTCCCTTTTTGGGCAAATGCTTGAATTTTTTATGTGTAGATTTTCCCATTTCGCTGAAATTATATGATTATTTATCTGAATGTCTTTGAATGATTCTTTTTTTTTTTTTTTTTTTTGCTAGAGATTTTTGCTGCCACTTCGTCCATTCGACCTCGAGTCGATGTTGCATATTGCATACATGCTCTTGCGATGAGATTGGAAAAGACTCATAATTGGACGGTATGAATTTTAATCGTTTTGGGTTCAGTTTAAATGCTGAATTTGCAATTTTGTGCCTACTTAATTTGAACTGCGAACGCGATTTCTATGTTAATTTGAGATATAAACGAGATTATGTAGCAAAAGGGCAATTTAGTGATGAATTTCCTCTTTGGATTAACGCATTTGAAAATTGTATAAAAATCAAGTGGTATATTTCTTGATGAAGTGTGAAAGTTCCAAAAACTACATTTTTTTTTCCAAAGAATAGGTATGTGTAGCAAGAATAATTTCTTGATGATTTATTATGTGTAATACTACAATTAGAATTTGAACACCGATTGTCCTTTCGATGCTTGTTTCCATAACTTTATATTTAAGGAAATGTTAACATCCTTGTGTTCAATAGGTAGCATTGAAGACTCTTATTGTTATTCATAGAACATTGAGGGAGGGTGATCCCACTTTCATGGAAGAATTTCTGAACCTTCATCAAAAAGGACATGTTCTCCAGCTCTCCAATTTCAAGGACGATTCAAGCCCCATTGGTTAGTATTGGCACCTTGTTTCATATCTTTATGGTCAATCTTTGTTAGGGCCTGTTCGATAGAATTGAAAATTAAGTTCTAAAAATTTATAAATATTGAATTTCAATTTTCATGTGTTGAAATTACGGGTGTTGAATTTGTTAAGTGTTCATTCTGTTGAATGCATTACGTACTTGCTCTTTTTATACTTCTAGCCTAAAAAACAATCTCTATACAAAATTTTCTCTCTAAAATAATTTATATAACTTTCTCATTCAAAAATATTCTCTCTCTAGAACTTTCTCTCTCTATTTTTTCTTAATAAATTACTTTATCTCTTCACAATTTGTATATACTCTTTTTCCAAGATTTTATAGTGATGATGTTTAAATGATGATTGTATTAGATATATATTTGGTGATTTGAAGTGATAAATGTTAAAAAGTAAGTGAGTCATGAATCACGTAAAATTTTGAACTACTGTTAAGCAGTTCTTATATTTTAAGTGGTTGCTTCATTTTGTTATCAAACACATTTAATTTAATAAAGGGGCGCTTACCGAGAGATCCCAAAAATGGTTGAAAACTACCAATTACACTTGCTCTTTTTTTCATGAACCGAGCGGTCCTTTTGCCATTTTTGTGACGAAAATACCCCTAATTATTGTGCCTACATAATACTTTCCTATTTTGCGGAGCTAATTTAGGTAATAGATAATCATTTATTAAAATGAAAATAACTATTGTTGTACACATTTTTGTTACAATATAATTATATATTTAGATTTATCTAAATAAGATCTTTAAAACGATAGCAAATTCACTATTTTTTTCATTAGTTTTCAGTTTTCATATTCATGTTACATTTCACGTGGAAAATGTAACATCTATAATTCAGAGGATGTTACATGTAACATTAACCAAAACCAAATGAAAACAAAAATCAAAATGTTAGTAACTACACCATATTACATTTAATATTCATGTAACATCAATGTTACATTTCAGGGGATGTTACATGTAACATTTTATAATTCGTAGGAACTAAAAATTCAGAAAATATTATGTTACATGTAATATGAATGTGAAAACTGAAACTAATGAAAAAAAATAGTGAGTTGGATATCGTTTTGAAGATCTTGTTTAGACGAATCTGAATATATAATTAGATTGTAAAAAAAATGTGTACAATAATAGTTATTTTCGTTTTAATAAAACGATTTTGTTGAATATGGAAACTCTCAATCCCTATTAAAAAAAACCCGCATATAATGTAAGGACAAATCTGTCAATGAAAAACATATTGCATGTGGAAAGTAACATTGCCTATATTGAATCAAATATCGTAATGAGTGTGAATGTTTCATGTAATATGGTGTAATAGTAATGTTACATATAACATCTATGTAATAATAATGTTACATGTAACATCCATGTTGAATGTAACGCGAATCCGAAATAAATAAATAAAATATTGAATGTGATATCATTTTGAAGATCTTATTAACACGAATCTAAATATATAATTATATCGTAAAAAAATATGTACAATAAAAGTTCTTTTGATTTGAATAAAATGACTTTGTGTGAAACTTCCAAATAAAAAAGCTATAAAATGGAAAATCATACAGGGATAATTTTGTCATATAATTTTCGCGTTTTTTAAAATTTGGGACTAAATGGTTCAAAAAATCTGTAGATTGGGATTATTTGATTTATTTTCAAACATGCGGGTTTGATTGATAGTTTCACGCTAAAATTGGGATTGGCCGGTAATTTTCCCTTTAATAAATACTTAATACATTCAGTTTTAAGTTTTTAATTGTTTTATCAAACAAGCGTTAAGGTTATTTTTTTTCCAGCATGGGATTGTTCTGCATGGGTTCGAACATATGCATTGTTCTTGGAGGAACGACTTGAGTGCTTTAGGGTTTTGAAGTACGACATTGAATCGGAACGTATTCCAAGACCTGCCCAAGGGCAAGAGAAGGTATGTACCATATGATACTTTTGCATTTAATCCTAGATTTATAATATGAGAGAATAAATAAATGGCAGGGTAAATAGTTATTATTATGAAATCCCATGATTTTAAGTTCCCGTAGCTTTCCATTTGGCCATAGAGCCACCCTCCCCCCCCCCCCCCCAAAAAAAAAAAACAGAGAATAATGATTATATATGATTTGCAGTTCTATTCTGCTCATCTTTAGTCTTTACTAATGAAGCCTAAGGCTAGATAAATAGCTAAAAATTAAAGCGCAGCCTAGCGCACGATGGTTCCCGCCATTGCGGGGTCTGGGAAGGTCAGATTTACGCAGCCTTACTCTTGTTTACAAAGAGACTGGTTCCAAAGTTTGAATCTGAGACCTCCTGGTCACAATGGAATAGTTTTACCATTGTACCCAAGGCTTACCCTCACAAATAGCTAAAAATTGATACTTAGAAATGAAAAATCTAGAAAAATAAGAGAATAGGTATGTTCATCTTTATAATGAATAAAGTTACTATTTTTACTGTTGTATTCAAGATCTCAGAGACCAGTTGGCAGAGACCAGTTAGCGTTGTCAAAATTCACTTAAAATAATAATAATAAATACCGACTTGGGCACACTAGATGTGTGTGCAATTTCTGTAAACAGCAAAATAAATTAAAGAGACTAAAAATAAATATTCCAAGGGTATTATAGATAATTCACATGTTGATACACCGAAAAGTAACAGCCACTTTTTTTTTTTCTAGGGACCCTCTTGTACTTCGATCTTCTTTCATTTTGTCCCCTCTACTTAAAAAATATACACACTTTATCCCCTTCGACTTGGAATAAATTGGAAAACTTACTTCGTTTTTTGGGTTTAATTTAGCCAAATATGCTAAAAAATGGGTTAAATTAAAAAATTCTATCTAACTTTTACATGAAATGGACAAAACTACCCTTTATTTTAATTTTTATTTTATTTTACCTTTATTAAAAAATAAAACAAAGATTGGAGTTGAGAGGGAAAGAGAGCTAAAGAGAGAAAATGTTAGTTTTTCTCTTTTAGTACCTTTAAATATTAAATTTAAGTTAAAAAATTAAGGGCAATTAATTGATGTTATATTTTTTTTTTTTTGAATAAAATGTGAGTTTCTCCTTTTAGTCAAGAGTAGAATAGGGTAATGTGTGGGTTTTTAAAGTAGCGGGGTTAAAATAAAACAAGACCAAAGTATAAGGAGGTAAAAAGCAATTAACCCGCTTTTCTACTACTAGCAGGACTACAGCAGAACTCGGGACTTGGTCACTGAAGAACTGTTGGAGCAATTGCCTGCCCTGCAACAGCTGCTGTATCGTCTTGTTGGCTGTAGGGTACTTTCTTATGAAACTTGAGGATCATCTATCTTTCCTTTTTTTTTTCAGAACATTGGTGTGCATATTAGTTTCAAAATCTTTGTGTTAAGATTTGTGAATTAATTTCTTTTGGTTCAAAATTTGAGGCTAAAAAGATTTTATTTTTGAACTATTTTCACAGCCTGAAGGAGCTGCGGTTGGGAATTATGCAATACAATATGCCCTGGCTCTGGTATGCTCAATCTCCTGAGAATTCTTATAACTAGGTTTATGCATAATTGAGTTTGATACATGCAAATTCCAGGTACTAAAAGAGAGCTTTAAGATTTATTGTGCCATAAATGATGGAATCATCAATCTTGTTGATAAGGTGAATGGATTTTATTTTTCTTCCCCCCAAGATTTGAAGCTTTTCTTCCATGTACTGAATTTGAGCCTTGGAATTGGATTTCTTAGTGAAAGCATGCAAATTTTAGATTTTTACATGCATTTATATCTTATTCCAATTCGAAAGCTCGAACTCCATGAGACCAAACACCACCTTACTGTTTTTCTCAATTTTTTTTTTTTTTTTTTTTTTTTTAATTCATTACAGTTTTTTGAGATGACAAGACATGAAGCCATCAAAGCCTTGGATGCCTATAAAAGAGCCGGCCGGCTGGTGATATTTCGCATCAAGATTCATTCTTGAACTTCTTGTTAAACATCTCTGCTTTTGAAAAATCTAGTGTTTTTGTTTTCTTTCTTGCAGGCCAGAAGCCTTTCTGAATTTTACGAAGTGTGCAAAGAGCTGGAACTTGCTAGAAATTTTCAGTTTCCTATTTTGAGAGAGGTGATAATGTCATAACCGACGAATTCATTCGACATAATTCTGTCAAGTCTCAACCCATCGGTTTTCAAAATTTTTGCATTCTTGCATTTTTGCAGCCTCCACAATCATTTCTTGTAACCATGGAAGAGTATGTAAGAGAGGCACCGAGGGTGGTTTCTGTTCCAAAAGAAACACTGGTCAGCTTATTTATTTGCAATTGATAATTTAATATTTCCACAATAACATTACTATTTTCCGTACTATTTTTATTTATTTATTTTTTATGTATTGATGATTCAGAAATATCCAGAGAGGCTTCAATTAACATATAGGCCAGAGGAAGATCCTCCATGTTCTGAAGACACACAACTACCTGTTGATGAACCTAGTTCACCACCTTCAAGTGATGCGGTTTTGAACAATGAAGCTCCTGCCTCCTCTCCACCTCCTTCCAACAACTTGGACTCTCAAGATCTGCTGGTAATTTTTTTTCGTCATCTCGGGTTAAAACTCTCTTTATATATCTTGTCTGCTGAATAAATTTCGACATTGGATTGGTTCAGGGATTAAGTACCATTTCGGCTGATGCATCTGCAATTGAGGGAAGCAATGCTTTGGCTTTGGCCATAGTTCCACCTGGTAAGACTCTTTCTCTCTCTCTCTCTCTCTGAAAAGAAAATGTCTTGGTGTTTGAGGGGATAATCGATAAATGCAGGTACTTCATCATTAGATTCTGGCGCTGTCCAAGCAAATAATATGGATCCTACTGGATGGGAACTAGCTCTAGTCACCACTCCAAGCACTGACATTTCTTCTGTTCAGGACCGGCAATTGGTACACCTTCCCCCCTCCCCTACCTTCCGCTCTCTATTTTGTGCTACTCTCTCCCTTAATGCACCGTTTAGTAACACTTTTTATGAGCATTTTTTATGAAAAGTTAAAGGCATTGTTTGGTAATATTTTTTAAAGTGTGCATTTGGTTTTTAAATATATATATATATATATCTATATGTGTCTGTGCGTGTAAAGCATCGGGTATTTTTGCACTTCAAAAGTACACGTAAAATAAAACCACCAAACCATGATTTTAAGGGTGGGCGTCGGTTGTAAGGGATGGGGTTGGAGAGGGAGAGGGAGGGAGAGAGAGTAAAAATAAAAATTAGAGGGATATATGTGTGAGTAATTTTATGTGTAAAATAATTGCGTTAAATATTTGTTTTGTTTTAAGGGGTGTAGGGCTAGCAGAAGGAGGTGAGTAATTTAACAGATTTTTGCTATTGTTAAGTCCTTGCAGCACCCCTTTTTTTGACTTAACTTTCTGCAAGACAGTTGTGTTACTCCTCTCTCATTTTATATATGTATATATTTGAATGGCAGGCTGGGGGATTGGATTCACTTATCCTCAACAGCTTGTATGACTATGGAGCACACGGAACTTCCCAGCAGCCGGTGTATGGAGCTCCTAACCCGAACCCATTTGAAGCACCTGATCCATTTGCTTTGTCCGCAAACGTTCCTCCTCCTGTAGCTGTTCAAATGGCAGCTCAACACCAGTCCAACCCTTTTGCTCCCTATCAACCGCAGCAGCAGATGATGACGGTGGACCAACAAAATCCTTTTGTCGATCCCGGGTTTGGAGCATTTCCTACCCATTCGGGTACCCACCCGCAGACAAACAACCCGTTTGCAAGCACAGGACTCTTATAAATAGGCATTTGATTTTTGAATATGGAATTTGTAAAATGTACTACTCTTTTATATATGACCATAGCTAAAGTAAATCTGATAATTTTGATTAAAAAAAAAAAAAGAATGAAATAAAGATGGTCTTACATGGTTGATTGATTCTAGAATCAAGAGTAAAGATGTTGGAGTCACAAAAAGTAAAGCGGAAATTGTGCACAAATTGATATGATAATTATTTAATTAATGGTAATGGCACTTTATTTTTTAGCGTATGTAAATTATATTTCTCCCCTATGTTTAATTTATAAGCACAAAACTCTTTTGTGCTTAATCTCTGGAAATTTGCTTAAGGAATGTAGGTACCAGTCTTTGGGTTAACGAAATTAGTTTCGAAGGAAAGTACAATTTGCGTAATCATCATATTGCATTAACTAATAATGCAATATGATGGTTTTGACTCTTTACACAATAAATATATTTTTATTTATTTATTTATTATTTTTTTTTTTTGAAAACACGAGTTTTTTAAACTTATTTACGAAATACGAATATTCCAGTGTTCGGAACACCGGGATATTAGTCTTGGTGTTCCGAACTCCGGGATCATTGATTTATTTATTAATTATTTTTATTTTTTTTAATTCGATGGTCCTGACGTTGTGAACGTCGGGATTTATTTTATTATTTTTTTTTTTAATTTTCATGGTCCCGACGTTCACAACGCTAGGACCTTTAAAATCTTAAATGGTGATAACCGTTTCACTTGAAGAAGATTTTTGAGACTTTATACCTGAAAGTTTGCCCATTGTTTCACTTTGATTGTTATAATTTAATTTCTTTTATTTTTTAATAGTTTTTTTTTTTTAGTTTTTACTCCCTTTTTTTTTTTTCCTCTTTTTATAAAAACTTTTTTTTTTTTGTTAATTTTGTTTTTTTTTTTTCTAATTTCATTTTTCCTTTTTTCTTTTTTAACAAAACTTTTTTTAATTTTTTTTAGTTTCTTTTTTTTTTTTAAAGAAAATAAATATTTCTGTTTTGTTTTTTTTCATCAAATAAAATGAAAAATAAATATTTTATTTTTTAATTTAAATATCTCCGGTATGATCGTTTATCAAATATCAATGATTTAATAAGTATGACCCCAATGGGATTTAATATAGAATTTTTTTAATTTAATAAAAAAATATTTTTACTCTATTAATAATAAAAAAATATTTTACTTCAAAAATTTCAATTAAAATTCAACTATTTTTTAAAAAAATTTGATAATATTCGAAATCAAATCGCAAATTTTCGAAGAGAATTCAAATTCAACTATTTTTACTTCAAAAATTGAAAAGTGAAATTCAACTATTAAAAAATATTTTATTTATTTATTTTTATTTTATCATGAAAATTCTTTTTATTTTTACTTTATTATTTATTATTTTTTTATTATTAATAAAATAAAAATATTTTTTTATTTTCAATTGAATTCAAGTAAAAATTCTGGTCAACTGAATAGGATATCCTATTGATCAAATTGAATTGAATTTTTGATCGATCGAATTTAATTTGGTTGATCAAATTGAATTGATTTTAGAGGACCGCCAAGCCCCTAACGTGTTGAAAGGAACGTACCCTCAGCTCCATGAAGAGCTAATATAAAGTCACGTCATCAATCTTCTATGGGTTATACAGTCGACACGTGATATATCAATTTTCACTTAAATCGCAATAGATTGTGTATATCAATTGCTTTGACGTGGCAATTTGTATATAATTTTTGCGTGAGTATTGTATTACTCAAAAAATATTTTTATCCTATTTTTAGTAGGTTCAAATTCACGAACCGAGAGTTCTATGAATTTGGTAAGCGAGAGGCTTTTTGCATTTCAGTACAAACAAGAAAGGAGTTCTATGTTTACTTTGGAAATTAAGGGGTGTAAATCAGAATTGCCCAAAAGTTTGGATTCAAGTGTAATTAACCAAAAATAATTGAAAGAAAGAGAGATGAGAATGGCCATACTTGTCTTTTACTTTTCTCTTTTGATTTTCCTTTTTCTTTCTCAATCTTTTAATTTTGAATTTGACACTTCCTCATGTCCTTTTTGAAAAAAATATTAAATTCTTTTTTCACATCTCATGAAATTGTGCTCAATGTATAAATTAAAAGAATTATTTCACTTAAAATTATATGACTTTAAATTAGAATCTCCTAATAATATATATATATATATATACACACACACCAAGTTAATTTATATGAATTTTGCCAAAAATTAAAGGAAAAAAATAAAGATTTTTTTTTTTTATTGTTTAAGTATTATTTAAGAGTTATTGTAGAAATATATAAAAAAAAAAAACTAAACAGTTTGTTGTCAATTAGATTTTTTTCACATAACTCTTAGCAAATAATTCTTGGCGGTTAACATATAGAGTTGGATTGACATTACTATCCTTCCTGAAATCACTGGAATTGAATAGAAAGTTCATTCCATCTATTTCTATCTCTCTTTCCATGCCTGAACATTTTAAACTTATTTTATATTTTTTTCTCTCTCTGACAGTGGAACTATTCAGATCAGTCTGCAAAGACGAAAAAAGGTTTTAGATGCATTCACAGTTGTACTGCATCTAAAATCTAAGGAAATCAGTCTCAATATGGAAGAGAATGTTGAGTGAAAAACACGGGTTTCAAATGCTTTAAGAATTTACCAAAAACCGCACGAATTATGACAATGTGAACATCCACAACACCGTATTTTATTTTAAAAAATATAATATATATATATATAAATGAAGAGCGTGAATTGTACATTAAAATTATATTTTTTTTAGTTTTTTTAACATTAAAAATGTTCACTTTGTTGATTTTTTTTAAACATGTTTTTTATTCCATAATTTAAAGAATTTTCTTTTGTTAAATTTATAGAATTACATATTATGTAAATTAGGAAAAAAAAAATGCTAGTAAAAAAATGGAGTCTATTTTTTAAAATATTTTTTGAAACCAAAAACTTAATTATAATAGTGAGGGTCTTTTAAATAGATTATAAGATTAAATAATTGGTTTTCTAAAAATAAATTGGTATTTTTTTTCCCTTTTGGAAGGGGGTATAAGTAAAATTGGATGATGCCTTTGTAACCACGCGAGCCGTTTTATGAATAATTGCTCATAGGGTCCTCCCTTTCACTTGAGTCTATTCCATGGACATCTAACATTGTTTATTTAATGAATATATTTATTTTATTGAAATGTTTCTTTTATTAAAGTTTTTAAATGTGTTTTTCAAAGATTAAAAAAAAAAAAAAAGCCGCTTTGGAGCACATAAATGTAGACCCTTCGGGAGCTTTGTGGGCCAATTGAAAGCACTACAAAAACTAGGGTATAAGGCATGTACATTTATTAATTTATTGTTTAAAAATAAAGTCAATCAACAAATAATGATAACGTAACGAAAAATAAATCACGACAAAAAAATACAAATATTTAACATGAAAAACCCTCTAATAAAAAAATCATGGAACAAAACCGATCCAATCTATCATATCACAATAAGGACTGACAATTCGTGTAACATGTCATTATATGATAATATGATAAGAGCAAATACGGACACGACACGATAAACATATCGTGTCAAACTACCCAAACACGAACACGACACGAAAATTAACGTGTCAACATGACACGACACAATAATTTTTCGTGTTACACGAAAATACGAAACATGTTAGGTAAACACGACACGATAAGATTATCTGATAGATTTTCATTATACGTTAACCTACCTATTACACGTTAACGACCTGTTCAATTGACAACATGTTAACAAAATTTATTTAGAAAAAATAATTATAATATTAGATAATTTGGAGGTGTAAAAATAATTTATTAAATTAATGGGTAAACTATTAGGTCTCAAGTTATCGTGTAACCTGAATACACGAAATTATTATCGTGTCTTATCGTGTAACTGATCGGATTATCAGGTTAACCTAATAACCTGTACTATTTCTTATTGTGCTATCAAGTTTGATATGATAACGACCCGATACCTGATAAGCAAAATCCAGACTTGATAATTTCATTTCATGTCGGTCTCATGTCGTGTTATTGTGTAAATACCTGTTTTGCCAACTCTATTTGTCTTTAAGTTAAATTTGAGGTAGTTACAATATGCAGTAAGTAACGATTATCTCTCGATATTGATAAAACACCACAAACTTGTGATGGAATATTGAAGAAAACAACCGACGAAACCCAATCACAAACTGAACTCATGAACGCCCCAAAAAAACCTTGATTGTCGATTGTTTTGTTTAGTCGCACAATTCCATTGCCGAAAAGGTTTGCCCTCCTTTTGATCACCCTTAATGCCACAACACCTCCTTATTTCTATGATTCCCCTATTTCATACGACGATGTGAAGAGGAAAAAAACCCTTTACCCAGATAGCATAGTCCGAATGGCCAAATGTGGACAATCCACTCAACATCCCCACTGTGAACGTGATTTGCATAACACCCCCACCGTCAACATGACTGCACTTGACTTTGCCAAAAGATAGCACCACAACATCTTCAACTTCGACTTAGGTAAGTGATGTAGTCTCTCTACTAACGGACTTTCTTTCTTTTATATCTTCATTCTCCTCCAATTTCCATATACAGCATTTCTTCCTGATATGACCAACTTTCTGACAATAGTAAACTTTCTACTATCACATGACTTTGATTTACCGCTTGAATTCCTACTTTGCGGCCTAGCTTAGGGACCTTTGCTTTGTCCTCTGTCAAGAAGCATGTAACTATCCGGTATTTCATTGAACAAATTCTTATTCGCCATTTCGATGACGACCTGATGCCACCAAGAGACACCACCAACGTCTCGAAAAGTAGTAATGTATGCATCTCAGCATCTAGTTAACTGATTCACCAAACTGTGAGGGTGTATGGAAAATGAATGGAAAATAAAAGGAAAAGGAAAAGGAAAATAAAATGAAAAAAATAAAAATAAATCATGCTTGGTTGGATAGAAAATTGGATAGAAAATGGAAGGGAAAAGAAAATAGGATAAATAAAACACAATTTTTGAGATAATTTTTTTCTCTTATAAATTTGAGAGAAAAATGGAAGAAAAATGGTTAAAGATATCAAAACTACGATTATAACCTTAATAATAGATTTTTTAATTTATTTCGTAATATATGAGGATAAAATAGTAAATTATATTAAAATGAATTATTTTCCTTACTTCTATTTTCTTTCTCAACCAAATAATATTAGAGAAAATAATTTTTCTTTCACAATAGATAAAAATATTATTCTCTCGTTTCATTTTTTATTTTCCTTTTCCATTCTTCCAACTAAACTAACTAAACATGCACAAAAAATCAGTCAGTGCTCGGCTACGGATTGACCTTCCCTATATTTTAGATTCACCAATCCTCTAATCAAATATACTTTGCTTGGAGCACTTTTCCTCTTGTACATAGTGTTCAATTTCTTCCATATACTATTGACATCTCTACCTTTGAGCAACATGGTGAAATACATTGTGATCAATCCACTATCTTATAATTCTCACGGTCTTCATGTTTAGTTTTTTTGCTATTATCTATAGATGTCTTCTCGGGTTTGATTTTATCACCCACCATCAAAAGGATCATACAAATCTTTATAATAAATAATGTTCTCCTCAAGATGGTATAATTAAATCCCGTCAATTTTATTTAATTCAAAACAAAACACCAAAACACGCTCTCTCTCTCTCTCTCATTTATTTATTTATTGGTGGGTAGTGCCGAATTATTGTCATTTGGTATTAAAAAATATAAAAGAAAAAGGTTGTTGACAAAAGAAAAGGAAAATATGTCTCATACTAACTTTATTGTTCCTCCCAAGGGGTAAGGATCTGGATCTTAACTCAGGTATTGGTCCTAGTAAGGTTACAAAAGCTGCCCTACACCTTCCAACTTTTCCCCCTTTTTTATTTCTTCCTTTTCTTTTTTATCTTTACCAGAACTTGAAATACTATTTTCATTTAGATGTTTGGTTGGTGGAATTTTCCCAAATACTTAACAGACTTACTATTAATATTTAGGAATTTTCATATAAATACCACTATCAAATGTTTAATTAACATTAATTAAGCATTTATGTGCTCGACTAATTACTTCTCCGGACAATTTTAAGAGCGCATTGTCACGAACTCACATTTTCGCAGGGGAGTTTGCCCATGCGGTGCCCCAATGCGTTTGCTAGCGCGGGGGCAAGTCTGCCTTCTTTAGGACGCTGACTGATTTCGTCTTGTCTTGGACTCATCAAGAGAGTGGTTCCAACTCCCGACCAATTTGTGCAGGGGATGTCTAACCCCTTCTCCTTTCATCAGGTCCCCGACCAACGACGTATTCACCGAATTTAACCAGGTCGGTACTCTTTGACTCTGAATGAACGCCTACTTGTGTTGACGCCCACACCTAGTCAAGAGCCGCATTTAAGTGCTCAACCCTCCAGTCAACATGATTTTTTGTTCTGACAGACTCGATAACAGCAGTTTGTGACACTCTCCCCCACCCAATATTGCAAACGTCCTCATTGCGATGCGAACAATTCTTGATGCCATGCCCTTTGTCGTGCCTCTACACTTCGCGCGACAGAGAGAAAATTGGTGAAGTGCCTAGATCGCGCGATCCATGATTCAACATGATGCTCCATGAAACCCTGTCTGCTCCATCATGAGTGTTTGGTGAATCACGACTCCATGCCCATCCACCGATGGAGCCAGGTGCAATATCTCTTGCAACTCAATTCCTTTCCGTTTTGGAGTGCCGTCCCCACGGCTCGAGCAAGTCACCTGTCGGTGGGACTAATCGTGCCTTGCTCTGATACCATATGTGAAGGGCTCACATTTTCGCAAAGGAGTTTGCTCGTATGGTACCCCAATGTGTTCGCTTTGGTTGGGGTAAGTCTGTCTTCTTTAGGATGCTAACTGGTTTCGCCCTGCTTTGAACTCATCAGGAGAACGGCTCCAACTCCCGACCAATTTGGGTAGAGAAGGCCTAACCCTTTCTTCTTTTGTCAAGTCCTTGACCAACGACGTAGTCTCTGAACTTAATCGGGTCAGTACACCTTGACTCCGAATGGATGCCTACTTGTGTCGACGCCCACACCTAGTTGAGAGCCGTATTTAAGTGATCAACCCTCCAGTTAGCATGATTCTTTATTCTAACCGTCTGGATATTAGCGGTCCGTGAAAGCATTCCACCATATCGACTTGGTGTATTTTAGATTAAATTCAAAATTTAAATTTTGAAGTATTTCTCAAGAGAGTCGAGTTCTGGTTGATAAAAAAAAATGAACACCTTCCTTTACAAAGTGGACTAAAATCTCTGGGATATTAGTATATTAAATGTAGGATGGTCTTGGGCCTCTCTCGACTTCAAAAGCTAGGTAAGGTTTCCTGTTACACTTATAACCTGAACATCAATCTCTTTCATATCCGATGTGAGATAAACCCAACAATCTCTTCCTCACATTTCGGGTCTTTAGTCGACTTGTTGTAACCTAGGATCTGATACTAATGTAAGGTGGTGTTGAGCCTATCTCAACCCCAGAAGTTAACTCTTAAGATGAGATTTTTCTTAACACTTAAAACTTGACCACCTACCCTTTCCACATCCGATGTGGGATAAACTCAATAATCTCCTCCTTACACAAAGGGTTTTTGGTTGGTTAACTCTCGACTAATCTTTCTCTTTGTGGTTATGGATCAGAGTTGTTGTAATTTGGCTCTTATACTAGTGTATGGTGGTATTGGACATCTCTCGACCCTAAAAATTATCTCAAGAGATGAGGTTTTCTCTCACTCTTATAACTTGACTATCTGTCCCTTCTACATTTGATATGTGATAAACCCAATACTAAATTATTAAACTTATAGGTTTCATACAAAATTGCCAACATCATGTTCTTTATATATATATATATATATATATATATAGAGAGAGAGAGAGAGAGAGAGAGAGAGAGAGGGGGGGGACAAGCATGTGTGGCACCCAAGGTAGAATGGAAGGAATGTATCATCTTTATTTATCAAAACTTAAATATATAAAGTGTTTAATTTGGACAAAATATCTACATACTTGGAACACTTGGCTTCCATTGAAATTCACGAAAGCGATAACATTTTGAATCTTTAACCACAAGGGAAACCATTATCTATTTGGCTAAACATGGTACTAAATTAAAGAACATATTTAATAAAATTTAAATTTTAAATACTGAAAATATTTAAAATTTGTTGAATAAAATTGAAATTGTAAATGCTAAATTTTTGGTATTTGTTGAATAAAATTGTAATTGTAAATGCTAAATTTTTGGTCAAACATGTTTAGCAGGGCAAGTAAGGCCTTGTTTGTTTATTGTTTCCATTCTCTGTTGTACGTTCCTGTTCCAAAAAAATCGGGATTAACGTACAAAAATATGTTTGGTAAACATGTTTCTCTTTTCAAAATTTTGGGAGTATTTCCTGAATATCTTGAGAATCTGATAAATAAAAAAACATGTTGGTTCCTATTCACTCTCACAAAAATTATTCCTATCACCACCTTGCCGACCATTACTACCACATCGGCTAAGAAATATTTATATTTTTTCATACATTTAAAAAAACAGATGTTGCAACCAGACGTGTATTTTTGTTTCTGCTCTCATAAATTAAAAAAAACAATTTCAGGATAATGGTCGTTACCAAACATATTTTTATTTCCGGAATACTCTAAAACGGAAACAAAATTCACATCCCAAGTTATTGGAAGTAGAAACGCTAACCAAACGCCACCTAAATAACTCATATTTGGCTAAAAAAAAATAAAAAAAAATTGATTAAGTGATCTTAATTGTAATTATTAAATAAAAATATTATAAAAATATTTAATATATCCAATTTTCAAATACGATTATATACATATATATATATATATATATATATATATATATATATATATATATATATATATATATATAAATAAAACAAGAGCAATCATCTCCTCCATGGCATGAACTTGTGCATTGAGACAAAAGGGAATGATTAATTTCATCTTTCTCCAAAAGCTGGAGGCATGGGCATGCCAAGCTACTTCAAATGAGAGATCTATCAATTAATTTCCCCTCTCGATCAAGTGTGCCTCTATTTAAAAAATAAATAAAAAATAAAATCAAATTATGAACCAAATCGAGAATACATCATCATCACGTGTCTATAAAAGCACGTATTGTGCACAAGAACCAACAAAATGCTATATTCAAGTTGCGAGACCTAACTAGAGATGGGTTGCCGACCAAGGTAAATTATTCTCCAAGCGTGTTAGCTCTCGGCAATAACCCAACTAGGGAAAGCAAGATTGGAGTCTCAATACGACTTTCTGAGCAGGGCTATAGGCCCCGAGACACGCCATTATTGCCATTTCTACTCGGACACAGTTGTAACATCTCTCACTTATTAAGGAAAAAGTCATTATCACTCTCTGAATAATAGCTCATTACTCCATATCTATATTAATGATAATGGACCAAAATTTAGAAGAGACTTGGCAAAACTAGTCTTCTCTCGTCTATAAATATCAAAAGGATAGTCTAACTAGGTACGCACACTCTTTCCTACCCAATACTCTGTTAAAACCTCCTCAGAACATTCGACTAATTCTTACATCAGAGATGCAACGCCGATAAGTCTATCCGCAATACATTGTTTTACAAAAACTTGAGTTGGGAGAAGTATCTCATTTCTTAGCCCAAAATCCCACATCTAATGAGTCAATTTTCAACATCATCACAAATAAATTTGAAAAAAAAAAATAGAGGGTATAAAATCACTCTTTAAAAAATAAAAATTTCAGTCTCTAAGATTATTCAAATAGAAATCAAAGGTTGAAATTTGTTCTAATTAGAGATGAAATGTTTTTGGGCACGAATGGAAATGGAGAACTCGTCATTCTGGATAGGCCCCCGAGGGAGATGGAGCATTTGATTTACACGGAAATAAGGCTGATGTGTTTGATCGCAGTCTTTAGTTTGTGCTTGATCTTCTATTTATCAAAAAAAAAAAAAATAGATGAATTTTTTTTTTTTTTTTTCGGACAATCAAATCAAAAAATTTATTTCACGTAAAACTAAAACTCAAAAACTCTATTTTAGAAAAATATATATAGTTGACCAAAACAAATGTTTAAAATTTGAAAATTGATTTAAGCAGTAGTCAAAGGTTTTGCTTTGAATATGACCTTCCCACTAGCTGCAATGTACCACAAAAGATTTAGATTTATTATAATTTAAATATGAGTTAAATATGATTAAAAATAAAAAAGTATATTAAAAATTAAATATGAAAATCTGCATATAGAACTACTATCTTTGGGGAAAATAACATTTTTGGTCGTAAACTATGGGCGGAAATCTGTTTCATGTAGCGTGCAAGGAAATTTTGAGGTAAACTATGGGACCAGCGTCTATGTGGACTCTAAGATTTTTTAGATTGCACATTTGCTCCTTCAAGTTTTATATTTGTTTCAATCACATAAAATCAAAAACATTATTCACGATTTTGAATGAAAAATGGGTTGTGCTAAGTAAATAATCTTCTAATAAGAATATTTTCGTCATTTTATCACTCCACCATACCTAAGATTGAAAAACATTGTTAATCCCATAAGATTGAAAACATTATTAATTATTTTTAACAAAAAATGGATTATGGCAAATGGCTTCTAAGTACACTAAACCTAAAACATTTTCTCCGACTCAATTTTTGCTTTCTCATTTTTTAGACCAATTGTTATCAGAAAAAATTTAGAAAAAAAATACCAAATGTCTAATGGAGTGAGGAAATAATAAAAATATTCTCATTAGAAGATCGCGTGTTGAGCATAACCTATTTTACAAAAAAAAAATAAAATAATATTTTAAATTTTGAATGATTAAAATAAATATGAAATTTAAAAAACCAAATACATAATTTAACAAGATATTACTTTAACAAAAATATATAATTTTCCCTTGTATTTGATTATTGACTAAAGAAAACAAAAGAAGAAAAAGATGAGACACATATGATGAGCCCCAGCATCTGGCATCCTTAATGGGCCCCTCCTACCTTACTTTGGGCCTGGTCCACCAGCTCATTCCCATGGTTGTGGGCCCCTCTAATTTGATTCCCCTAATCTGAAAGCCAAAAAAGTGTTTGGATCCCAAGTTAACCCTATACCTACTTGGATTTAATTACCAAACCAAATTTCCCAATCCCCAAAAAACAATAAGAAATCATTGCAGGAATTAAATAGAAGAATTGGGCAAAATACACCACTGGGCCTCAAAGTTCTGATGAACTATCAAATCAGTCCATAATATCTAGTTTACTAACTATTTTTATTTTTTTTTGTGTTTCCAAAAATATTAAGAAGACATAAAAAAAAAAAAAATAATCAACGTCCACATTGAACCCATGTTCCATGAACAATCATTATGTGAATGGATATGACTCTTGTTTTCAAAGATTAAGTCTATTCGGTAGACATCTAATGGGAAATGCACTATTTGAAGTGATCTTTGTAAATAGACATTAATATATCTAAATTTCTAATCCCATAAAATTACAGAAAATTTGAGTAACTTTGGTTAATAAGTCTGCAAATATTCTTAAAAAAAAGACTGAAATTTACGGGTTGTATATGGTTCTTGAAAGTACAATTTCGTTCTAATGTTTTCGAATAAGTTTACACGCACAAACTAATTGAAAATCTAGTTTTTTACATTGAATCGCGTTAGATCTAATTTTTAATTGATTCTAAGTTATAATTTTATCGTCATCTCTTTCAGAAGCAATAATTAATTTGAAGAATATAAAAAAATAATGTTATATGGATAAAAATTTGATAAAAAAAAAATACCAATGGGGCAAAGAAGGTAAAGTTTTGAAACTTGATTATAATACTTTTGGAAACATAATTATAATACTTTGAGGGATCAGCTTGATAATATTCTTAAAGTTTAGAGGCTACGAGTGTAATATCCCCCAAAAACGTAGATATGAATATTTCTGCAGGGACAATCTAGCAAGGCTATTATGAAGTTGCTTAGAATATTGTCAAAACTCGGGGAAAAAAATCGAAAAAAATTCTTGCAGAAACATTCTTGAATTATGACATTTCTCAATTTTTTAAAATTATTTATCTCAAATTCCAAGTCTTACTTGGCTGTCTGAATCTCTGCTCCCAACCGCCCTCCACCAATCTAAATAAAACCAGTCCATCTACTTCTTCATCTCTCTCTCTCTCTCCCTCTCTCTCTCTAAAACCCTCTTCGTCTTCCTTAAAATTCTCTCTCTCTCTCTCTCTCTCTCTCTCTCTCTGTGCTAAAAAATCCTGTTCTTAGTCTTCCTTAAACCCATTTCTCAGTTTGATTCTCTCTCTCTCTCTCGTTGTATATACCAAAAGAAGAGTAGAGCAGAGCAGAGGATCATCCATGGCGGCCAACAAATTTGCAACCATGGTACACAGAAACACCAACAAAATCACACTCATCCTAATTTACGCACTCCTCGAATGGATTTTAATACTTCTTCTCCTTCTCAATTCTCTCTTCTCTTATCTGATCATCAAATTCGCCCACTACTTTGGCCTCAAACCCCCCTGCCTTTGGTGCTCCCGAATCGATCATTTCATAGATAATCCCGGAAGCAACATGCACCGAGATCTTCTCTGCGAATCCCACGCCAAAGAGATTTCCCAGCTGGGTTACTGCTCAAATCATCGAAAATTGGCGGAATCACAAGATATGTGCGAGGATTGCTTGTCCTCCCAGCCGGATTTTCGTGGGTTTTGGAAGAATTTCACTGTGATTCCTTTGATGAAACAGATCGGACTGGTTGATGGCGGCGGCGGAGATTGTGTGGATGCGAAAGAAGAGGTGAATTCAAAGTGTTGTTCTTGCTGCGGATTGAAGAAAAAGAGTTACCCTCCTTACATAGTGATCAAGCCTTCTTGGGGCGTTTGGGATTATACCCAGAAGAGGAATTTGATTACAGAAACAGGGAACGATGATGATGATCATATTCGGAAAGAAGATGAATCTGATGAAAACAGGGGAGAGAATCAGTTTCTTTCTGATGAAAATGGAAGTGATAAAAATGGTGAAATTGGTATGGTTTCGGAAGAAAATAAAGATTTTGTTGAGTTGAATTCAAGCAATTTGACGGAGGATCCAGTTTCTGATGACGGCATGGTTCGATTTTATGGAAAAGACGAAGAAATTCATGAAACCCCACCTCAGCATCTTGAGTTCTTCCTTGATTTCAGCGGTCACGAATTGATTCCCATTGATATGATCGATTCAGTTGCAGATGAAAATCAATGCAAAGAAGAAGAAGAAAAAGATGAAGAAACAGAGGAATTGACCAGTGTCCATGAGGAAAACATTAAGGATGAACCACCCAAGTTTGCAGTTCTTGAATCCATGGAAATTGAAGAAACTGAGAATTCTCTTGTTTTTCATGCCAGAAGTTATGAATCAGTGAGAGAAACTGATACACAAGCTCATCCAGGTACTTACAATTAACTCATTTTTTAGGTTAATTTTATGGTTTTTATTTTGTTAGGAAGTTTCAACTTAAAACCGTATGATTTATATATGCAACTCTCGATTTGTACGGAAGATTTGACTACGAAAGAATAAGAGACGAATTCTCGTAGCTTGACTTCGAGATACCATGTTACAAGATTTCAATTTAAAATCATACTGTGTCAAGTAAAGTAATTTTTTTGACTTATATAATGGTTTGAGGACAATCAAGTGATTGATGTATAATAAGAATCTAACATATTTTTAATTTATCTATTGTGTAGTATTAATGTCTGAAGATGATGCAAGAATTTCAAACCATGAAACTGAATCAGAGGTCTCAATTGGGACTGAGATTCCAGATTTGGAAACAACAGATACAATGCAAGCTCAAGAAGATCTCTCTGTCGATTTGCATTCTCCTCATGAAAATGGTAAGCCTCCACATTCTTATGAATTTGATTATCCGTGTACGGTGATCTTGGATCTCTATCAATTCCAAAAGTCTCATGAAGTGAAGTGAGGCTTTCTCTCACATTTATAACCTAACCACTAACTCTTTCTACATGGTATAAACCCAACAATCTCTCCGTCACACATCGGGCCTTTGTTAAGCTAACATTCGACTAGTCTCCTCCTCTATGATTGTTGGGCTAATAAAGTTGTTATAAACTGAACTCTGATACGAGAGTAGGGTGGGCTTGTGTCTCTCTCAACTCTAAAAACTAGTTTATGAAATAAAATTTTTTCTCACACTTATAACCTAACCACCAGTACCTTACATATCCGAAGTACCTGTTTGGCATGCAATTTGAAAGCCCCAAAGCACTTTTTTCATCTCCAATTCCATGAAACCAAACACAACCTAAGAATCACATGTTTATCAAAGTTCCTCTTTTTTTTTGGTTACTACTTTAGCGGGAGAAAGACTTAGTTGTTGTTGTATTTCTGGTTCTACAGAAACGCAGGACTATACTATAGAACTCAAGACTCCATCACTAGAATTTGATTCAAACAACAACGAGATCGAAATTCAAAATCACTTCCACACGAAACAAGATTCAGCAGCCGAAGATTCATTAGACGGAAGCATGTTCAACGAAATAGAAGGCGGTGTTTTGACAATGGAAGGCCTAAAAACAGCTTTAAGGGCTGAACGCAAAGCCCTGACCGCTCTATACACAGAATTAGAAGAAGAGAGAAGCGCTTCTGCTGTTGCAGCAACCCAAACAATGGCCATGATCAATAGGCTTCAAGAGGAGAAGGCCGCAATGCAAATGGAAGCTTTACAGTACCAGAGAATGATGGAAGAACAATCCGAATATGATCAAGAGGCTCTACAGCTTCTAAACGAGCTAATGGTGAAGAGAGAGAGGGAAAAACAGGAGGTAGAGAGAGAATTGGAGATTTACAAGAGAAGGGTTTTTGATTTTGAGGCCAAAGAGAGGGCGAGAGCAATGAACAGAAGGCAAAACGGGGGTTTTAGGGGCGGATTTTCGTCTGCTTCTTGTAGTAACGCAGAGGATAGTGATGGGTTATCCATTGATTTGAATCAAGAGGCTAAGGAAGAAAATGGATCTTGTGATCACCATGAAAATGGTAGCCAAAATACGCCGGTTGATGCTGTTATGAGCTTGGAGGAATCACTTGCTGATTTCGAAGAGGAGAGGCTCTTGATTCTTGAAGACCTCAAGGTTTTGGAAGAAAAACTCTTCACATTGAGTAGTGATGAAGAAAATGATGAAAATCATGATATGGGTGTCGAAGAAAATGGAAAAAGCAATAAACTTGAGGAAAATCATGATATGGGTGTTCAAGAAAATGGGGTTTCGAATGGAAAACATGTTCAAAATCGAACCTTGGGATCGAAGGCAAAGCGGCTTCTTCCACTTTTCGATGCTATTAGTACAGAAAACGAAAACAGGTTTTCTAATGGAAGTGAAAATCTAAATGGGTTTGATTTCGATTTGGGAAACAATAGGGGGGCGATTGAAGAAGAAGTGGATCATTTGTATGGGAGGCTTCACGCACTGGAAGCCGACAGGGAGTTCTTAAAGCACTGCATTGGCACGTTGAAGAAAGGTGACAAGGGGATGGATCTTCTTCGAGAGATCCTTCAACACCTTCGTGATCTACGCAGCGTGGAGCTCCGAGTGAAGAATTTAGATAGTATGAACACATGAACATGTGGTAATTTTTTACACACTCGTTTTTTTTTACTTTTTTGAATTCTAAATTATGCACTGCCAAACGCCACCTTAAATTAATCCCTTTTTTTTTTTAATTTCAACAGATTGTGCTGGGGAGGAGTTCATGGAAGCTGTAGCTGATGGAGATGTTGCTGTAATGCATAATCTTAAAAGAGAAAAGACTGAAACGTAAGAAGTCCCCACAAAGGGGAGGGGAAGCTGCTGGAATTGTGCGCACAAACACAAATTGAGGTCTGCCAAAACACATTTTTTACTTTTTTGGTGTTCAAAAAAGCCCATGTTTTTTTTTTCTTTTATTTGAGGGTGAGTTTTGAGTACAATAGTAAGGTTGCTCGATTGTAACCTAAAGGTCCCGAGTTTAAATCTTGAAAACAGTCATTCTATATACAATGGTAAGACTGCGTACATCTAAACCTATCTAGACCCCACAATGACGGGAACTTTCGTGCGCTGAGCTGCCCTTTATTTTATTTTTTTGAGATTTGTGGGTTGTGTCCAAATTATCATTATCTTCTTACACCTTTTTGGAGGAGGGAGAAGAAAAGGGAAGATGATGAGTGTATGTGTGTGTAGTGTAGTGAGGTGAATCCAAAACCACCCTGTCCTGGCTTTGCAAAGCTGGAAATATCCAACAAAGATTCCAGTGCCAGGTACGTAAAACCCTAGTTCATCATATAGTTAGTTAGGCCTAGCATTTTTTTATTTATTTTTTCAAATTTTTTTTTCTTTAATTTTTGTTTTTTTAATGAGGTTTGTTTATTATTTTGAAGAGGAAAAAGTTGGGTTAGTTGTATACTTCATGTATCCACTTGTAAGTATATAAAGTGAGTGTTTGTTTATACATGCTTTGGAGCTACTTATAGTTTTATTTATTTTTCTTGTGAAAAAATAAAATCATGATATGGATAGTTTTTGGAGTGCAAGGAATTGCATAGATGTTTTTGTACTACACAAAAAATTACAAATAATAATTAAATAATAATAATAATAAATGGGAAAAGGCAAAGTTTTGCTTTCAAATTAGCCTTTACTTTAAGCAAAAACTTCTTTCGTTAGGTAAGGACCTAGAAATAAAAAAAGAAAAAGAAAAAAATTAGTTTTGTTTTGTAATATGAAAACAGAGTTTTAAAAATAAAATAATTGATTGCGACGAAATATGAAATTATTTTAAAATTTATTAAATTCTTGTTTTACATCGATCACTTGAGAATTTATACACCACTATATAAATCAAAGGAGTTAGTCCACTTGCCACTCTATAGTTTTAAGTTGTAACATACTAATACGTTATTAGAGCGAAGTTCATGAGAATTCATTTCTTATAGTCAAAT
This sequence comes from Eucommia ulmoides, assembly GCA_016647705.1. Lineage (NCBI taxonomy): Eukaryota > Viridiplantae > Streptophyta > Magnoliopsida > Garryales > Eucommiaceae > Eucommia > Eucommia ulmoides. The sequence goes on along the minus strand of CM028333.1, from coordinate 11,511,501 downwards.
CATCTGTGTAAGTTGAGGATTACAATCAAGGACGGATGTTAAATTATTGTTATATATTGATCACTTGAGAGTTATCAAATTACTATATGAGTCAAAAGACTGACTTCACTTGACATCATATGATTTTAAGTTGTAATCGCCTAATAAAATTAATGCTAGTAATAAAGAGAAAACGAGGTGAGATTAAAAAAATGAAAAAGGTGATAATCCAAAATCAAAATGGTATTACAGCTAAGATGAGGGTGTTAAGGGGCATAATTACATAATTAAAAGCAAAGTAACATGTACACAATACATAATGATTCAAACTCATGAGGAGACTCAATGATATTTGATAGCACCGTAAAGATTGTAATCAATGGGATATTTAACAAATAATGATTTACTCACTTTATATTTATAGTGAGAAATTAAATTACCTCACCAATATTAGCTGGATCATTTCACCATTCATTCTTATAATTAAAAATTATATTTTTGTCTTTTTAAAAGTTTAAAGAACACCAAAAACAAAATAATAAAATTTGCTTAAGAATTCCTAAATTAGGAACTCATATACTTGTGGATGTCAATATTTTATAATTTAGGAATTCCTAAATTATAAAATAGCTCGTAATATATTGTTTTGAATAAATTTAAAAATATATTTTATCTCCACATTTTAAGAAATAATTTTAAAAAATTAGTACAAGTAGATTAGTATTAATAGAAATTATTTTTACTTTTCAATTTTAGTTATATTTACTGCAAATAAATTGAGCATTGATGGAAATTATTTTGATTCTCCAATTTTAGTTATATTTACTAAAATAAATTTAGTATTAATGGAAAATATTTTAAAGAATCATACCTTCCATTCTCTCTTAGGGCTAAGTAAGGAATTAAGAGGCCTATTAAATCCTCTCTCAATCAAGTACCCAGACAATCCCGTCTCTGTCCTTCTAAAATTGTGTAAGGTCACCGTTGGTTGCCTGAAAGTTGTCGTTGGTTGCCGAACTCCACACGGGAAGCGTGGTCACATTTTTTGCTACCCCAATGAGTTTTAGTTTTCCATCTCAATCATTTCCATTTCATGAAAATTTTCTTTTCTTTCTCCATCCCTAACTAGGGGTGGCATTGGGGGTTGAGGTGGTTTGGACCAATACTATAAGGATTGAATTAGTTTGAACCATGGACCGTCCAATAATGTGTGGGTCGGGACGGGTTGGAGTGTGCAAGTTGATTAGTTTAAACCGTGGGTTGTTCAATAATGTACAAGTAGAGCCTATTTTCGAGTTGAGTTTAAGGTTGGCAATTCGTGTAACAGGTCATAACACGATAAGAGCAAACACGAACACGACACGATAAGCATATCTTGTCAGACTACCCAAATACAAACACGATACGAAAATTATCGTGTCGACACGACACGACACAATAATTTTTCTTGTCACACGAAAACACAAAACCTGTTAGGTAAACACGACACGATAAGATTATCTGATAGATTTTCATTACACGTTAACTTACCCATTACACGTTAACGACCTGTTAAGTTGACAACATGTTAACAAAATTTATTTACAATTTTTTTTTTTATAATATTGGATAATTTGGGGGTGTAAAAATAATTTATTAAATTAGCGGGTAACCTATTAAGTCTCAGGTTATCGTATAACCTGAATGCAAGAAATTATTATCGTGTCTTATCGTGTAACCTATCAAGTTATCAGGTCAACCTGATAACCTGCACTAATTTTTATCGTGCTATCGGGTCTAACACGATAACGACTCGATATCTGATAACAAAACCCAGACCTGATAATTTTATGTCGATCTCGTATCGTACCATCGTGTAAATACTCGTTTTTTCAACCCTAATTGGGTTAATGAGAAGTATGGGTTGCCCAAGTATTTTCAGGTTAGACTTTGAAATATATTAAATATTGCTAAAAAGAAAATTTGTTGCATTACTAAAAACTTGTAGAAAAAATGCCACAAAATTACAGCAACGCAAAAACAAGAAAAAAATTACAATGTAATTTGTAGACCATCACACATAGACACATGCGCACATGCACAAAAGAAAGAAGAAGAAAAAAATATAAATAATAAAGTCTAAACTTGTAAGTTTAGTAAACACTATGGGTAGGCAGTGGGCGGGTTAGGGCAGTTTGGGTCAAAATTGCAGACCAAATTAATACTATGTAAGTTGGCCTAGTTCGATCGTCCAACAATGCGCGGGTTATTATGAGTAGTTTGCGTTTAGGTGCGGGTGTTACGGTTTGGACAGGTTTGGCAGGTTGACCCAACCCACTGCACACCTCTATCCATAACTATGGAAGGCTTCTTTATTAAAATCCACATTCCATTTCTCTCTCAATCTCTAGCCAACCACCCCTATCTAAAACCCAACAACCACGGTAACATGCATCTCTATCAACATGATTATGACCCACAATGTAACAATTCTCTTTCCATTCATTATTTGATTTGTTAAAATTTGGAACTATTTTTTCAAATTTGTGGATTTTATAGTTCTTGTTTAATATTTTACTATTTTTTATTATTTTGATGAAGTACTTCCTTATTCTTAATTAGATTATATGCCTTTAGAAATCGTTTGTCGGCCCAAAGTACTACCCAAGAGAAGGGTTAATTAGATACTTTAAAGATAATAATCTAAGTGTACGAGACCTTTTCAAAAAATTTATCTGATTTTGTCACAACTTAGATTTTCAACTGAAACGAACTAAGGCCAACACACAAACACACAACCAAACAGAGAAGAGATAGAGACACTAACAAACACAATTTTTATAGTAGTTCGGCAAAGTATTTTTGCGTACATTTACTCCCATGATCTCTTGTTGGGAATTCATTCTACTAAATTATGTTACTCTTCCCAGGTCAGAATCAAACTCTTACATTTTATTTGAGTGAATTACCATTACACTCAAACAAACACTCCCACTTGAACTAAGTACACTTAATTCCAAACTACAATTCCTCATGAATAAAAAAAAATATTTCACATAAGAGTTTCTACCAACACTTATAAATATCATTCACAAATCAACTCGACTAAGGGTATGTTTAATAACCACTTAATTTTTAATTGTTGAATTTTAAGTGATGAAAATATCAGAAGGTTGTTTGATAAAATTAAAATTTTAAGTATTGAAAATTTAAGTGCTAATTTTTTTTTTGTTTGATAAGTACAAAATTTGAATGTTAAAAATTGTTTAATTTACATAACTATCATTGAATTAAGATAATTCTATTTTGTGTTATATTTTAAGCTATTTTTTTTTTATTTTTTTTATTTTCTATTCTTACTTTGTTATCTTCTAATTGTTTGTTTTTGATTTATTTTCCATTATCTATATATACTAGCGTATAACCCGTGCCTAAAGGCACGAATACAAAACAAACAAAAAATTAAAATGTATTGATTTTTCTAACATGATCTCTATTTATACAACATATTTTTTGGATAAGCTATTTATACAACATTCTAGTACACCTATTTCATTTTAACACATTTTTTTGATAAGCTTTTTATACAATAATTAAACATCAATAATAACTAACAATTAAAACTAAAACTTGTATTGATATAAATAAGAAGACATATCAAAGGTTAAATAGTAGTAATAAATAAATTATACTATAAATAATAATAAATAAATAAATAAAAACACCATTCACCAATATTATTGATTTACAATAAAAGAAAGAAAGAATATTAGTTATTTACAAGTACACAATATTTATATACCTACATTGAGCTTCTAACATATTCTATTTTCTGCTTCATCTATATTCTAAAAAGAATTTAAATACAAAAGAAACAAATTTAAACATTACATGAAAAAAAATAAAAAAATAAAAAGGAAGAAGAACTTAAGGTAATAAAATTTATCCTACATTGATATCATTAAATTCAAGAAAAATCCCTTAACCATCTTAGAAAATAAAAATTATGGTCAAACCAAAGAATTATGTTATAGCTCACAACAATCATGAATTAAATGTTTAATTTAATTGCAATATATCATATTAAAAAAAGATTAATATGAAGGAAAAAAAAAATCAATAATTACAACACAACTTTAATCGGAACATTTGAAAATTGAAAAAAAAATAAAAATTATTAATGTCTTAATTTTACCTTATCAAATTGATAAATTGTGATAACAATCGATAGTTATCTCTCACATGAATGATACCACCTCCACAATTTAAGTCTTGACTCAATAACTCTTGCATACAAAAAAGAAGGAAAATACTTCAAAAAACCTGAGACCGGAATAGAAATCGATGATAAAAATAGATAAAAGAAGATTAATAAACCAAAATTTTCAGATTTCATATCAATGAACCAAGTTTAATAAAATAACCAATTGATTTAGTAGTAAAATGAATAATGGACTTTCACACATACCCTTTACCCAAACTCAAAATCTATATTCTACTAATAAATTGAAGGAAGACAATATAGAAGTAAATATTTTGATATCTCCTGCAGTTTTTCAAAATCTGTACAATGCCAATAATACCGATAGTCATTCTTTATATAACCTTAACTTTTAATTTTATGAAAAAAAAACAAATAGTGAAAAATACAGTTTCACTCTTGTACCATAATATTATTAACCAAATTATAACTTTGAAACAATCCTTCTATTGCCCAAAAATTTCATCCCTCCTTCCATCTCTCAATCACACACAAATACACATAAATTTAAAACCAAATTCTCACTCTCAACATAATCTTATTAACCAAACTAATTTTTCTTTTACTTGAATTTTTATAATAATATATATATATATTTTTTTAATGATTGTGGGGCAATATGATGATAATGGACCCCATTCTTTTTTATAAATAATATATAATATAATATTTTTTAATGATAGTGGAGACAATGTGATGACAATGGACCCACCACATTTTTTTCAATGACACAAATTGGCATATATACAACACACACACACAAAAAAAAAAAAAAAAACATGAAAAAAATAAAAACAAAAAACTGGGAGATAAAACATAAAAAATTAAACAGTTTCATCGAAACACATAATTAATAATTTCGGTTAAATTTATTCTGTACCTTCTCTATTTTGTGCTTTGCGTCATCTCCACTCTGAGCTTAAACTTGTGAAGAATGCAAACAGTACCAGAGATACCTAAAGCACATAGAATAATCAATATAAAAAAAAAAAAATTAACAGAATATTCACTGTCGCCAACATGAATCAACTATGTCATTCTCCCTGCAAATACACAGGCAAAAAATCCTAATTAATACCCAAGCATGGACGCAGAGCCGTCAATCACACGAAGAGCAGTGTTTCTATCCACCATTAGCTTCCTTACCAGTGAGACCACACCAATGAAAAGCCCCAGAATCTAAAACCCACCCAGGGAAAAAAAATGTTAACCCATATTTGGGAAGAGAGATTCTGTAGAGGGAGTATTGCCTATGGCCATTGTTGAAGCCCATTGTCGTTCTCGGAAAATTGCTTACCTGAAAATGCTCTAGCATCAAAGGGATAATCCATCAATCTATCAAAAAGTTTGAATTACAGTTTAAAAACACATAATTACAGAAAAAAATAAAAATAATCATACCTAATAAAAAAATTCTAAGAAAAAATAATGTGTTCAACTTCATCTCTTTCAGCGGAGAGAGACCGCGTGGTGACGGTTGGTGGCCAGATCTGACGAAGGTGGCTAGATTTGGAGGCCGATTATCCCAATAAATTAACACATGTTGATTCCCCCATAATTGAATGTAACATTAGAATAGGTTACATCTAGTGAAATCAAACTTAGATTTAGCCAAATCGAGCTCACATTAAGCATCAATGTTTCCCTAATTAAAAATAAAAATCAAATTCAAGGGACGGAAGGAGAGAGAGAGAGAGAAATATGAACCTGTGGTGAGGGAAGGAACTGAGCGACACGAGATCGAGGCTGATGGGAGAATAGCAAAGATGGACCACCAGAGACGGCGGACAATTGACGATGGGTGGGTAGATGATTGGTGATCGCATAACAGAGAGAAGCTGAGAATGAGAGAGATAATCACGATGCTTGGTGAGATGGTTGCGACTGCCGACTGTAGCAGTCCACAATATCTGTGTGAGAGAGAGAAAGCGATGAGCTATGAGATTGAGAAAGGTAGATGGCGGAGATGGTGAATCTGTGATAGATCGACGATGGCGTGGTGAGAGAGGAAGATAAGATTTAGCGAAATTGAACTATATCAGATCTGGATGTGCAAATCTAGATCTGATTGGAAATCCCAAAATCAAAAACGGAAGGCCAAAAGCAAAGAAAAATAGGTTTAGGGTTTCGGGGTGAATTCGTGGTGTTCTAACAGAATTGCTCCTGAGAGGGAAGTTCAGTGTTGGTGGTAGTGGACTGCTTCTCAATGAAGATGCCCTGGTAAAATGGCGATGGCGATCTGCAGCGATGCCCGACGATGGAGCAACAATAAACTTGGTCGATGCCCTGGAGGATTGATGAATATGCCACAGAGCGATGATGATGGCGGTGCATGGCGATGCCCGGGAGCAACAACGACACCAATGAAGCGACACTCTGGAGGATTGATGAAGACGCCGATGACAAGGATGGAAGGAGAACGGAGAAGAAGAGAATGTGGGAACTAAGAAGCTTTGGAATTAGAATTTTATTTTTGCCTAAGCGTGAATAATCATGGACAGCGGCTAAAACCCTAATAGTATAATTAATTTTGATTAACGGCCTAAAAATGTGTAGAGATTTGTCTCTGATCCGACGGTTGTCTTTATCTCCGTCCTGATTTATTTTTTATATATATATATATATATATATATATATATACTTCTTTTTTTTTTTTCCTATTTTTGCTTCTTTTGAATCAGAATAGAAAAATAAAATATTTAAAAATAATTAAAAATAAACAAAGTAAAAAAAAATCAAACTGAAAATGAAAATTTCAAAATTTATTAGAAAAAAAAATAAAAACTAAAGATAAAAGACAAAAAACAAAAAAAAAATAACGCTAAGAAAATAATATTTTATAATGTTGATCTTAATAAGAGTAAATTCATAAAAAAAAAATAACATCAGTTCAATTGACTAAAAAAATTCAACAACAATTTTGACATTATTGTTAATAAATAAAAAGAGATCTCCAAACTACCTCAATGACGCATGATCGCAAAGCCCAAAGCTTCATTGAAATATGCCCATAAAATTAAGTGAAAAAGGTTTTGCTGATTTTTTTTACTTAATTTTTAGGTTAACTTAATTAATCAAGTGATTCTATGAACTGAAGAAATTAGAAACTATAGATATAGATGATTGGGGATGAATCGAGATGCAAAAAATCAAACAACGATTGAAGTAAAATATCGAGATTCAAGAAATCAAGAATCTCAAACACGTCGAAATCGCAACAGATCAAACACATTCAACAAAATCAAAGATTATAAAATCAAAATTACTCATAGAATTGAAATTAAAAAGATGACTAATCCATTGCCACACTTTGTCAATCATCGCACTTCGTCACCTCTCTTCGCATCTACCCGTTCGTTGTCGTCACGTTCATTCTTTGCTCATTCGTTGTTGTCTTCTTGGTCTTATCTTTAGTGACCATATCGATACCCCAAAAAATTGTTGGTGTTGCTGCTCCTACTTGGTGGTTCTTCTTTTGGCCAGATCTAAGAAAAAACAGCTAGAAAATGGCGAGGGTGGCGGAGGCACAAAGAATGGGAAGAGTAGCAGTAGAAGAGAGAAAGAATGGAAAGGGTAGCCAACAGTGGAACAGAGAGAATGGTGAGGGAAAATAATGTCGAGGGTGGTAGAAGTGAACCAAATCCAAGCTAAATTTGGTTGATGAAGAGGACGACGACAACAACAATAACGAGCTGCGATGATGGATGGAGAAGAAGACGATAATGACAACTGACAAGGTGGATGGAAAGAACGAAGCAGATGACTGACCTGACGAGTGACAACAGTGGTAGCATTGGAACAAACAACGACAATCGCAACGAGGGAGAGCAACGATGTAGTTGAGAGAGAGAGAGAAAGAAAGGAGAAAGAGTAAATGAACTAATATAATTTTTTTGCTGTTTTTATTTATTATAATTGAGAGGTAATATTGACATTTAAAAATATTAGTAGGAATTTTTTGGTGTCTAAAATTGGTTAACACCTTGAGTTGGTCCGGTTTGATTCCACGTGTATTTTTCTTTCTGAGATAAGGTGTCGAGTCGAATTTTTGGGGCTGGAGTCCTTAAGCGTCCCGCAGTCAACGATCAAATCTTTCACAATTCCTAGCTGAAGTCTAGAGAGTTGACATCCATAGGGCTAGTACCTATACAAGGACCCACTAGGATTATGCCTGGTGAAACCCCTCCGACGTGAAAGTAAGAGCTCGGGGGGAGAAAGACAAATATATACTTCAAGTTAGAGGTTAAGCATTACCTTGGTCATTGAATGCTTGGGTATTTATAGGAGTGGAGTGTAATTGGCGATGCCTAATTGAGGTCCTAAGCACAATTAATTAGGATAACCTTGTGCGTGGCCAATAGGAGAGTGAATGAAGAGATTACCCAATAGGTTTGGGCTTTTGACCCAAACAAGAGGCCCATGCGCTAGCTTACTTGTCTTTGAGGAGACTTGTTGATGAAAAATTCAATCCCAGAAGGTCTGAGATGGTGGAGATCTCCTAAACGGTGTATGAACGGAGACGTAAGCGTTATGTCACGTTGATTACCAACTAGAAATAATGGGAAAGGGCATTGGTCGACTAAAACTTCAAGAGTTACACCTCTAGTAGCTGCCGAACAGAAGCAACAAGGCAGGGTACTGATTGGCAGTGAACAAATGGGTCTTCCAATTAGAGGATACCACTTAGGGATAGGATGGTAGGGCAACAATTACCACTTTTCCACTTGGATCCATCGTTTGGTGACTATCGACCAAGAGTAGCATGACGGCTCCCTGATTGGCCCATTTCCAATGGTTCCATCCCTTGGTAGTTGCCGATTAGGAATAGCACGGCAGGTCGGAGTTCCCAAGATAGTGATGATACGACCATTGCTAAGCAGAAAAGGTAAACACGTACATGTGATCGGAGTTCTGGGCATAGGTGGACGCAGTCCAAAATTACCCATATTAGAATTGGTGTATATATATATATATATATATATATATATATATATAATTTTTATTTTTAGTTTCTAAAATGGGATATATAAATGATGTTTCATTTAAGTGGATAATTCAGGGAGTTTTGGAAGAAAAATCACATTTTTCAACGGAGGATGAAGTGAATCAAGGATCGAAGCTTTTTCTCGTTACAGCGTCAATGGTAGCTGGAGATTCAACAACTACATATTGATTATATATTGTAATCATAATAATACAGAATTAATTAATAAACTAAAGCATACATGAATATTAAGATACAACAATAAATAACGATAATCGAATATGTACCTATTTGAGCCATCGCAGGAGATTAAATTTGTCGCAACAAATTACTAACTAGATCTTCCTCCCTATAATCTAGATTATTGTGGTGACGACTCTCAATGGGAAGAAAGCCCTTAATCTAGACTACGGAGGGGATCTAGTTATATATACTAAAGTTTCTCGTTGGGCCATCCTATTACGGGTTTCAACAAAATCATAAACCTACACTTGTCACTTAACTGGACTTCTACATAAAAAAGGTTACAATCCAAATCAAAATATGATCACTGATTATTTGGGTTGCTTAAATAATAGACTCACCATTAACCCATTTTTGTAAAATAATTAATTCAATTAATGTTAGCCCATAAAAAATATTCTAACATTCTCCCACTTGAGTTACATTAATTGAATAAATTTAATTTTAAAAATAAGACTCTCGGATTAATAACAATTTTTTTTTTATTTTTTGTGTGGCCATATCTTTTGTTTAAAGAAATGATAGTCTATAAGTAGTATCTTGATAAACTTATCCGGTCCAACATGATCTTAATATTAGATTATGATAGTCTATATGTTAATCTCAATAAATATAAGACTTTTTATACTCACAAATACTTATAACCATATCAATATGGATCGTAAGCCCAGTAGTGTAGTAAGAAACCAATGTCAACATGTGATCATTATCAATATGCATTATTCTTATCGGTCCTCATTACAATTTCTCAATAAAATGAAACTATTGCAATTTTGCAACAAAATGAAATTGCTAATTACAGTTTCTCATCAAAATGAAACTGCTACAATTTTTCAATAAAATAAAATTGTTGATTGCAGTTTCCTAATAAAATGAAACTGTTGCAATTTCTCAACAATATAAAATTATTTGACTTTAACAAATCATCTATCACTAATAATACATCACGAGATCTCAAAATAATTATTTGTGACAACCAAAAGTATACAATTATAATTCTTAAGACACAATATCTTAAGATATCATATTGTATAATTAATTTAAATAATATGATATGCAATAATATAATATACAATAATGATGATCATCAAATAGATTTTAATTTTGCAAAACACATAACAATAATGGTCACAACGTAATCATCGAAATAAAAGAAAATATAAAAAGCTCTCACTAAACTAGAGAATCAAAAAACTCACTGATACTCATATTTACAACATGTTTCTTTAACGTTATGGGTCTTAAACCTTGATTTAGTATAATCAATTCAAATAATATGATATGCAATAACATTATACGCAATAATAATGATCATCAAATAGATTTTAATTTTGCAAAATGCATAACAATAATGGTCACAATATATCATAGAATTAAAGAAAAATACAAAAAATTTCACTAAACCAGATAATCAAAATGATCAAATAAGTATAAGTGACACAATATAAGAATCAATTACATCATTATAAACTCTCCTTTGGACAGAGTCTACAATAAACAATTATTCTTTAAATATGAAGATTAATAAAATAAGAAATTTTTTATAGCAATAGTGATAAATATTTACACGACGCAATCATCGAAATAAAGGAGATTACAGAGACTCTCACTAAATCAAGGAATCAATTTAAAATTTTATTGTGGCGTTATTGTTATTCACAATAAAAAGAAATTACTTTCACAAAAAATTACAACTAGATTAATTATGGACAATAGGCAAAATGCTCAATTAAATATAGAGAATACAATATAAGAATCAATTGTGTTATCATAAACTCCCCTTTGGACAGAATCTACAATAAACAATTATTCTTTAATCACGAGGATCAACAAAATAAGAAAAATTTACAGATTTAAAAATATATCATCTTTGAGCAGATTAACCTTCAAATTCATATATTTCCTTCAAAATATAATAAAACAAATAACCCTTCAAAATTCATTCATTTTGGGCAAACAAATTTATCGAATTATTTATCTCACATAATATACTCTTGTAATTAAATTAATCTGAACAATAAACCTATTTGGACAGATAAATGCAAAAAATAATAGAAAACATTTCCATTAATTAAAATAGGAACTCGAAAACTTGCAAACTATATTGGTTAAATCACTTTAATAAAATAACCTCAATAATTCATTAGCAACCATTCCAAATTGGAAAAATTAAACTATATTGCCCAACAATTAAATTAATCTGCACAATAACCCCCTCTAGGCAAGTGAATGTACAAATTAATCTAAAATTTTTCCATCAACAAAATAGGAACTAGAAAACTTGCAAACAATGTTGGTTAAATTACTTTGATAGAATAACCTCAACAATTCACAAATAATCATTCCAAATTGAAAAAATTAAACTATATTTCCCAACAATTAAATTAATCTGCACAATAACCCCCTTTAGGCAGGTGAATGCACAAATTAATCTAAATTTTTTTTCATTAACAAAATAAGAACTCGAAAACTTACAAATTATGTTGGTTAAATCACTTTGGTAAAATAATCTCAACAATTCACAAGCAACCGTTCCAAAATGAAAAAATTAAAAAATATTACCCAACCACAATAGTGCATATTAGCGACATATATACATATGATCAAAATAAGATGAAGTAAGTTACAAAATGTACTTTCAGTGATCAATGATCAATTATAATTATAAGAATTTGAACAACAATTTTACTCTACTCTGATACTAATTATTAAATTAGTCTCTATATAGAATAAAAAATTAAGGGCTTGAAAATTGAAAAATTATAATTAATCATAATTAGTATTTTTATGGGCTCCTTAATATGAATTTCAAAGGTCGAAAGTTGTAATTAAGAAAGTTCAGTTGGCGGAGATATTACATAAGCCCAAACTTAAAATCAATATCTATATAATGAGCCCAAACTTGGATCTCTATCTAGATATTCTAGTCACAGTGATAGTGTTTCCGATTCAAGACCTTTTTATTTTTTCATAAATAATTTATCCATATTAGTAATTCCATCAGATTTGTTAATTAATAAATAACTAATGGCTCAACAGGCCCATCAGAATATATGTATGACCCATTAAACACTTTAAAACTCAAACAATATAAGAAGAAATCCATGCGAAATTGTACAAAAATAACTCAGTACTTTTCTTCCATTCTAAAACGCAAACATATTACCCCAAATATAGCCCAAATTTGGAAAATGAAATATCTCATTTTCGTTGATGGAAGGTGTAGAAATAACCAAATTAGTTATTAAAATCATACTTAATCTACTAAGAATCTTGAATACATATCATACATTTGATTATTTACGACCACTTTTTAATAGTGCTTTATTTAATTTAGCTTCCATCAGATTATCAAAATAAAACAAGAATATAATTCTTTCAATCATGTCACTCATCATGTAATATTTCACAAAGACAACAAATAAAAAGATAAGGAGTCGATCCACTTTAGGATTCCTAACCATCAAATACATGAATAAAACAACCAAATAGACAATAATTAAAACAACCAAATTTACACAACCTCTAAACTTTAAGGGTTAATTGTGTAATTAACCCTTCTTATTAGTTTTAGTTCATTGCACTTCAAAAAATGACATATAAAGTTAATAAGATATCTTATATGTTTAAATTGAAACTACTTGGGACAAGTGAGATTCTAGTTAAATTTCCAAGGTACTTAATGTTAAAACCCTTAATCCTAATTTCAATCTCCTCTGCCATACCACTTGAACGTCGCTACTACTTCGTTGCCGCCCTTTGACTCTAGTAAATGAACATCGACATTCTTATCAGGGGTAAGGTGGACTTTTGACAAACTACTATGAACGGATATCGGGTAAAGACCCAACATCGATGTGGAATTCAACACGCCCGATATCAAACAAGAGTTCTAAAGTAGAAAACCTAATGGGCCTAACTCAGTCTCAAAGAAAATCTTAGCTCAAGATTAGGTAACACAAGTGATATGGGATTCAATAAAGAATAATATCCCTAAAATGAAATAAACACACCATTTATAGCTCATGTTTGCTCTTCAAAATAATAGAGACAAACCCATTTTTACTCGAATAATAACTTATCATAGTCTATTAATTATATAACCAATCAAGGAAAAGGGATATATGCATTATCCCTATAATGCTTACTTCATTCATGTACAATTTATAAACTTTGAACGATATCGTGAAACTAAATGTAAATGTTAGGGGTAAAAAATATCATTAAGCTAAAAAAACAATAATAATGTTGGTCACATAATAAGTTAATGCTCAGTATTCAATTGATTTGCTCAAAACGATTTTTTGTTTGTTATTGATTTTTAGCCTTTTTAGCTAAAACTACTAAGTTTGCGAGTAAAAATAAGATTTTCAATTCATCTACAACTATTTGTTCGATCAGGGGCTGATATCAACATGACCTCACAATTATCAACCAAGCAAAAACTGGGCCCAAATTCCACCTATAATACCACCTATACCATCCTATACTCTTTCGATTTTGAATGAGTACACCATAATTACTCTTGAATGAATATTATCAAAATATTATAAACCAGTTATAAGAAGTCAATATTTTATCTAAATATGAATAATGAAAATCACATATTTTAGGATGGATCAATATTTCACTATACAAACATATTTCACACAATTGATTCTAAAATATGTGGTTTTCTCAAAATAAAAAGAACAAATACGATAATGCAATTACAATTACAAACACAATTTACAGAGAGGAAATCAGACTTTCCACCTCGCGAATGCAAATCTAGTGAATTTAAAAAACGTGATTATGCAACAATTGTTAGCATAATTTGTCCTAAAATATGATAATGCAGTAGTAATTACAAACACAATTTACAGAAAATCGGGATTTCTTCCTCACGAATGCAATCTCTCAGAGACGTAGTGATAACCAGTAGCAATTAATGAGAAAATAGGATTTTCACATATTGATCAGTAATTGCTTTGTGGTTTTTTTTACCTACTTTACAATATTTTTCTAGTTCTGATAAGGAGCGTATTAGGTGATTGTGCATGCATAAAGTAAGATACCTTCAAAATTATAGAATAGGGACATATATCAATATCCAAACTTTAATACTAAGGTTGAGTTCTTCTGAAATTTTGTCAGAGAATTGCTATCGAGTTACTTGGTTAAGGGTCTTAATGAAAATTACTAGTTTCTAGCAAATTTTTACTATGATATTGGTCTCAATGAAAGACCATAATTGTCTCATTAAGTGTTTTTGCTTGATCATTTACCAATTATTATGCGAACCCAACTATAGAAAAAAAAAAAAAAAAAACAATCGAAAAGTAGGGATCGCAACAACAAATCCAAAAAAAAAAAAGAACTAACTATTATCGTTTGATCGGGATCTTACTCGCAAAAAACAAAAAAAAAAAAAAAAAAAAAAGCAAAACTTTTGAGAAACTATTGTTTCGGAACGACGACGGTGTCACAATTCCAGAGAGCGAGTTTTAAACTAATTATTAAATTAGTTTTATGTGACTTAAAACTAATTAGGAGATTACACATCAAAACATTTTAATCTAAAGAGAGTGAGCACTAAAACCCCATTCCAAATCATCCAACATAATTTCTGATAAATTTTCAACAGAAAAACATGCTTGAAATAATTTTAAGCAAATTAAATCACATAATAAGTAATAATTAATTAAAAATTATTTTTAATCCTCCAAAAATAAAATAAATGATACAGAAAATTCGAGGACATAAAAATAAATACACAGGAAAAAACGGGACTTAAAACGGGTCCCAAAAGAGAGTTCACGCACCCCCATGTGCCTAGCTCGCGCGTGGGGGTTTTTGACCTATGCTGGAGGTTGTCTTTAACCTCCAGCCAGGTCGGAATTGGGTCACACGACCCGGTCCACTAAAACCCTAGAAAACTATCGTTTTTCTTCAATATTTTTATGGGTTTATATAGATCCACTAATTTATAACATGTATATAACGATTAATTAAACAAAAAACAGGATGATCATGTATAAAATTGAAGAATATGTCTCGGTTTTTACACCTCTATGGTCAAAACTCAAAACTCGATTTTATCCCTTATTTCTACCGAATTTTATATGTGTTTATACCCAATATTAATTTTAAATTGAACCAAAAATTCATCAATCTTCATCAATTTGTAAAGCAAATCTCGATTGTCTAGGGTTCGTGACCGAAACTTCGAAGTTGAAATACTCACAGATCATCCAACTAAATTACACGCATAATATATAAATTTAAAGCTTGAATCAATAAGAACAAAACCCCAAATGTTTTACAGTCAATCAAAACAAAAAATTACATGAAATCACGGCCCCAAGTTTTGATTTAGAGAGTTTTCTAGGGTTCGTAGCCGAAACTTCAACCACAAAATACTCTCTGATTACACAACCAAATAACATGTATAATATATCAAATTAAAGTTTGAAACAAAAATAATAAAATTCCTAAGGTTTTATAGTCAATCGAAATGAAAAAAACACATGAAATCATGCCCACAAGTTTCTATTTTATTTAAGAATTTTTTTTTTCAAAAAACTAATTGTAGATCCTAAATCATGTATATAGGCTCTGATACCACATGTTGATTACATATCGTAATCACAATAATACGTAATTAATTAATAAACAAAAGCATACATGAATATTAGGATATAACAATAAAGAACGGTAATTGAATATGTACTTGTTTAAGCCATTGCAGGAGATTGAATCTGTCGCAGCGGATTACTACTTAGGTCTTCCTCCTTATGATATAGATTATTGTGATGACGGCTCTTAATGAGAAAAAACTCCTTAATTTAAACTAGGGAGAGGATCTAGTTATATATATCAGGGTTTCTCATTGGGTCCTCCCATAACGGGTTTCAACGAAACCCTAAACCTGCATTTGCCATTTAATTAGGCTTCCACATAAAAATCGCCACAGCCCAAATCAAAATATGATAATTGATTATTTGAGTTACTTAAATAATAAATTATCCATTAACTCGTTTTTGTAAAATAATTCATTTAATTAATATTAACCCATAAAAAATATAAAAATTCTTCCAAATGTCTCATAAGTGGTAAGTGGAAAACACCATTTACGGGAGGAGTGGTAAGTGGAAAACACTATTTACGGGATGACCATCCAGGATTTTTTTTTTTTTTTCGTCTTGGGATGGTCCGTAAAAAATGGTGGTTCACATTTGTGGACTTTTCAACAAGAATCTCATAAAATATTCCAACACTGCGGGGTCTTCAGCCAGCGTGCAAATCTTCTTTGACCGACGGTGGTGGTGAATTTTCTGCCGGGAAGCCGAGCTTCATCGGTGTTTCTTTTTTACGTTTTTTTTTTAACCCACACACCAGGTAAGGATCGAACTTCCATTGCCAGGCAAAGGATAAGAGTTACCACTAAGCCAACCCACTTGATTCTCGGCTTCATCGATTACTAACGGCTATCAAGTAAGAGATACAGTGAAATTCTCAATCTGGCGCTGAATTTAATTATTTTTTATATGCTTTATTTACCTCCGGCTGGATCTGGATTTACTACCCTCGGGTATCAAGTTGAACCTACTGCGATGCAGATGTTTTTCACTTTTCCTCCTTTTCTCGTTGACTCCGTCTTCTATTTTCTCCAGGTGCGTAAGCTAACTCAACGAAAACAATGAAGGCAAAACGTTAACAAAAACTTCAATTAACGTCTAAGAATATGACTATTTACTCATTACTTTATGCATCTCTCTGTCTCTCTCTCTCTCTCTCTCGGTGCGTCCGAGGTCAACACGATCATACGGCATTCCATGAACATCTCTGCATTTTCATAGATAAAATGATACAAACGAAGGCCAAATCAAAATCAACAAAGACTTCATCATAACAGGCACGAAATTCAGACCAATCTCGTTAAATTATCCACGGTTCAAAATCAAGCAATTATTTTCTCGTCTTTATGGCCTAGCCGCCACCAAACAATGACCAAACCCAATAAATTCCTCGTCAAGCTCATCAAACCCTTCAAATTAATCTCTAGTAACGGTAAATCCATATCGAATTGCTCATCCAATTTTGTTTATTCAGATTTCTATGCATTTTTTTTTTCTTTCTAATTATCTGATCTCTGCTGTGTTTTTTGATTCCGTAATTGATCGATCAGAAGGACAAAGTGAAGAAGACTTGGAAAAGATCGCCGCACAGGAGCAGAAACAGTTTCCATTTGAAACCCTAGTTTCTGCCACCAAAAATTTCCACCCCGATCACAAGCTTGGAGAAGGTGGTTTTGGCCCTGTATTCAAGGTATCTCTTTTTCTTATGAACTACTTTGTATCAAAAAGACCCTCTATTTACTGATAATTGATGTGAAGATGTAAATGAAAATGGATGTGGAACTTTGGTTATGCAGGGGAAATTGAATGATGGGAGGGAAATTGCGGTCAAAAAGCTTTCGCAGACCTCCAAACAAGGGGACAGAGAGTTCATGATTGAGGCTAAGGTATTGGCGCGTGTGCAGCACCGCAACGTGGTGAACCTGTT
Organism: Eucommia ulmoides; assembly: GCA_016647705.1. Classification (NCBI taxonomy): domain Eukaryota; kingdom Viridiplantae; phylum Streptophyta; class Magnoliopsida; order Garryales; family Eucommiaceae; genus Eucommia; species Eucommia ulmoides. The sequence continues at coordinate 11,493,508 of CM028333.1, read as the reverse complement.
GGGTTATTGTGTTCATGGTGCCGAAAAGCTGCTCGTATATGAATATGTAGCTAATGAGAGCATTGACAAGCTTCTATTCAGTAAGTTCTTCCCCGTTTTAAATCTATTTTTTTCGCATTCAGATTACTGATATTGATTGTTGAACAACTGATTAGGCTAGGGCAAACCCAATCAAATTTGCTTCATTGTTTCAAAGATTGGACACCTTGATTTTGTAATTCATGAAATTCCAACCCATTTTAGCGTCTAATTCTTGGTTAGGTCTTTAAGGTCCCGTTTGGTTACGACTTCTGTTCTCTTATTCATGTTCCCGCTCCCAAAAATTTTGGGATTAATGTACAAAAACGCGATTGGTAAATATGTTTCTGTTCCCAAAATTTTTGGAATAATTTGGGATTAGATCTTGAATATAAAAAATTGTTGATTCTTATTCACTCCCACAAACTATTCCCACTACCGTCCCACCAGTCACCACCATCCCGCCAGTCACCATATATTTAAAGAAGAAAAAAAGAACAAATGTTGCAAATCAAACGTGTTTCTTGTTTTTGTTCTCATAAATTAAAAGAAACAATTTTAGGACAATGGTCTTTACCAAACGTGTTTCTATTTCCTGAATACTCCAGAACGGAAACAAAATTTTGCCATCACGTTCCATCCTAGTTTATTGAAAGTAGAAATAGTCAAACAAAAAAACAGAAACACTAACCAAACACCACATAAATTTTCACTCATTTTGCCTTGCCGTCAGCTAATAATTTGTATATTACGTATTAAGTTTTGCTAGATTCAGCGATAAGCATGTTTTTATTTTGAATTTTGACCATAATCTACTTGAATTTTCAGCACAGCCATTTCTACTAGATATCGTTTTAGTATACGAGGTAAAATCCTTTATGTAGTGGCAAGTATAGACTAATTTAGAGAAGTAACTTGCTCACAAAGAGATATAGTTACTTGTATCTCAAGACAAAGTCTTTTACTTTCAGCCCCAAGTCGCGTCCTATCTCAGAAATAAGGCGCATGTATCGAAGGCTCCAATTCCGCACTTTCTGGGATAACAGCCTTCACTTTTTTTTGTCTAAATTTAGAATGCTAGAAGCAGCTTCTTTTTGAGAGTTTTTTTTTTTTTTTTTTTTTCACTCATGCTCCCACTCACACATCCGGTGGGATTCAAACCCCACACCAATTGTGGGGGAGATGGTAAGCCTACTACTAGGCCACCACCTCAATCTCCTTTTTGAGAGTTAATTGAATACAATAATTGCTTATTTTTTGATCTTCTTGATTAAGAATCTGGTAGACGAGAAGCACTGGATTGGAAGCGGAGGTATGACATAATCTCCGGCATTGCCAAAGGCTTGCTTTACCTCCATGAGGACTCGCATGTTTGCATTATCGACCGCGACATAAAGGCCAGCAATATACTACTTGATGATAAGTGGGCCCCCAAAATCGCCGACTTCGGTATGGCCCGCCTTTATCCCGAAGATCAAACGCATGTCAACACCCGTGTGGCCGGCACCAAGTACGTTGTAAAAAAAAAACCATCATTTTTTTTAACAAATTCTGTGAATTTATCAAATCACTCATCCAAATGCACCCTTAGGCTATGTTTGGTATTGAGAGAAAGTTGAGAAAAGGTAGAGAGGAAAATGAGATGAAAGGTAATACTTTGTGGTGTTTAGTAAGGAAGGATAATAAATTTTCCTCTTATACCAAACAATGAAGGAAGGATAATAATTTCCTTTCTCTAAGGATGGAAATTGTATTCATCCCATTTTCCATCCTTCCAACTTTCCATCCTCGTGTGAAATGGAGCCTCAGGTTGGTTTGGGTGAAGGATTTTGGGAAAGAATTTGATTTTGATACAGATTTTCTGTTTAAAATTCCATGAATTTATCAATTTCTGTATCCAAACGCAGTCTTAGAGATTAATGATACTGTTCATGTTGATCAGTGGATACATGGCACCGGAGTATCTCATGCATGGGCATCCATCGGTGAAGGCGGATGTATTCAGCTTTGGGGTTTTAGTTCTTGAGCTGATCTGCGGTCAGAAGAACTCCACGTTCAATCTTGACATTGAATCCCAGAGTCTTCTTGAATGGGTAAGGACTTGGGTGGTGTTAGTTTACTGTCTCTCTCCCCAAAACTCTTGGAACAAATAAAAATGTGGAAACAATTCTGTTATGTTCCCCTAAATTTGCTCTAAAAATATGAGTTGAGACTCGAGACCCAAGCATATACTTTTTTTTTTTTTAAATTCCCATATTTATGTTCCTGTTCCAAGTTTTGAAGGGTCGAAGACTGAAATTTGGGAACAAAAACACTAGTATGACATTTGTTCAGTATTTTTGTTCCCAGAAAACTGGAACACATACAAAAGTATGTGGACAAAAAAAGAATGTTTTCGTTTTGCTTTCCCATTTGTAAAACAATTTTTTGGGACAATTGAATTGTTCTAAGATTTCTTTGCTGAATCCCATATTTTCTTGGAACAGATAGCATAAAGTTGGCATTTGTTTGTTTCTGTTCCCAAAAAAAATGGAATGAAATAAAAATTTTGGGAACAATTCTATTCAGCATGGCGAAAATATGTTCTCATCTCAGAACACTTCAAGTTCTATAGCATTTAAGCAGATTCTATTTGTGAATTCAACAACAATTTGTTCTAGGTATACAAACTATACAAGAAAGGTAAGATTCTGGAAGCAATAGATCCCACACTTATGACATCGGCCAATCCCGATCAAGTAGCATTGTGCAGTCAGATTGGATTGCTGTGCACTCAATCCGATCCGCAGTTACGGCCCACCATGAGGCGGGTGGTGGTGGTTTTATCAAAACCTCCCCCCAATCTCGAAGAACCAACAAGGCCTGGATACCCTGGTTCGAGATACAGAAGATCCCGTAGACCTGCAGCATCAGCCGCCACCGCTGCTTCATCCTCAACTTCTGGAACTTCAGGGTCATCTGATTCTGGGACGTTTAGTTTCACCAATAATACAAACACGGTCTCGGCATCACTCACGAGCCCGAGATTAGATCCTCGCGGCAAACGGTCGATTCACGGTTAGATTTTATATGGACATTGTGCAATGCCAATATCATTTTTCAAAATTTATATGCATACACACGTGTGATTGCATATCAGTGTATCATAGGAGATGCGTTCGTAGAATTTTTTGCCTGAAAAGTTTGTAGATATGCTGTACTTTGGAGCTTTGCAGTTGCAGAACGAAAGAGTAGAGCATTGGTTTTGGTGTACATAAAGATTTTTGCGCACGAAGTGTTATCCATTTGATTGGTTGGAAGACATAGATTTTACTTATTTATCTTTTCCTTCGTTCACAACTTATAAGATAGAAAGATGTAGTTTTATAATCCTCTTCCGAGTTGATTTTTGGACAGAATAATCTCATTTTTAAATTTTTCGGATTTTGCGTGATAAAAATGTCAATCGCTGATTTTTGGAATTGATATGTGGTTAATATTTCTTTATTAAATTGAATTTGAATGAAACAATTATTATAAATAAAAATAGTGAAGATATTCTCTAAATATCTGTACAAAAAAAAAATACATTTATCATAACTAATTATACTAAAACTCTTGTAAGTAATCACATAATAAATTAATTTTATTTTGTTCTTTATATGTTTAAATTATGCAACATGATCGTCTGTTTTAAAGTTTCAAAATCATATCTCATTCATATCAAAATAAACGTTTTAAATTGGTCAACTATAGTAACTACCATCAAATTTCAAAATATATTTTTGCGAAAATTATTAAGATTGTAAATATGAAATGTAATTTATCTTCAAAAGGATAAATCTATCTATCTACACCACTACCAACAACAACAACAACTAAGCTTCTGTCCCATTTATGTAGGGTTGACTACATAAATCTTTTTATGCCATCGTGATCGATCAAGGGTCATTTTCTCAGTCAGTTTTAATATCATCAAGTCAATTCTAATAGTCTTATCCAACGTCTCCTTAGGTCTACCTTCCCCTCTAGTAACGTCATACACTTAAATTAAATCACATTGTTGGCCCAGTAAAATACCTAAGAGGAGGGGTGAATTGAGTAATTAAAAATATATCTGAATAAAATTTAAATAATTCAAATAATTAATTTTATACCTAAATTAATTATTATCTTTATACCACGACGGAATTATAATAAATCTAAGTGCACACCCAAAAAACAAAAATAGCAAAGTAAAATATAGCAGAACACAAAAGATTTATACTGATTCACCAAGTTACTCTTGGCTAATCTAGTCCCCCGAGCTCCACGGAGGTTGCACCCACTAAAACCAAAATCCCTTTAAAGGTAGGAATCAAACCCGCACACTGATTCTTTTACAGACTCAGAATCAACCTTTACAATATCCTTTTCTCAGGCTAAGAAAGAACCTCTACTTTTTACAGGCTAAAGAATAACCTAATTTTTTTTTTAACACTAACGCACAAGAATCAAAATCTCTCAAAACACTCCAACTATCTTTTTCACAGGTAAAGATAGAATATTTACAAATCACTCACAACGCAATTCTTATTCAAGAAGAATCATTACTTCAATATCTTTATAGGAAGATACTGAAACCTAGCTACCCTTGATTAAATACGCCCAACGGTATTTAACCCATCACAACTCACCAATACAAAAATTGATAAGAAGTAAATCTCACTCGAAACTTCTACCACTCTAGATAAATAATAACTCAATTAATATCCTAATTAATTATAGAAAAACGTGAGATACAAAAATTTGATTTTAACAAGAATATGAGTAGCAAATTGGAATACGTAATTAAATTCAAGAAGTTGTTTGTAAAAATATTTTCTTCAAAAATCAGAAATAATTTCTAAGATCAATTTTCAAATATAGAATAAAAAATAAATAATAAGCAATATGAAAAGATCTCACCCGGAATCTACAGAAATAATGATTAGAATAATGTAGCTTCAAATTCGGTATCAACAAAAATTGATCACAATTGATTCTCAAAATCACTCTTAGAAAAGCTCACAATATCGTAGAATGATAACTCTTATAAAAACTTACAAATGATATAAACTCTTTTAGTTCTCTCAATGAATGATTAATTATATCAGAAATTTACAGGTCTATATATAGGAATATGAAATCAGTCTTCTAGCGGTTAGTTTACATATGTCATGACAATTAAAAGCTCTTACAGACCCCTTATATTATAAGGACTTCATTTTGGTTCAATTTCCACTTAAAAACAACTTTCAAATCTCTTAATTAAACCCCCAAAGTATTTCTCAATCTTAATTAATAAGAATAGAATTTATTTCAAGTACTAAATTGAGAAACATTAATATTTGATTAACCATATTAATAGGACTGCCCAATTGATGTTACATGTAACATTTGCACGTTCTGCCAATAATTCCATATCCAAAGTGGGGTTGTCATTAACCATTACTGAATATGTGTGTCCATGAGAATGATACATGTAACATACTTTTGAACCTGAAAAAATGTGGATGTATCTTGAAAATGTTACATGTAACATTGGAAGGTTGGTTCTCAGAATTGTAGGTTTTTTTTTTCCAGTTTTTGTCTCTGAGACGCAACCCAAACTTTGCAAATAAGTGTCAAACCACCAAAATAATAGTTCGTGCATCCAAAAAATAGTTGTGTTGTATTTTACACAACACAAAACAATAAAAAACCAATTATACCTTTCATACAAAAATGAAAATCTAGCTACGTATGATGTTTAAACCAAACAAAGACAGGTTAACAAGAAATTTGTTGTAATCCATACAAAACAAAACTCTAGTTTTTCAGTTGTTCTGTGCTTCTTTAGCACGACGTGTTTCGTTATTTTTCCTTGTTTGGAAATCATCGAAAGTCCAAGATCTGGGTGGATCATTAAGGAATTCGTGCACAAGTGCTGCTCTTTCTCTTCTGAAACCTTCAATGCTATAATTAATGTTGACTTGTACGCTGTTGAATATGCTCTTCATGACATGAATTATAGCAACACCGCAATCAACGATGCAAAATATATTATATTAATAAAATTCATCAATAACTGGTGTGTTTGGATAACATAATTAATTAGCGATAAAATGAAGTGCACTTACATAGATGATCCCTAATCTGGCACATTATTGGAGTTTGAAATTTCAGCATCCAACAATTGATATTCGCTGGCTTCCTTTGACAATAATGCATTAACATAATGAACCTACATTTGACCATGGAACAAAAATGGTGAGGATTATTCATTCAACATTGCTCTGGCACACAAAAAAGCTTCAAACCTATTTATTGAAATTCACAAGTCTTTTTGCATTCTCGTAAAATCTATCAACATCTCCCGGACGTCGGAGGTTGATCGAATTGTAGTGTGTCCATTTCTTCTCTTGCTTATCACAGACAAGCAGTGTCCAGTGTCCAGTTGATGATGTCAATCCTAAAGTATTTATTGGGAAATTCACAAATCTATAGTTGTCGGAAAATGCTTCTATAATTTTTGGGTTAAGATTGTCTGCCAATATTTTCTTGTCCCTCTGTGTAATCCAAAACTGCATATATTTGAAAAACATTTCAAAAATTAGTAACACGCAAATGTGTGCATGCAAATCAAACAAAAAAATAAATAAAAAACACATTAAAAATGAAAAAAAAAGTTTGATTACCCAGTAACAACTATTGATGAAATATGGCCTATTTGGAAAATCATGACCAATCCCTTTTAAATCACTTGCAACTTTTGCTTGATCAAGAGACATCATCTCCATACATCCATTGATGACCTAAAAAAACGTTTTATTAATCACCAACATAATGTTATAATCGTCTGTATATTTGAAAAAATAAACAAAAAAAAGTGTAAGTAATGTGACCGGCGTGTTGCATGTTACATGTGACATACATATATAGGCTTGTAAAAAATGTTACATGTAACATTGATGCAAATATCACGAGATGTAACTATGAAAAATGTTACATGTAACATTACACCTAAAAAGTTACATGTAACATCGCAAAAATGAAATGTAACATGTAACATTTCGCCCCTGTAATAAAAATAAGTGACTCACAATATTTAAGAGTTGAGTCTCCCACATCAATCCAATCAAATCAATGATGGATACTTGAGCAAACACCCATTCTACTCCCCAAACAAATGCTCTACAATAATAATGAAAAAGTAAAACAAAAATGATGTACATCTAATGTCTGTTGTTCCAAAGAATAGCATATTTGACACTTAAACTTACCCACATCCATCCTCCCGTATAATCAGATTGAGTTTGTCCCAATCATCGTCTGCAATCATTTTTGTAATGGCGCTGTTATGTAGAGGCAATTCTTGAGGTTTATCGCCGTTGTGGGCCAATGTATTTTGCTCATTGCTCTTCACAACATCAGGGACTGGTGCATCATACTTTTTCTTCAATCGTCGTTGTTTCTTGACAGGTACATCGTATTTGTGGACTAAGTCATCATCAGTCTTCCCTGTCCTCACGCGACTCTTGACGTTTTTTACAAGCGATGTTGGTGTTTTGGTTTCGGACTTTGAACGTGTACTGCTCCTAAGCTTCGATTTTGCTGGAATTGACGTCCTTGGCGGTGAATTGTGGGTAGCAATGATTGATGCTTGCCTGACAATCACGTCATCTCTGTCTTCAAGCTCACACCGGTAAAACTTTGTCAGACCAAACATTTTTTCAGTATGTTCCCTATCTTTCTCTACTGTCTGCGTTACCGAATGCACAACAACTTCTTTAAGCTTTTCCACCATCCTCTCTTGTTGTGTAACATTGTGAACTTCAGCTTCTACCAACTTCTCGTCTGTTTTCTTTTTCTCTTCCATCAACCTCTCTATCTCAACCTGCAGTTGGTTTTTCTCATCACCAATCCGCTCTATCTCACTTTTCATATGCTGAATCTTTTTTTTCATTCTTCTCTTCATCTTCTTGTGCTTCGTCTTCGCTTTATCAACCTTGAGTAATAGTTTCTGATTGCTTTCGACAAGCTCTGTTAAATTTTGTGAACCTCCACAAAATTTACCAACGTCCTCATCAAATGGCTGCGATATGAACAAATCAAAGGACGTCATATCATCAGCAACAGACACCTCCTCTTCTCCCTTAATCTTAGCACTGGTATTAGATGAACTAGTCTCTGTGTCACCATGCACGGGTAGTACAAAACCTGCCCTGAGCTCCGACACTAGTTCTGATGTTAGTCCCCGAATAACCTAAACTCATCAGTAAAAAAATGCAAAAACAATGTTATGTATCAGAAAAATACACTAAAACATCCCCCCCTCCCCCAAATGTGTTACATGTAACATTTTATACCCTGTTTTTATTGTAACACAAATTATGTTACATTTAACAAAAAAAACCCCACCTGGTATACAGTTAAATTGTGCAATCCAAGGTCGGCCGACATTGATGTCGTCATGTCCCATTTCAAAAAATTAGGGAAAAAAACACACACCTGATCAGCGGTTAAATTCTACAAATCTAGTCCGGGAGCAACCGATGTCAACGCCATCATATCCCATTTTAAAAAACGAGGGACTGAAACCATCTTTGATGCCACTGGCGGGATCAACCTTGAGTGTTCGCACAACCAAAACTGGAAAAACAATATAAAAACATTTTGTAGAAACAGTTATATATTATGCACAATTACTACTGAAAATTAGCACGGTTGTTATTACCTGCAAAGCAATGACACATCCAATTATAGAGTTCGGTCTCTGATATCCACATTCAATTGATGACATCAAATTTGAATGAATGGCGTCAGCCCATTTGTAAGTTGCCATAACATCCAAATCCTTGACAATGTTCAGATCTGATACTCGAACATACTGCCCCTTATTACTGAAGAAGCAGGTTGTCAACAAAAGAAGACACAGTAGTCGAACAACATCCTTCACACTTTCTTCGTCTTGTTGTCTGATGGCAACATGTAACATTTGCTTTAACTGTACAACACTTACCTTGTTCGTGTTCAAACCTTGAAGCGCTAAGAATACACAATCTTGCTTCTTTGCGTACCTACTGGGCATTTGTACTTCACCGCGTGGCAAACCAAAAATAAGTTGCACATCATTGCTTGTGAACTCCACGAAGCGTGGCCCCAATTTGAATGTTTTTTTTCCGGATGATAGCACTGGATAATATTTACTATCAGACTGTCGATTCGATGGGCTGAAATCTTGTCATCATGATCAATCAACAGTTCTTTCATGGTGTTCCAAAAGGGGGTGCGTCGTAAATAAGATACATATTCATCACCTAGTTGTAATTCATTGATGACTGATGAGACCTGTGACAGGTTACATCGATATTTGATCAGTCCTGATAGGGCTTGGCTAATTGTCACTACTCCTTGTTTGCTTGTTGACACTATTGGCATATCTGGGACATGTTCCCTTGAAATGAAAGACACATAAATCAATAGATACTAAAAATTGTTCCAAATTCTAAAAATAAAGCAAATAAGAATTGTGTAATTTTTTTTTTTTTTTTTTTTTTTTTACCATCCTCAATATCATCTGTGCTTATATACGTGTCATAAGCATCAACAGCCAATACTGTATTGTGATGAGCATCACCAGCAGGTAATGTGTCATCTGCGAAATGTATATTAATGCATAAAGCCCCACACACAAAAGATGTTACATTTCCTGCACTCTAAAATCTCTTTCCAACAACATGTAATCAAACTTCTTGTATACAGAACAAAAATAGTCGAAAATGTTACATGTAACATCTGTGAACAAATTTTGAAAACATCGATAAAAATAAAAAAAATACATTAATGTTACATTTCATGTATTGATGTTATATTTTCACAACAGCTAAATCAAAAATTTTGGACACAATATGATAAGAATACTGAAAAATGTTACATGTGACATTTATGAATAACTTATAAAAACATCAACAAATTTTTTAGCACACAAACCAGTAAAAAACTGAAAAATGTTACATGTAACATCTGTGAACAAATTTGAAACATCGACAAAAATGAAAAAGTACATTAATGTTACATTTCATGTATTGATGTTTCATTTCATAACAGCTAAAATAAAAAAAATTGTACACAATAAGATACAAAACTGAAAATGTTACATGTAACATCTGTGAACAACTTATCAAACACCGACAAAATTTTGAGCACACACCAGTAATAACTGAAAAATGTTACATGTAACATTTGTGCGTAAAATTTGTGAAAAACAACGACAATAGCTGAAGTACTACTTTAAAAATCTGATAAAAAACGATTCACACCAAATATATGAAATTTGTGACTGGCGTATTGTCACCACACCAAGTAAATCATGATGTATGGCTAAGATCACATAACTGTGCACGAAGAAAATCGATCCAGATCAGGTTGACGTACTTGTATGGCGAAATCACTAGACATATACAACTGCACAAAACAAATCGCAATATCGCTTGTAGAAATCACAAAACGCGATATGTAAAACAGGACTTTATCACGCACAAATGATAACTAAAAATTGTCACTCCTAAATGTTCAATATACGGTTGTATGCCGTAAACTATGAGTCCAAACGCGTAAACTAAGACCTATCGTTTGATTTCTACGCCAAAACAATTGAGATCGTCGTCAAAAATTGCATCAATGTTACCTGCGTCGGAGAGGTTGACGGGATCGTTCTCAATATTGGGGTTCTTAATGATCATCTTCCGCCGTGTAGACACCATTATGAACTAATTGATACAAAAATCAAGGTCATGGGACCGGCAATGATAGGCAACGGCATTGCAGAATGTTAGGGCTTCAATCGTTTAGGGAACATAGAAGGTTTTCCTTTCTAAAACTAAGAACTAGTTATGCTAACGAGATGTGAATACCAAAACCCATTATTTCAAAAAAAAAAAAAAACGTTTTTTTCCCTGACAAGTTATCAAATGAAGGTTTAATTTTGGGGTGTAATCCTGTGTTACGCATTTATTTATGTGACCTGTACAATATGTAACAAAAAAATGTAACATTGTTACATGTAACATTTGGTGCTGAGTCCATGTTGTATGTAACATTATTTTGTATGAAAATAAAGGGCTAGTTACATTTAGCATTTGCCATAAAAAATAAAAAAATAAAAAAGAACGTTTAACTAAAAAATGCTAATGTTACATGTAACAAAAAAAAAAACGTTACACTAAAACATGATAGTGTTACATGTAACAAATCCATTATTGTCGTGTTGAAAAAATCATCAAAAACTTCGCCCAAAACACACTTACAAAAAATATGGAATGCAAAAAAAAATACATTTATTGTTTCATTGTTGAATACAAATGTCAATTACTAGATATGCCAAAAATCCGTTTTTGTCAAAAAAAATGAAATTCAACTGTCGACTCTCAAATCCAAAAATATAATCTCTTGATATACTCAGTCTTATGCCAACGGGTCTTTGCATGTCTTCCTGTTGTGTCTGTCCATTTTTTCACATCTTCCACACTTTCTTTCTTTTATGTTACCCCTTGACGGTATTCATACTTTCTTCGGTCGACTTGGTTGCTTCTTTGACAATGGTGGTAATATAATTGCTTAGATCTCAACCTACATAGGTCGTTCGATTGTCGGGATTGGATAAATTCCTCTCGAATAGGTTTCTCGGTAAAATTTGACGCTGAAGTATTCTTCTATGTAATCATGTGCTGGCAAGCCGCTCCTGTTAATCACTGCACAACCGTGTACGCAAGGGAACCCCTTTATCTGCCATTGTCTACACGAACATGATCGTCCCACCGTATCAACTAGCGCTGATGAGGATGAATGAATCTCATAACAGCCATCACCAGATGAGTTGATATTCCATGTTCTTCCTTCATTAATCAACTCGCACAATTTGTTATCCCAAAACGGTGTTATATCACCATTTATATTTTTTTTTATTCTTGTCTCCTATCGGACATTAGGTCCATCTACCGTATTCTAATTTTGTCAATCAATAATATTGCAGGCAAATGATGATATTAACTTATCCAAGAGTTGAAACATTCCATCATGTTTGATGTCATCTCACTATAACGTTTTCCCCGAAAAAAAGCGTTACTGAATTTCATTGCAGATAGATTGTGCATGAATCGCTGAACGTTTTCTCCGCCTTCGTACATTATCTGATCATACAACATTTTATAAACTTCCGGTGTGTGCGCATACGCCAACCCATTTAATTTCTGAATTATTAATTCCTTGAGTGCGGTGTTTCTCCCAGCCATTGCAGCCCTTAGATTCATCTTTAAATGCAATAGGCAGTATGCATGGTGGCAATTTGAGAATACATTCCATATTTCCTCTAATATACCATTATGACGATCTGAAATAAACGTTATCACAAGATCCGCTGCAACGATCTTTCTGAACTCAGATAAAAACTAATTCCAATTCTCATCATTTTCTGCATCCACAATTGCAAATGCAATTGGGAACATCCCTGCAAAAACAACCCAATCACAAAAAATCTCAATCAATAAACACATATGATATATTTGTTACATGTAACATACGTTTTTAGTTTTTTTAGTGTCATCTGAAAAAATGTTGTACTATACACTAAATATGAAAATCATTTACTGACATCACCTTGGTTGCCATATTTTTCCGTCGCAGTTAATAAATTTTCTTTACATCGGCCGGTAAGAAATATTCCATCAAGGAACACCATTGGTCGGCAGAAGCGGAAACCATGGATACATGCTTCGAATGCAACAAACATGCGTCTGAAATGTCTCATGTCCTTATCATACTCGAGTGTAACATGACTCCTAGGGTTCGTCTGTCTACATTTATCAACATACCATCGTAATTGGTTGTACGATGTTGAATAATCCTCAAACACGTTGTTTCTGGCCTTTACTACACCAAGCCACGCGTTGCGATACGAGATCTCAATACCATATTGCCTCTTGAAATTGTCAACTACATCAACAGGGCGCGTTTTCAGGTTTGTCCGTACGTCATCGATCAAACAACCAGAAACAATCTCAGTGCTCATTCGTTTGTTTTTGTTTTTGCAGAAAGCAGACCCACAAGTGTGTTTGTTTACCAGATTCCAGATGTAGAATATACCATTTTCCTACATTACACGTCCGTGCACAAACCATGGGCATTTCTTTTTCTCTCTCAGTGCACATGCAACTGTCATGCGCACTTTGTTGTTTTTTAAATAATAGAAATTGAATCCAATCTCAATTGCAAATTTTTTTATTACATCCCGGAATTCGCTTGTTTTGCCTCTGAATTTTTTACCCTCCTCTTGGATCCCATTAGCCCACTGAGATGACAATAATACCCTGTCATTACTTCGCTGCAAAATGTTGTCGTAACTACCTATGTAGTCAAGTTCATCTTTGTTGTTTCTGCCACTGTTTAACAGTGCAGTGTCACTCGTTGATACACCATTCGATCTACTAGAATCGTTTAGTCCTCTCTTGAAGCATATATCCAATAGCTTAATGTTCTGATGCGCTGTTAACAACATCATCTTCTCAAAGTCATTTTGGTCAGCAAGCATGCAGTTGGAATGGCCATGCAATGCGTATAACAAGTCAAATTTTGACTTAGTTAATTCTGGTCATTTGCTTACAATCTTGTTACACAAATTGCTAATATTGTTGTTGTTGGCAATCCTCAAAACTGCATTCCCCCCTCGTAATTACACATGCATGCAATCGAAAAATGACCCCTGCTGACATACCAATAACCATCAGAACACATGATCCCTCTCTTTTTTTTGCAAAATATAATATGTTACATCTAATATCACCATATATCCACAATGTGGAGTACCTATGTTACATGTAACAGACCCATTTCCCATTAAAATGTAACACGGCCTAAAAATGTAACACGATATATGTATAAACGTTATGTGTATCAGCACACAGTTATACTTATGTTACATGTAACACGGCCCTTTGCCGTTAAATGTAATACGTCCTAATAATGTAACACGCTATATGTACAAACGTAATGTTTATCAGCCCACAATTATGCTTGTGTTACATGTAACACGCTATACGTACAAACATTATGTGTATCAACACACAATTATGCTTATGTTACATGTAACATGTATCTTTCCTTGTTAAGAAAATGTAACACTCTATATGAATGTAACACGCTATGCGTACGCCGTTATGTGCATGAACACACAATGTGTTTATGTTACATGCAACATACATCTTTTTCTTGTTAAAAAATGTAACACGCCATCAAGAATGTAACACGCTATATGTATGACGTTATGTACATCAACACACAATTGTGCTTGTGTTACATGTAACTCACCATATGTACAACATCATGTGTGTTATTGTACCGTATTACATTTCGATCCAAAAAACTACTACGTATGTCGATCAACAACTAAGATCAATTTATCATGCGTTCGTAAAGTATTTTCATACATGTATGTTCGACAATAAGAACTTCATCAACCAAAAACTAGGTCTTTGTACGCGTTACTGTCGAAAAATCCTAACTTGATAATCAATATGTCCCTAAAAATCACTACGATTAGCATATATCAAATGAGGATGTGTATTACCTGTTGTTGATTGGCTCGGAATGATTCATCAATTGCCTTTCCATAGCTGCTCTGCTTCGATCGTCTCTCTCTACGTCCACGGCGATTTCTCGATTTTGAAATTCGAAATGCAATGTATATTAGGAAAAACGCCATGGTTTGGTATTTATAGTATGTTTTCAAAACTGAAAAACTGGATTGATTACTAAAATTGTTTTCGTGTACAACGGGAGGGCGAATCGGTCACCGAAATGTGTACGGTACTCGAATTTAGGACTGATTAGTGCACAGTAAATCCGACGAGGGACTGCGTTGTTCGGTAAAACATGAGTTGGTTTTATTGGTGGATTAAGACTAATAATAAGTTTAATCGATAATTTCCTCTTTTTTTTTTTTTTTTTTTTACCCTCTGACCACTCTCAGGAAAAGAGTAAGTGTTACCACTAGGTCAACCATACGATTCCCCACTTCATCGATTTCTAACGGCTAACAAGTAAGAGATGCACTGAAATTCTCAATCTGGCGCTGAATTTAATTATTTTTTATATGCTTTATTTACCGCTGGATCTGGATTTACTACCCTCGGGTATCAAGTTGAACCTACGGCGATGCAGATGTTTTTGACTTTATCCTCCTTTTCTCGTTGACTCCGTCTTCTATTTTCTCCAGGTGCATAAGCTAACTCAACAAAACCATGGAAAATTAGGCAAAACGTTAGCAAAGACTTCAATTATCGTCTAAGAATATGACTATTTACTCATTACTTTATGCATCTCTCTGTCTCTCTCTCTCTCTCTCTCGGTGCGTCCGAGGTCAACACGATCATACGGCATTCCATGAACATCTCTGCATTTTCAAAGATATAATGATACAAACGAAGGCCAAATCAAAATCAACAAAGACTTCATCATAACAGGCACGAAATTCAGACCAATCTCGTTAAATTATCCACGGTTCAAAATCAAGCAATTATTTTCTCGTCTTTATGGCCTAGCCGCCACCAAACAATGACCAAACCCAATAAATTCCTCGTCAAGCTCATCAAACCCTTCAAATTAATCTCTAGGAACGGTAAATCCATATCGAATTGCTCATCCAATTTTGTTTATTCAGATTTCTATGCATTTTTTTTTTCTAATTATCTGATCTCTGCTGTGTTTTTTGATTCCGTAATTGATCGATCAGAAGGACAAAGTGAAGAAGACTTGGAAAAGATCGCCGCACAGGAGCAGAAACAGTTTCCATTTGAAACCCTAGTTTCTGCCACCAAAAATTTCCACCCCGATCACAAGCTTGGAGAAGGTGGTTTTGGCCCTGTATTCAAGGTATCTCTTTTTCTTATGAACTACTTTGTATCAAAAAGACCCTCTATTTACTGATAATTGATGTGAAGATGTAAAAGAAAATGGATGTGGATCTTTGGTTATGCAGGGGAAATTGAATGATGGGAGGGAAATTGCGGTCAAAAAGCTTTCGCAGACCTCCAAACAAGGGGACAGAGAGTTCATGATTGAGGCTAAGGTATTGGCGCGTGTACAGCACCGCAACGTGGTGAACCTGTTGGGTTATTGTGTTCATGGTGCCGAAAAGCTGCTCGTATATGAATATGTAGCTAATGAGAGCATTGACAAGCTTCTATTCAGTAAGTTCTTCCCCGTTTTAAATCTATTTTTTTCGCATTCAGATTACTGATATTGATTGTTGAACAACTGATTAGGCTAGGGCAAACCCAATCAAATTTGCTTCATTGTTTCAAAGATTGGACAACTTGATTTTGTAATTCATGAAATTGCAACCCATTTTAGTGTCTAATTCTTGGTTAGGTCTTTAAGGTCCCGTTTGGTTACTGCTTCTGTTCTCTTATTCATGTTCCCGCTCCCAAAAATTTTGGGATTAATGTACAAAAACACGATTGGTAAATATGTTTCTGTTCCCAAAATTTTTGGAATAATTTGGGATTAGATCTTGAATTCCTTAAGACTCTGAGAAACGAAAAATTGTTGATTCTTATTCACTCCCACAAACTATTCCCACTACTGTCCCACCAGTCACCACCATCCCGTCAGTCACCATACATTTAAAAAAGAAAAAAAGAACAAATGTTGCAAATCAAACGTGTTTCTTGTTTCTGTTCTCATAAATTAAAAGAAACAATTTCAGTATAATGGTCGTTACCAAACTTGTTTCTATTTCCTGAATACTCCAGAACGGAAACAAAATTTTGCCATCACATTCCATCCTAGTTTATTGAAAGTAGAAATAGTCAAACAAAAAAACAGAAACACTAACCAAACACCACATAAATTTTCACTCATTTTGCCTTGACGTCAGCTAATAATTTGTATATTACGTATTAAGTTTTGCTAGATTCAGCAATAAGCATGTTTTTATTTTGAATTTTGACCATAATCTACTTGAATTTTCAGCACAGCCATTTATACTAGATATCGTTTTAGTATACAGGGTAAAATCCTTTATGTAGTGGCAAGTATAGACTAATTTAGAGAAGTAACTTGCTCACAAAGAGATATAGTTACTTGTATCTCAAGACAAAGTCTTTTACTTTCAGCCCCAAGTCGCGTCCTATCTCAGAAATAAGGCGCATGTATCGAAGGCTCCAATTCCGCTCTTTCTGGGATAACAGCCTTCACTTTTTTTTGTCTAAATTTAGAATGCTAGAAGCAGCTTCTTTTTGAGAGTTTTTTTTTTTTTTTTTCACTCATGCACCCACTCACACATCCGGTGGGATTCAAACCCCACACCAACTGTGGAGGAGATGGTAAGCCTACTACTAGGACACCACCTCAATCCCCTTTTTGAGAGTTAATTGAATACAATAATTGCTTATTTTTTGATCTTCTTGATTAAGAATCCGGTAGACGAGAAGCACTGGATTGGAAGCGGAGGTATGACATAATCTCCGGCATTGCCAAAGGCTTGCTTTACCTCCATGAGGACTCGCATGTTTGCATTATCCACCGCGACATAAAGGCCAGCAATATACTACTTGATGATAAGTGGGCCCCCAAAATCGCCGACTTCGGTATGGCCCGCCTTTATCCCGAAGATCAAACACATGTCAACACCCGTGTGGCCGGCACCAAGTACGTTGTAAAAAAAAAAACGTCATTTTTTTTAACAAATTTTGTGAATTTATCAGATCACACATCCAAATGCACCCTTAGGCTATGTTTGGTACTAAGAGAAAGTTGAGAAAAGGTAGAAAGGAAAATGAGAAGAAAGGTAATACTTTGTGGTGTTTAGTAAGGAAGGATAATAAATTTTCCTCTTATACCAAACAATGAAGGAAGGATAATAATTTCCTTTCTCTAAGGATGGAAATTGTATTCATCCCATTTTCCATCCTTCCAACTTTCCATCCTCGTGTGAAATGGAACCTCAGGTTGGTTTGGGTGAAGGATTTTGGGAAAGAATTTGATTTTGATACAGGTTTTCTTTTTAAAATTCCATGAATTTATCAATTTCCGTATCCAAACGCAGTCTTAGACATTAATGATACTGTCATGTTGATCAGTGGATACATGGCACCGGAGTATCTCATGCATGGGCATCTATCGGTGAAGGCGGATGTATTCAGCTTTGGGGTTTTAGTTCTTGAGCTGATCTGCGGTCAGAAGAACTCCACGTTCAATCTTGACATTGAATCCCAGAGTCTTCTTGAATGGGTAAGGACTTGGGTGGTGTTAGTTTACTGTCTCTCTCCCCAAAACTCTTGGAACAAATAAAAATGTGGAAACAATTCTGTTATGTTCCCCTAAATTTGCTCTAAAAATATGAGTTGAGACTCGAGACCCAAGCATATACTTCTTTTTTTTTTTTTTAAATTCCCATATTTATGTTCCTGTTCCAAGTTTTGAAGGGTCGAAGACTGAAATTTGGGAACAAAAACACTAATATGACATTTGTTCAGTGTTTTTGTTCCCGGAAAACTGGAACACATACAAAAGTATGTGGACAAAAAAAAAATGTTTTCATTCTGCTTTCCCATTTGTAAAACAATTTTTTGGGACAATTGAATTGTTCCAAGATTTCTTTTCTGAATTCCATATTTTCTTGGAACAGATAGCATAAAGTTGGCATTTGTTTGTTTCTGTTCCCAAAAAAAATGGAATGAAATAAAATTTTGGGAACAATTCTATTCAGCATGGCGAAAATATGTTCTCATCTCAGAACACTTCAAGTTCTATAGCATTTAAGTAGATTCTATTTGTGAATTCAACAACAATTTGTTCTAGGTATACAAACTATACAAGAAAGGTAAGATTCTGGAAGCAATAGACCCCACACTTGTAACATCGGCCAATCCCGATCAAGTAGCATTGTGCAGTCAGATCGGATTGCTGTGCACTCAATCCGATCCGCAGTTACGGCCCACCATGAGGCGGGTGGTGGTGGTTTTATCAAAACCTCCCCCCAATCTCGAAGAACCAACAAGGCCTGGATACCCTGGTTCGAGATACAGAAGATCCCGTAGACCTGCAGCATCAGCCGCCACCGCTGCTTCGTTCTCAACTGCAGGAACTTCAGGGTCATCTGATTCTGGGACGTTTAGTTTCACCAATAATACAAACACGGTCTCGGCATCACTCACGAGCCCGAGATTAGATCCTCGCGGCAAACGGCCGATTCACGGTTAGATTTTATATGGACATTGTGCAATGCCAATATCATTTTTCAAAATTTATATGCATACACACGTGTGATTGCATATCAGTGTATCATAGGAGATGCGTTCGTAGAATTGTTTGCCTGAAAAGTTTGTAGATATTCTGTACTTTGGAGCTTTGCAGTTGCAGAAAGAAAGAGTAGAGCGTTGGTTTTGGTGTATATAAAGATTTTTGCACACAAAGTGTTATCCATTTGATTGGTTGGAAGATATAGATTTTACTTATTTATCTTTTCCTTTGTTTACATCTTATAAGATAGAAAGATGTAGTTTTATAATCCTCTTCCGAGTTGATTTTTGGATAGAATAATCTCATTTTTAAAATTTTCGGATTTTGCATGACAAAAATATCAATCGCTGATTTTCAGAATTGATATGTGATTAATATTTCTTTATTAAATTGAATTTGAATGGAACTATTATTATAAATAAAGATAGTGGAGATATTCTCTAAATATCTGTACCAAAAAAAAAAAAACATTTATCATAACTAATTATACTAAAATTGTTGTAAGTAATCACATAATAAATTAATCTTATTTTGTTCTTTATATGTTTAAATTATGCGACATGATCGTCTATTTTAAAGTTTCAAAATCATATCTCAATCATATCAAAATAAACGTTTTAAATTGGTCGATTATAGTAACTACCATCAAATTTCAAAATATATTTTTGCGAAAATTATTAAGATTGTAAATATGAAATGTAATTTATCTTCAAAAGGATAAATCTATCTATCTATACCACCACCACCACCAACAACAACAATAACTAAGTTTCTGTCCCATTTATGTAGGGTTGACTACATAAATCTGTTTATACCATAGTGATCGATCAATGGTCAGTTTTAATATCATCAAGTCAATTCTAATAGTCTTATCCAACGTCTTCCTAGGTCTACGTTCCCCTTTAGTAGCGTCATACACTTAAACTAAATCACATTGTTGGCCCAGTAAAATACCCAAGAGGGGGGGTAAATTGGATAATTAAAAATATATCAAAATAAAATTTGAATAAATCAAATAATTAATTTTATACCTAAATTAATTATTATCTTTATATCACAACGGAATTATAATAAATCTAAGTGCACACCCAAAAAACAAAAATAGCAAAGTAAAATATAGCAGCATACAAAAGATTTATACTGATTCACCAAGCTACTCTTGGCTAATCCAGTCCCCCGAGTTCCACGAAGGTTGCACCCACTAAAACCAAGATCCCTTTAAAAGTAGGAATCAAACTCGCACATTGATTCTTTTACAGGCTCAGAATCAACCTTTACAATATCATTTTCTCAAACTAAGGAAGAACCTCTACTTTTTACAAGTTAAAGAATAACCTAATTCTTTTTAACACTAAGGCACAAGAATCAAAACCTCTCAAAACACTCCAACTATCTTTTTCACAGGTAATGATTGAACATTTACAAATTACTCACAACGCAATTCTTATTCAGGAAGAATCACTACATCAATCTCTTTACAGAAAGAGACTGAAACCCAACTACCCTTGATTAAATACCCCCAACGTTATTTAACCCGTCACAACTCACCAATACAAAAATTGATAAGAAGTAAATCTCACTTGGAGTTTCTACTACCCCAGATAAATAATAATTCAATTAATATCCCAACTAATGATAGAAAAACGTGAGATACAAAAATATGATTTTAACAAGAATATGGGTAGCAAATTAGTGCACGTAATTAAATTCAAGAAATTATTTGTAAAAATATTTTCTTCAAAAATTAGAAACAATTTCTAAGATCAATTTTCAAATATAGAATAAAAAATAAATAATAAGCAATATGGAAAGATCTCACCTGTAATCCACAGAAATAATGATTAGAACAATGTAACTTCAAATTCGGTATCAGCAAAAATTGATCGCAATTGATTCTCAAAATCACTCTTAGAAAAGCTCACAATATCGTAAAATGATAACTCTTTATAAAAACTCACAAATGATATAAACTCTTTTAGTTCTCTCAATGAATGATTAATTATATCAGAAATTCACAGGTCTATATATAGGAATATAAAATCAGTCTTCTAACTGTTAGTTTACATATGTCATGACAATTAAAAACTCTTACAGACCCCTTATATCATAAGGACTTCATTTTGGTTCAATTTCCACTTAAAAACAACTTTCAAATCTCTCAATTAAACTTCCAAAGTATTTCTAAATCTTAATTAATAAGAATGGAATCTATTTCAAGTACTAAATTGAGAAACATTAATATTTGATTAACCATATTAATAGGACTGCCCAATCGATTGGGAGATTTAGGATGTAGCCAATGCAGTTCATCGGTTGATCGCCCGGTCGATTTGTAGATTCAGAGAGTTGGTATTTCTTTCACCGGTCGACTTATTAGTCGACTTGTTGATTCAGAGAGTTCAGCCTTTCTTGGCCGGTCAACCTATCGATCAACTTAGAGATACAGGATGTTACAGCTACTTGGTCCGGTCGACTCATCAGTCGACTGTTGTCTTCTGGATCTCTTCTCTGAATACGTTTTTAACTCATTTTCTTTTACGTTTTCGCCCCTTTAACCATTTTCTCTCTTAAATAAACTCCACTAATATTCTTATATTTCATTTTAGTCATTCAAAATTATTTCATCTCAATTCACATAGGAGCAAATAATTTAACTTAATCAATACACACATAAAAGATAAAATACATTTTGTGCTATGTGTGTGTTCCTAAATGGGATATTAAGAGTTAAGATTCACCTGAGTTGTTTTCCCTAATTTATTCAAACTTTTAATTCTTCTTCATCATCTTGACATCTTCATTTCTCATCCATTCAATTTGACGTCTTCATTACTGGAACTTTAAATCACTGAAACACTCAATTAAATATTAGGTACATCAAAACATCAATACTTAATTGTTCATCAAAATCTTAGGATCAACAATCTCCCTATTTTTTATGATGACAATTAACTTTGATGTTTTCTTCAAAATAAAATATAACCATACTCCTCCTGAATCTGAGGAAGGGTTCTTTAACTCATTAAGGCATCATAATAAAGATTTCAATGATGCACAAATTAAAATACTCATTAAGGCAAACATTTTAAACATACTCCCCCTTAATCACACATCAACTAATTCTCTCAATTAATAAAACATCATCTAATTTCTCCCCTTTTATCATCTTCAAAAACAAAATTTAGGGAGGGGGGAACTAAACAAGAAACTCAATTTAGGCAAACATCATTATACCTAGCTATACCTAAACCGCGAATGATTTTCACAAACTGATCTTCTGCTAGTGGTTTGGTAAAAACATCAGCAAGCTGGTCAGATGTATCAATATACTCAATAACAATATCCCTTTTCTGAATGTGATCACGAATAAAATGATGTCTAATCTCTATGTGTTTAGTTCATGAGTGTTGTGTATGATTCTTACTTAGACATATAACACTTTTATTATCACAAAAAATCGGGACCTCCTTCATACAAACTCCAAAATCATTTAACTGCTGCTTAATATATAAAATTTGAGCACAACAGTTACCAGTTTCCATGTATTCAACCTCAGTAGTGGATAAGGCTATCGAATTCTGTTTCTTGCTTGACCAAAAAACCAAAGCATGTCCTAACAAATGACATGATCCACTTGTGCTTTTTCGCTCAACTTTGCAACCAGCAAAATCAGCGTCGGAGTAACTTACCAATTTAAAATTAATCCCCCTAGGATACCATAATCCTAAGTCAGTCGTCCCCTTTAAATAACGAAAAATTCGCTTAACCGCAGTTAAGTGTGATTCTTTAGGACAAGATTGAAATCTAGCACAAAGACAAACACTATACATAATATCAGGTCTACTAGCAGTTAAATACAACAGGCTACCAATCATACCTCGATATATTTTTTCATTAACACTTTTGCCTGTATTGTCTTTTTTTATTTTTGTAGCCGTTTCCATGGGAGTTTTGTACTTTTTAGCGCCTTTCAAGCCATATTTCTTTAGTAACTCCTTGGTGTATTTAACTTGATTTATAAATATCCCTTATTTGGTTTGCTTAATTTGCAATCCAAGAAAGAAATTCAGCTCTCCCATCATGCTCCTTTCAAATTCATTCTGCATTATCTTAACAAACTCTTGGCAAAGATCGTCATTAGTAGATCCAAAAATGATATTATCAACATATACTTGTACTAATAGAATATCAGAATCAGTTTGCTTTACAAATAATATAATATCACAAATACCTCTTCGAAAACTATTTTCGATCAAATATCGACTAAGTCTCTCGTAGCAAGCTCTCGGAGCTTGTTTGAGCCCGTACAAAATCTTGCGAAATTTAAATACATGATTGGAAAACTTATCATTTTCAAATCCCGGGGTTGTTCCACATAAACTTCTTCAGCTAGAAAGTCATTTAAAGATGCACTCTTTACATCCATTTGATATAGTTTAAAATTACGTAAACATGTAAAGGCGAGTGGCATTCTAATTGCTTCTAGTCTTGCAACAAGAGCATATGTTTCATCATAATCAATTTCGTCCTCTTGATTATAGCCATGTGCCACTAATCTTACTTTATTTCTAATTACCATACCAGATTCATCCTTTTTATTTCTAAATACCAATTTAGTACCAATAACTGGATGAAAATTCAATCTCGGAACGAGACACCACACTTTATTCCGCTCAAATTGAACTAACTCATCTTACATTGCGGAAATTTAAGATTCATCAATTGATGCCTCATTTATATTTTTAGGCTTAATTTGAGATAAGAAAACAAGATTAATTATATCCCTGAGAGAAGATCGAGTACTTACACATTTTTTTAAATTACCGATGATTTCTTTAATTGAATGCTCTAGTACTTTCTTTATAACTCTTGGTAAAGTCGAATCCTTCTCCATAGGTTCCTCCTCTTGTTGAGATTCCTTTGGTACATCATTACTTTGGTTTTGGTTATTTAAGATACATGCATCATCATCATCCAAAACCTTTCTCGACAAGAATGGATCAGCTTCCTCAAAAACAACATGCATTGTTTCTTCTACTACTAAAGTACGTTTATTAAAAACTCTATAAGCCTTACTGTTAGTAGCATATCTAAGGAAAATTCCATAATCAGATTTAACATCAAATTTACCAAGATTATCCTTGTCACTCAAAATGAAACATTTGCATCCAAAGACTTTAAAATCGAAAATATTAAGAGTCTTGCCATTTCAGATTTCATATGGAGTTTTGTTAAACCATCTACGAATTGATACTCGGTTTACCACGTGACAAGCGGTACTTACTGCTTCGGCTCAGAAGTAGGTTAGTAAGCGATTTTCATTTAGCTTCATTTTCGCCATCTCTTGAAGCATTTTGTTCTTCCTTTCCACTACACCATTTTGTTGTGGTGATCTTGGTGTAGAAAAATTGTGGGCATAACCATGCTCATCACAATAATTTACCACTTCATCATTCTTAAATTCTCTTCCTCTGTCACTACGAATGTTAATAATAGAGCATTACTCCTCATTTTGAACCCGTTTACAAAATTTAGCAAGAACCGAAGTAACCTCACTTTTCTTAGCAAGAAAATATATCTAGGTAAAACTAGAATAATCATCAACTATGACAAATGGATAAAACTTACCACCAAAACTAGCAACATAATTAGGCCCAAATAATTCAAGATGCAATAATTCAAGACATCTAGACGTGGATGTGTGTATATTTTTCTTAAATGATGATCTAACTCGCTTGCCTAATTGACATGCATCACATACTTTATCCTTCACATATTTCAAATCAGGTAGGTTACGTACAAAACTCTTCTCAGATAAGTTAGAAATTAATTCATACTAGCATACCCAAGTCTTCTATGCCGTAACCAACTATTTTCAGATAAAGCATTCAAACAAGATAAATTTTGAGAATTAAAATCATCAAAAGAGCAAGTATACACATTCTCAAAACGTTATGCAATTAGCAAGATACTACTATCATGACTATTTTTAAGGATGTATCTATCATGATCAAATATAACATTATGGCCCTTGTCACATAATTGACTAATACTAAGCAAGTTATGTTTAAGTCCATTAATTAGTAACACATCTTTAATCATAGTAGTACCATTACCGATATTACCTATACCGATAATTTTACCATTTGTGTTGTCTCCGAAAGTCACATGACCTCCATCTTTAGGTATCAAAGATGTAAATTTTTCTTTATCTCCCGTCATGTATCGAGAACAACCACTATCTAGGAACCATTTGTCCTTACTTATTGATACTTTTAGAATAACCTGCAAGGAGCACCTCAAATAGTTTTTGAGTGCTACCCAGCCTACGTGGGTCCGATCTTGTTAGTTAGGATAATTTTAGTTCTTTTTGGAACCCAAACTTGTCTACAATTAGATATTTTAGTAAAACATCTACGAATAGTATGCCCCACAATGTTACATTTAAAACATTTTACAAGATCTTTGGTTTCAAATTTTTTTTTTTTTATTAAAGCATTTTTGTGTAAGGTTTTTCTGAAATCCGACACCGATTTTATCAAAAACGCCACGTGAACTTCCCAAAATAATTTTCAAATTATTTTCACCCGCAGTGAATTTGAGAACAATTGATTGCGAATCCATCAATTTAGATTTCAATCCATAGTTTTCAGATTCGTAATCCACCACTTGCTCATTTAATATGTTAATTGTACTTTGAAGGGCATTTATTTTAGAATACTGATTTTTATAATTATGTGAAGGTTCTTAATAAACATCAAACAATTCATCAAAATTTAAAGAACAAGAACTTGAACAATCTTTTACCTCACCACTAGTGGCCATTAATGCAAGCATGGACATATCCTCACTATCTGATTCTTCCGAGCTACTTGAATCGGTATCATCCCAAGTAGCTTTCATTGATTTTTTCTTACTCTTCTTTGCTTTTTTCCATTCTTTCTTCTTCTTTTTATTTTCTTTATCCTTCTTCGGTTCGGGACAATTATTTTGAAAATGACCAGTTTTACGACAGTTGTAGCATTCCACTTTAGACATGTTGAGATTTATTTTCCTATGGAATGTGGGCCGAGTCATTATTCTAAAGTTGCTTGTGAGAAGTGATTCATTCTTCTCTTGCTCTCTATCAAGACTTTCATCATCACTGTCATCCTCTTCTTCAAATTTTTTTTTTAACTTTTAGTGCCAAAAATTTCCTCTTGTCATTTCCGATATCATCCTCATAACCTTTAATTGCCGATTCATGACTCATCAAATTGCCAATAAGATCATCAATATCATATTTGCCAAGATCCTTGGCTTTCCTCGATTGCCGTCACCTTTGACTCCATATTTTTGTCAAGGACTTTAGGACCTTTCGTACTCCATCCTCCATAGAATATAGCTTTTTGAGTTGACTCATATTGTTGCATATATTGTTGAGGCGAGTGTACATCTCATGAATCAATTCATTCTCCTTCATCCTGAACAGCTCAAATTTTTTCATAAGTGCATTGATTTTTGACTGCTTCACTTGACTAGTCCCTTCATAGGTGACTTGTAACTTATCCTACATCTCCTTTGCGGATTTGCAACCTGAAACTCTAGAATACTCATTAGAATCTAAAAAACAAAAGAGAATATTGATAACTTGAGAATTAATAGAGAGTTTTTGCTTATCGGAAGTGGTGAGTTGTTCCTTCTTCTTCTCAACTCTGTTTTCCATTGGAATGAATAGACCATCCTCAATTGTTAGCCACACATCATAATTTGTAGCTTGAAGAAAGGTTATCATCCTGTCTTTCCAAAACGAGTAACTTTCACTTGCAAATAATGGTGGTCGGTACATAGACTGCCCCTCAGCTAATGTGCCTACTTTGTCTGCCATTTGATCTTTATTAGCAAAAGAATTCGAGCTAAACCAGCTCTAATGCCAATTATTGGCCCAGTAGAATACCCAAGAATGAGGGTTATACGCGCGAGGATTCTTCGATCCTCGAGGTAATGTGACTACTCATAATTATACGAGGTCAAAGTTTTAATATAATGGATCTCTTAAGATCGGATATCGTTCCACTGAGAATGGTGTAATTTAGTTGAATATAGTGATTTGCATAGTCTCATATTATCTCGACTAATCAAAAACTGTTTGTGTTCTATTTAATCTATTAAGATAAATGACAACTATTAGGTTAGTTCTAATTACACTAATTACTTAGGTATTGATTTCTTTCACATAATGCTTACTTGACTTTATTTAGTTAGCTATAACGGTGTTTATCTATTCCGACAATTTCTGTATCTACAACTCCTCCGCTACCTCTCCCGAGTGTAAGACGGGGGATTACACGACTTCGTGTCAACGAAGAAGTCCCCCTCAATGCCTTAACGACCCTAGGTCGCGTGAGTTTTGAGCCAACATCATGGATTGCATACGTTCTAACGCCCTCCCAGGTCGTTAGAAGGTCACATTGCATTTATCCTAATCCGAATTCGGGGTTACCTCTCCCGAGTGTCAAACCCTGTATTCTCGGTTTATCAATACAAGCATAATATCAAGAATAACGGTAAACACAATCGGATTTAGACAAACATCCATTAAAGAAACATTAATTCATTTAAACTAGCATTTACATGATTTCAACAACACTTAAGTAACATTTAACTAATACTACATGATCTTAGCCATATACCATACAAAACAAGAGTGATTCAACATCTTTAGATATGGAAAAGTAAATACAAAGATAAAAATAAGAGAAGAACGATCAAATCTGAAAATGGAATGGTCCACTGTCGCCTTTAATCACTCCACCAATGATTCCTCTTTACCCAAATGATGAATCTCTTCCTTGATCTCTCAAAGATAGCTTAAGAACTCTATATTAAGGTTAGGGATGCTCAACAACCTTTTTCAGACATGTGGGAGTGGTATTTAAAGGCCTAAAGTTTCAAAAATATCTAAATAGATATTTTTCTCTGTGCAGAGTTGTTAGCCGCGACAGTTGGGATCACCGCTGCGGCGATGGGTGAGTCGGTTAGTGCACCGCTGCAGTGGTGAAGCTTTTTACGAATTCTCTGTTGTTTCACCGCCGCGGCGGTGGATTCTATCGCTACGGCGGTGGAGCCTTTGAGCTTGTTTCATAATTCTCAATTGTTTCACCGCCGCGGCAGAGGATCTACCGCTGCGGCGGTGACTTGCTGTTATGAAACCTTATCTTTTTCCTTTGTTTCTTCGCCATTCTCCCACTGTTTTGCTTATTTGTAGCTCGTTTGCATCCCTACACCTGAATAACATAAATACTAACAAAAACACAATAAAAGATTAATAAAATACTCGAAAACTGACAAATTAGATTTAGAAATAGATAGATATTTTACACCTATCAAATACCCCCAAATTTGGAATTTTGCTAGTCCTTGAGCAAAACATTCTAACATTAAATTAAACTAACTACTCTAATTAGCTACTTTCTAAACCAAAAATAACTAAACATTAACAAATTGGAAATAAACACATGTAAGATTCAGGTTCAATCGGAGAGACCATGTGGTCTTCCCTCAACATCCCGTAATCAAATCAAGTTAAGGAATAACACACATCACGTGGTGTTCTAGAATTTCAACACTCGATATCAGTTAAAACCATTCTAGATCCATTTGAAATGTGTGTGTGTGTGTGTGAACTCAGATATATAACGAATCAAACATCGGATTGGATTTTTTAATAAATAAGTTCATGACTTAAATTTTTAAAAGATATTAGGAAAGTCATATGCTTGACTGGGCTCAACTATCTACTAATGTAGGTTTCGGATATTCACAGAGATCAATAGGGCTTGGCTTGGCTTTGAAGAACGACCAAGGGCATCATGTGCATAGAAAATAGAAAAAATTTATAATCTAACGATACCCGAGACACAAACGCTTGTCGCGAAATCTCTCTCGTGACCCCATACGTTGAAAATACAACCCTGAACAAGATTTAATAAACTTGTATTCACTTGTCACTACAACTGAAATTAAAAACTATATTAACATAGTTTGTTTGTTTTTTTTTTTTTTTTTTTTACAAACCCCCAAACTTATTCAAATTTGTGCATTTCAGGGGCGTACAAATAGACTAAATAGACTGACAAGTGAATACGCTAATACTGAACCAATAACATTTCCTCCTAAACCCCAATCGCTTACTTCAGGTAGCATAATCTAATGCTACCTAATTTCACTCACTTTTTACTTTTATCCTTAGCGACAATGGTTTAGAAAGATTTAATTTGCATATGTATAGAAACAGGTTCAGAATTGAAAAGTTTATGGGTTTCGACAGGGGAACAAAGGAATCATTTTTTAGATTAGACTCAAAAGGTTCAAGCGATAAAAGTGAAGGCCTATATCATGCCTCCGGAATTACCTAACCTATAATTTTGCCTCAAGCCTCCTCTAATCAAGTTCTAGATTCCTTATTTCTGTCTTGAACTTATTACTAAATAATCGTCGTCAAATCGTTCAACTAATTATATAATGAGTCCATGCGATTGTGTGATTTAGGATCAAAATAACTTTCACCAAATCGACATGCTAAGCACACAAAACACACATGAATGGCATCACCCCCGACCTCAATATACAATTAGGGGATAATTTTCATCATCGGGACATGGCTTAGACAAATCCAAAAACTTGACATGCACTTACAACTTCATTTATTAACATCACTATTCTAAATCTAAAACTAGCATACATACACTAACTAAACATTATACATACATAAACGGAAATTTAAAATGTAATTTAACTAGACATTAACATCAACATTATAAATTAGAACGTCTACAAAGCGTAATTACGCATACATAAACATCCATATAATCTACATAAAAAAAATTTGGTCAAATTTTTGTTCATTCTTTTCTACAAAAAAAATCAAAATGGATGAACACTATGTATAACATCATAATATCAACACCATATCATAACATAAACACCATCACACTTCCCCAAACTTAAACAAGACAGTGTCCCTACTGTCTGAGCAGCGAACCCAATTTCAACATATAGCATGTAGTGGAAAATATCGGGTCAGAACACATACCTAGGAGATGAGACCTGGAAGTCTCACCTCTTATTGTCCTTGTTGGGGAACGTTATCGCCACTACTGCCGGGTGTGAAAGAAAATTGTGGCGGCTATGAAAGGTTAGGCGACATCTGTGGCATCTGCGGGAACGAACTCATGTCATAGCCAGATCGTTCGCACATGAACCGGTACATATGGTTATGATACTGCATACATTGCTCTATGTAGACCCCGAGCACTGTAATTCGGAGATCAGTATTGTACTGGGCTTGGCGTAGAACTTGGTTATCTAGTTGAACATTCCGGATATCTTGAGAAATATGTGCTACATTATTCGGAGCTTGCCTGGGCACCTCAGGAACAGGGGCCTCAGAAGGCCCAGCCTCAGCTTCTTGTTTTTCCCTTTTTCTTTTGCCCTGCCTCGGCGCTCTCTCTTTCCACATTCGGTTTATCGATGATTGATCAATTTGAAGGATAGGGGCAACAAATTATCCACTCCAATTTCAACACTGGCTTAACTAAAAAGTTCAATAAAGAAAGATGGAAAAGGAAGACCTGCTTTCGTTGATCGGGCGACATGGAGAATCGATGAATAGATCAACTCGCCTACATTAATCGGCTCCTTGGATTGGATTGGATGGAGCACCTGAGTCCTCTCCTTGGAGACATCAGAGTAGTGAGCAGTTGGAATGAGATTCTCGCAAATGAAATAATGCCACACCTTCGAAATTGGATTTAGGAATCTTGCGGGAAAATTTACTGGCTTCGACCCCACTGGCAACGGCGCTAGCGGATAACATTTCTGAAATCCACCGGAAGAGCTGCCACGGGTCCAAAGTCACGTTGTTTGATGCAAGCTCTATTGTGGTCATGCCTCTGGTAATGTTCTTCTGCAGCCTTGGATACAAACTTTGTAGAATCGAAATCCGGAGGAGATTCCGATGCTTCTCCTCTTCTTGGCCTTTTTGTCGCAACCTTTTTCGGTATGTTCTCTAGCAATCACAATCACATAATAGAATAAGGCAATCAAAACCGAACAATGCAAATTAATTTTAAGAGTTCAAACCGTCATGAGTACCCCCTATTCACAATGTGCATAAACTAACTAGAATGTTTTCACACAAAAATCCGATAATGTAGCTAACAATTCTTTTCCACACATTTCAAAATCCATATCTAAAGATAATCATTACCAAAAATCGAGCACAAACCCATAAATAAAAGAAATTTCGCAAAAAATGGACCTAGGGTTTGGGGTTTATTCCAAATTCAACAATTTTTACAATGTAGATGCAAATCATCCTATAATTTCATCATAGACATGAAATATAAGTTGAAAAACACTAAATTTATGGAAGAAATAAGACCAATAGGCTTGAAACCCATCGAAATTGCTCCCTATGGCCGAAAACCCTAAAAATCTGAAAATGAGGGTTGAATGTTCGGATTTGGTGGATGATTTGAGGTTTAAATTTGTAATATAGAATGAGGAAAGTGAAATTTTTGGGTTTTGGAAAGGTTTGGTGGAAGAAATCTAGAGAGGTTTTGGGTTTTGGGATTGTGATTTTCGGAAATGTGAAGTAGTGGCCCTCTTTAATTTTGAACAGACGGCTTCGTCGCCGCTGCGGTGAGGACTCACCGCTGCGGAGACGATGCGCTGAAAAGTTTTTAAAACCCTCTGTTGCGTTACCGCCGCGACTGTGGCTTCTTCGCTGCGGCGGTGACCCATTTTCAATTTTTGGCAAAACACTCTGTTGTGTCACCCTGCGGCGATGAGGTTCTCCCCGCGGCGGTAACCTTTTTGCTGATTGTTTTCATTTTTTCTCAACATAACTCTTCACTATTTGTTTTCACCTTACTATTTCATCAACTTTTGAGTTCAAAACACAACTCGGAATATCCATACTCTTACATTTATCACCAAACATATTCCAAGACCTTTACGACCTCCAAAATAAAATAATTTAATACAAAAGTTGGGTTGTTTCATACCCTTGAAGACATATCAAAAAGAGTTGCTTAATTTAACGTCCCTAGCTGGACGTTGTGAATTCCGGCCGAGCCTTCAACGAGAGAGATGTTCTCCACCACTCGTTCTTCGTCTTTGAAGTAGTGCTTGATCCGTTTCCCGTTGACTCAGAAAGTTCATCCGTCTTCGCCTTCCAATTCGACAAAGCCGAAAGGAAATACTTGTTTGATCCGGAACGGTCCAGACCACCTAGACTTCAACTTTTTGGGAAAGAGTCTCAGCCTTGAATTAAATAACAGAACTTTCTAGCCTGGACTGAAATCCTTCCTGACTATCATTTGATCATGTCACCTCTTCGTTTTATCTTTGTACAGCTTGACATTTTCATAAGTTTCATGCCATAATTCTTCCATTTCATTCAATTGGAAGAGATGTTACGCACCAAAAGCCTTTAGGTCAAAGTTGAGTTTCTTTATCACCCAGAATGCACGGTGTTCTAATTCAACGGGCAAATGACACACCTTCCCAAACACCAATCGATACAGCGACATGCCGATCGGTGTCTTAAAAGCCATATGGTACGCCCATAAAGCATCATCAAGCTTCACCGACCAATTCTTGCGATTTGTATGAACCATTTTCTCGAAAATTAGCTTGATTTCTCGGTTAGAAACTTCAGCTTAGCCATTTGTCTGTGGGTGGTATGGTAGCACCACCTTATGCCTAACCCCATACTTTGCCAACAAAACAT
This sequence comes from Eucommia ulmoides, assembly GCA_016647705.1. NCBI lineage: Eukaryota > Viridiplantae > Streptophyta > Magnoliopsida > Garryales > Eucommiaceae > Eucommia > Eucommia ulmoides. The sequence continues at coordinate 11,460,435 of CM028333.1, read as the reverse complement.
TAAGCATTTTGTTACAGAAGTGGGTTCCCTCATCACTGATTAAGGCTCGAGGTGTCCCGAACCGTGTCATGACGTTTTGTTGAAGGAACTTTAAGACCACTTTGACATCATTTGTAGGTGTTGCCACGGCCTCGACCTATTAGGACACATAATCCGCCGCTAACAAAATATACTCATTGCCAAAAGACGGCGAAAATGGCCCCATGAAATCAATTCCCTACACATCAAATAACTCAACATCAAAAATAGATGTCAATGGAAATTCATGCCTTGTCGATATGTTACCTACCCTTTGGCATCTATCACAAGTTTTCACAAACGTGTATGAATCTTTAAATAAAGAAGGCCAGTAAAAACCTGATTGGAGCACTTTCGCTGTTGTCCGAGTCACACCAAAATGGCCGCCACAAGGCGATGAATGACAATTATAGAGAATTCTAGCCATCTCCTCTTCCGGAACACATCTCCGGATCACCTGATCAACACATTTCTTGAATAGCAACGACTCGTCCCACAAATAATACTTTCAATTGAAAAGGATTTTCTTCCTTTGGGCTCTAGTCAAATCGGGTGGTAACATATTACAGGCAAGAAAATTCACAATGTCCGCATACCACGGAAGTGTATTTTCAACTGAGAATAGTTGTTCGTCAGGGAACACCTCCGTGATGCTAGTCTCCTCACCAACATCTTCTTGAATCAACCTTGACAAATGGTCGGCAACAACATTCTCACTCCCCTTTTTATCCCTTATTTCAGCATCGAACTCTTGCAACAAAAGAATCCACCTTATCAATCTCGGCTTGGCGTCTTTCTTTGCAAACAAGTACTGGATAGCTGCGTGATCCATGTAGACGATCACTTTTGATCCTATGATATAAGATCGGAACTTATCACAAGCAAAAACAACAGCTAGCATTTTTTTCTCAGTCGTGGTGTAATTTTCTTGGGCATCATTCAATATCTTACTTGCATAATAGATTGATCGGAAGATCTTCTCCTTCCGTTGGCCTAACACCGCACTAACGGCATAGTCACTCGCGTAGCACATAATCTCAAATGGTATCTCCCAGTCCGGAGCGACCATTATAGGAGCCGTGATCAACTTCTCATTTATTGCCTTAAAAGCCTCCATGCAAGCCTCATTAAATTCAAATGAAGTATCCTTCTCAAGAATGTGACATAACGGCTTCACCATTTTCGAGAAGTCCTTAATAAAGCATCGGTAAAAATCGGTATGCCCCAAGAAACTTTGAATTCCTTTCACATTAATCGGTGGCGAAAACTTCTCAATTGTTTCAATATTTGCTCGGTCCACCTCAAGCCCCTTTGAAGAGAGTCAATGACCTAAGACGATCCGCTCTTTAACCATAAAGTGGCACTTCTCCAAATTGAGAACTAAATTCTTCTCTTCATATCGGTCAAGAACAAGCGTCAAATTGTATAAACAGTGACCAAAAGACAACCCAAAGACTGAGAAGTCATCTATGAAGATTTCCATTTTCTCTTCCACCATATCCGAAAATATTATCATCATACACCATTGAAAAGTTGTCGGTGTATTGCAAGGGCCGAACGACATACGTCTATAAGCAAACGTCCCATACGGGCATGTGAAAGTAGTATTTTCTTGGTCCTTTGATGCAATGGCTATTTGATTATTCCATCAAGAAAGCAATTGTACTCATATCCGGGTAATCGATCAAGCATTTGGTCAATGAAATGAAGAGGAAAATGATCATTCCTCGTCGCCTTATTCAATCTTCTATAATCAATGCACACACGCCATCCTGTGATGGTCCGTGTAGGAATAAGGTCGTCCTTATCATTTTTTACCACCGTCATACCTCATTTCTTGGACACCACTTGCACAGGGCTAACCCACTCACTATCGGATATAGCATATATAATTCCTGCATTCAAGAGCTTTAATACCTCCGCTTTCACCACTTTTTTCATAGCCAGATTTAGCCGCCGTTGATGTTCAATTGAGGGTTTAAACGCATCCTCCATCAAAATCTTATGCATGCAAATTGAAGGGCTAATTCCTTTGATATCTGATATAGACCAAGCAAAAGCGGATCGATGTCACTTCAAGATTCTCGGCAACTTACTATCCTCTTCTTCTATCAAAGATGATGAAATTATAACCGGATTAGTTGAATTCTCTCCCAAAAAGATATATCGAAGATGCTCCGGTAATTGCTTGAGTATTAATCCACCGTGAGGCGGATTTGATTCATCGGGAGAGTTTACAACTTCTTCAATCTCCGCCATATGAATAGGATCCTTTACGTCTTTAGATTGAGCATCCAAAGTCAGCACGTAATCCACAACATCAAGTTTCGTGGTAGAGCCGTCCTCACCAAGATCCCCCATATATAAGGAATTTGTGAGAGTATACTCTAATGAATCCGTCTCCATATTTAGAAGAAAGAGCTCCCTCACGCAAGAGTCCACAACATCAACTCGATTGCATTTGAGAAGTTCATCCGAAAAGTTCATAGTTTTAAAAATGTGGAACTTTATCTCTTCATCATTCACCCTTAACGTCAGATTTTCATTGTGCACATCGATTAAGGCCTTTCCCGTTGCAAGAAAAGGTCTTCCTAGGATGATCGAGATTTCTCTATTTTCTTCCATTTCTAGCAAAACGAAATCCACCTGAAAAATGAATTTGTCGACCTTCACTAGCACATCCTCAATGATACCTTTAGGATAGGTTAACGAACGATCCACCATTTAGAGAGAGATCATTGTCGACTTTGCACTCCCAAGTCCTAACTTTCGATAAACAGAAGAAAGTATCAAATTAATATTAGCCCCAAGATCACAAAGAGTCTTATCAAAATGAGATTTTTCGATAGTACACGGAATTATGAAACTACTCGGATCCTTCAATTTGGTAGGAAACTTCCTTTGTAGTATTGCACTATATACCTCCGTTAGATTCACCGTTTCGTACTCCTCCAACTTTCGCTTCTTTGTCATGATATCTTTCAAGAACTTGCCATAGTTGGTCATTTGCTCCAATGTATCCGCAAAAGGAATGTTAATGTGAATCTTCTTGAAAATTTTAAGAAAATTTTCAAATTGTACATCCAACTTCCTCTTTTGGAACCTTTGAGGATAAGGCAATGAAGTAAGTAGAATCGGTGGATTTTTTGAAAATGTTACTTGCCCCGGCATCACCCTTTCATCTCTTCTTCTCTTGGTTCTTCTCCTCATTCAAGTCTTCACTCGGCTTCTCCTTTCTTTCATCGATTTTACTTCAACTTCCTCCTCCGCAATTATTCTTGGTTCATTATGATGAAACTCATGACTCACTCCCGGCTCGTTTTCCATTGGCTTGCCCACCTCCACTTCTCTTCTGCTCCTCAATTTAATCGCCTTGCATTCCCTAGGGTTGGTTTCCATGTTGTTTGAAAACTTTCCTTTTTGTTGTTCTTGGATGGACCTAACAAGCTGCGCGATTTGAGTTTCTAAAGACTTCACCGTGGCATTGGTGTTTGTACAAGTTGTATCAATTGAGTCAAGCCGTGTTTCATGTTTGTTCAGTCAGTTATACGTCTCACGCATCATAGTCTGAGTCTCCTTCATAAACGAACCCAATACTTCATCCAAATTTGATTTTAAATTATACATCGGTGGTTGTTACATTTGACGATTAGATTGCATCGGATATCCTGAAACTTGGTTTCCATAACCTGGAGGTGGCCGCAAAGAGTTCTGGTTATTCGCATAAGAGAAGTTCTCATGGTTGCGAAGTCCAGGATTGTAATGAGTTGGAATGTTGGTAGCGGGCCTGAAAGTATAGGCTCAATTGTTTAGAAAGTGGCATTTCTTAAACTCATTATCAAAGCCATTTTGAGAACTACTTGCAATGGTCTCCTCCCCTTAACTTGTCAAAGCACATTTTTGTAGACAAAGCGACCAATTGTTTCGAGAGCTTGGATACTTGGGCGGATAAAGTGGCAATATGGTCAGATTCTTGAATAAAAGAGACCCTTCTCCCCGTGTTCTACTCATTCGGCCATTGGTAATTGTTAGTCTCCATTTCTTCCAACAACAAATTAGCTTCAATTGGGATTTTGGATAACAATGATCCTCCCGAGGCAGCATCAACGATCGTTCTGGTTTGGCCGTCCAACCCGTTGTAAAACAATTGTGTTTGAAACCAATCCTGATACCCGTGTTGAGGACACATTCGCAATAGATCCTTGAATCGATCCCACGCTTCAAATAACTGCTCAAAGTCTCTTTGGTGAAACTGCACAATTTTGCCTCGGAGTTGAGAAATCTTGGAAGGTAGAAATAACTTAGTGAGAAACCTTTGAGCAAGGTCCTCCCAAGTATTTATGCTTCTCGGTTGGATAGATTGGAACCAATCGCGTGCTCTATCACGTAATGAGAAAGAGAATAATCTCAATCGGATAACATCCTCTGCAACACCATTGATCTTCACAGTGTCATATATCTCCAGAAAGATAGCCAAGTGGACGTTGGGATCCTCATGAATATTACCGCTATATTGGTTTTGTTGAACCATGTTGATTAGGGCGGGCTTTAACTCGAAATTGTTCACTTGGATTGGTTGCCTCTGGATGCCTGAATAATTATCCAGCATCAATGGTCGATAATAGTCCCTAAGGACTCTTTCTGGACGCTCTTGTTCCGGAGGCTGGAGTGCTTGCGGCTCCGGCGGTTGTGGGACGTTTTCACCTCCCCCGGCCATAGTGGTAAATTTCTCCTCTTTCTGTTTACTAATTCGTTTACTACGCCGTATGCACTGCTCAGTTCAAACAAATAAATCAAATAAACAAATGAATTGAATGAAATTAAAAGCAAACGAATTATCATGATTAACATTCAACTACTTGATCACAATATCAACCCAAATTAAAAACACCGTTCCCCGGCAACAGCGCCAAAAACTTATCCGCGCGAGGATTCTTCGATCCTCGCGGTAATGTGACTATTCGCAAGTGTACAAGGTTAAAGTTTTAATATAATGGATCTCTTAAGATCGGATATCATTCCACTGGGAATGGTGTAATTTAGTTGAATATAGTGATTGGCATAGTCTCATATTATCTCGACTAATTAAAAATTGTTTGTATTCTATTTAATCTATTAAGATAAATGACAACTATTAGGTTAGTTCTAATTACACTAATTACTTAGGTATTGATTTCTTTCACATAATGCTTACTTGACTTCATTTAGTTAGCTATAACGGTGTTTATCTATTCCGACAATCTCTGTATCTACAACTTCTCCGCTACCTCTCCCGAGTGTAAGACGGAGGATTGCACAACTTCGTGTCAACGAAGAAGTCCCCCTCAATGCCTTAACGACCTTAGGTCGCGTGAGTTTTGAGCCAACGTCATGGATTGGATACATTCTAACGCTCTCCCGGGTCATTAGAACATCACGTTACATTTACCCTAGTCCGAATCCAGGGTTACCTCTCCCGAGTGTCAAACTTCGTATTCTCAGTTTATCAATACAAGCATAATATCAAGAATAACGGTAAACACAATCGAATTTAGAAAAACATCCATTAAAGAAACATTAATTCATTCAAACTAGCATTTACATGATTTCAACAACACCTAAGTAACATTTAACTAATACTACATGATCTTAGCGATATACCATACAAAACAAGAATGATTCAACTTCTTTAGATATGGAAAAGTAATTACAAAGATAAAAACAAGAGAAGAATGATCAAATCTGAGAATAGAACGGTCCACTATCGCCCTTAATCGCTCCACCAATGATTCATCTTTACCCAAATGATGAATCTCCTCCTTGATCTCTCAAAGATAGCTTAAGAACTCTATATTAGGGTTAGGGATGCTCAACAACCTTTTTCAGACATGTGGGAGTGGTATTTAAAGGCCTAATGTTTCAAAAATATCTAAACAAATATTTTCCTTTGTGCAGAGTTGTCTGCCGCGGCGGTTGGGATCATCGCTGCGACGATGGGTGAGTCGGTTAGTGCACCGCTGCGGCGGTGGGATTCCTACTACGGCGGTGAAGCTTTTTATGAATTCTCTGTTGTTTCACCGCCGCAGCGGTGGATTCTATTGCTGCGGCGATGGAGCCTTTAAGCTTGTTTCATAATTCTCTGTTGTTTCACCGTCGCGGCGGTGGAGCCTTTAAGCTTGTTTCATAATTCTCTGTTGTTTTACCGCCGCGGCGGAGGATCTACTGTTGCGGTGGTGACTTACTGTTATGAAACTTTATCTTTTTCCTTCATTTATTCGCCGTTCTCCCACCGTTTTACTTGCTTATAACTCGTTTACATCCCTACACCTGAATAACATAAATACTAACAAAAACACAAAAAAAAAAAAAAAAAAAAAAAAAAAAAAACACTCGAAAATTGGTAAATTTGGTTTAGAAATAGATAGGTATTTTACACCTATCAGGGGTGAATTGGGTAATTAAAAATATATCAGAATAAAACTTGAATAAATTAAATAATTAATTTTATGTCTAAATTAATTATTATCTTTATACCACAGCGGAATTATAATAAATCTAAGTGCACACCCAAATAGTAAAAATAGCAAAGTAAAATATAGCAGCACTCAAAAGATTTATACTGGGTCACCAAGCTACTCTTGGCTAATCCAGTCCTCCAAGCTCTACGGAGGGCGCACCCACTAAAACGAAGACCCCTTTAAAGATAGGAGCCAAACCCGCACACTGATTCTTTTACAAGCTTAGAATCAACCTTTACAATATTCTTTTCTCAGGCTAAGGAAGAGCCTGTACTTTTTACAGGCTACAGAATAATCTAATTCTTTCTAACACTAAGGCACAAGAATCAAACCTCACAAAACACTCCAAGTATCCTTTTTACAGGTAAGGATTGAACCTTTACAAAACACTCAAAACGCAATTCTTATCCAGGAAGAATCACTACCTCAATCTCTTTACAGGAAGAGACTGAAACCTAACTACCCTTAATTAAATATCCCCAATGATATTTAACCCGTCATAACTCACCAATACAAAAATTGATAAAAAGTAAATCTCACTCGAAACTTCTACCACCCTAGATAAACAATAACTCGATTAATATCTCAATTAGTGATAGAAATATGTAAGATACAAAAATATGATTTTAACAAGAATATGGGTAACAAATTGGAGCACGTAATCAGATTCAAGAAATTATTTGTAAAAATATTTTCTTAAAAAATTAGAAACAATTTCTAAAATCAATTTCTAAATATAAAATAATAAACAAGCAATAAGCAATATGGAAATATCTCACCCGGAATCCACAGAAATAATGATTAGAATAATGTAGCTTCAAATCTGGTATCAGCAAAAATTAATCACAATTGATTCTCAGAATCACTCTTAGAATAGCTTACAATATCGTAGAATGATAACTCTTGTAAAAGCTCTCTCAAAATGATATAGAATTATTGACTCTCTTAGAATTATTAGCATTGCTAGTGAAATTCACAGGTCTATTTAAAGGAACATGTAATCAGCCTTCTGACGGCTAGTTTGCAAGTGTCATGACAATTAAAAACTATTATAAACCCCTTATATCATAAAGACTTTATTTAGGTTCAATTTCACTTAACAACATCTTTCAAATCTCTTAATTAAACCCCCAAAGTATTTCTCAATCTTAATAAATAAGTATAGAATCTATTTCAAGTACCTAATTAAGAAACATTAATATTTAATAAACTATATTAATAAGATTTAATTAGTATATGAACTATATCTTAAATATAGATAATATTCCACAAATCTCTCTCAAATCCCAATAAAAAATGACTACTTTTGGATATAATCTCGGATCAAACTATATCCTGAAATAGCGTGTTCGATTGACTGCCCAACTCAGGTTGCAGCCAAACCATCACCGCGGCGTGCATAGGTCGACCGCCCGATCGACTCACAGATTCAGAGAGTTCAGTACTACTTCACCGGTCGACCTATCGGTCGACTTGTTGATTTAGAGAGTTCAGCCTTTTTGGCTAGTTGACCTATCGGTCGACTTAGAGATACAAGATGTTACAGCTTCCATGTTCGGTCGACTCACCAGTCGACTGCTGTGCTTGGATCTCTTATCTGAATACGTTTTTAACTTATTTTCTTTTACGTTTTCGCCCATTTAACCATTTAACCATTTTCTTATCTTGATTAGCTCCAGTAATATTCTTATATTCCATTTTAGTTATTCAAAATTATTTCTTCTTATTTTACAAAAGAGCAAATAATTTAACTTAATCAAAACACAAATAAAAGATAAAATACATTTTGTGCCATGTGTGTGTTCCTAAATGGGATATTAAGAGTTAAGATTCACTTGGGTTGTTTTTCCTAATTTCTTCAAACTCTTAATTCTTTTTCATTATCTTGACATCTTCATTTTTCATCCATTTAATTTGACGTCTTCATTACTGGAACTTTAAATCACTAAAACACTCAATTAAATATTAATTTCATCAAAACATCAATACTTAATTATTCATCAAAATCTTAGAATCAACACACATTTTTTCATTGGCGCTTCTATAGGTCTTCTATGCACATACTCAAACCATCGTAAACAATTTTCTCTAATATTCTCTTCGATGAGTGTTATTCCTAAATTCTTCCTAATAGTTTCATTCTTAATTTTATTCATTCTCGTTTTCCCACTCATCTATCGCAGTATCCTCATTTCTGTCACCTCAATTTTCTTGATATGTGTCATTTTTACCGCTCAACATTCTGAACCATACAGAAGCCGCTGGTCTTATAACAGTTTTTAGAATTTTCCTTTAAGTTTCAACGGAATTCTACGATCATAAATCACCTCAACTACACTTCTCCACTTTAACCAACTTGCCTTGACTCTATGCGTAATATCCTCTTCGATTTCGCCATTATTTTGAATCATTGAATCTAAATATCTAAAATGATCAACTTTTGGCATCTCCTCATCTTCAATTTTGACCGCACCAACATCTCTCCGGATATTATTAAAATTGAAATGCATGTATTCCGTATTATTTTTACTAACCTTCAAACCTTTAAATTCTAAAATTTCTCTTCATTTTTCTAACTTAGTATTAATACATATTCTATTTTCGTCAACTAATACTATGTTATCTGCAAACAACATACTCCAAAATACTCCATCTTAAATATGTTTAGTGATCTCATCCATCACTAGAACGAAGGAGTAAAGATTTAAAGATGATCATTGATTTACAAACTATTGATAGGAAATGCACAAACTATTAATATAGACTTATATCAAGGATCAACTTTAAGTCTTTACTTCTTCGTTTTAGTGATGGATGAGCTCGTAAATTTATCTATCTATTTCAAAAAAATTGCTCGGTTCATGAAAAACACTTATGATTCAATTGGTAATTTTGGATTAAAAAAAAAAAAAACTCTCCAATGAACGCTCCGTAGTTAATTACTTTAAAAATTAAATTTGATAACTACTAATGAGATGGGTTTGGTTTGACTTATTGGTTTTTATCTAACCAATAAAATAAGTTTTGGACAAATTTCATTTGGACAAGACTAACCTACAACGGTTATACCATACAACTCACAAGTTCGCTTTGAAGAAGTCGCAAAGTTTTAGACGAACTTGTAATTTTTTGAAAAAAACTTGCCACCTGTAACTTATAATTTTTTAGACGTACTTATAATTTTTTTAGATAAACTTATAATTTCTTTAAGATAAATTTATAATTTGCGTGCGATATCCAATACAGCCGTTATATTGAGGGAGGATCCATTTCATTTTGAACGAATATTTTGAACATTTCAACAAACAATATTTAACCATGTCTGAATTATTGCAAAAGTCTATGTTCGGTGAAATTAAGATATTGTCTTTTTGTCAAAAATTCGAAATTATGATACGATCCTAAGTGCCAAAATACGTGTCACTTAAACAAAAATCCACGTCATCGATCCGCGAGAAACCAGCGGCGACGATCAAAGACCGTTCAATCCTGAGCTGAAGAAATAATTAACCGTCCGATCTTCTCTCTAACGATCCACTGATAAATCTTGCTTTTAAAATCCCACCCGTCACTTTTTCTTATCCTGATTGCTTCTCTCTCTCCAAGCTCACTCTCTCTCTCTCTAGAACCTCTCCTTCTCCAACTACTCACATGGCCACTGAAGAGCACGAAGAACAAGCGCTCCCCCGCAAACCACCCAGCGACACCGTTCCCGCCCCATCTTCGCCGCCAGTTCCTAATTATCCGGAGGTAAAAGCTGAATTCCTCTTTTAATTGTTGGTTTCCCCAGCTATAATTAGCTGTTTTTCCCAATTTTCCCCGCCCAATTGCGCTTGATTTTACGCTTTTCCGCTAATTCAAGAAATAATCAGATTTTTCTTCAATTTTCGCCACGTTCAAGCACCATTTTCGCTTAATTTGATGTGAAATTGTGATTTGTGAATCATTTTCGGTTTGCTTGCGCCATTTTTTGGGGTTTTCTCCCTAGGGTTCTTAAAATAGCAATTTCATGGCGTTTGCTAATTTTCGGTTTTTGGGTTGGAAAACAGCTGATATTGGCGGCGATTGAAGCGTTGAATGAAAAGGAGGGTTCCGACAAGACGGAAGTAACGAAACACATCGAGTCAACATGCGGCGATCTCCCGCCGGACCACCCGACCCATATCTCTCATCACCTCAACAAGATGAAGCAGGACGGCCAGCTCGTCATGGTCAAGAATAATTACCTCAAGCCGGACCCAAATGCGCCACCGCGACGCGGCCGCGGCCGCCCTCCCAAGCCGAAATCTCCGATGAAGACTGACACAGTGGTTAGTACGCCGAGACCGAGAGGCCGGCCGCCGAAGGCAAAGGACCCTTTAGCATCTCCGCCCCCCCCGAAGGAGACGACGTTGAGTGGAACTGGTAGAAAACGGGGAAGGCCACCGAAGACGACGGGTGCGAGCGGACGGCCGGCGAAGGTGAAGCCACGAGTTGCAGCTGCTCCCGTGGGGGCTTAATTGAAATAAAAACGTAAAATGTGGGGCAAGTTTTTCTTTTTCGTTTGGAATAATGAATGAGTCCTTGTACTTGTGTTTAATTTACCTTCGGTTCTTAAATCTAAACTAGAGTTGAGATTTGAGAATTATGTGAAGAAGTTTTTGTAATCGGCAATGTAAATATAATGCCGCGGCTTTTGTGTTGATGACACTTCGCCGATGTACTATGTTCTGCCATGATTTTTAATGAATATTTTTCTTGGTGTTTGATTGATTGGAGGTTGGAATATAATTAGTTAATTCAATTTGATTCCAAAATTTATAGTCTAACGGTTATATAACACTTCTTTTTGGAAGGTTTAAAATTCAACCTACTCTTCAAACATATTATGCGAAAAAAAATAAATTGTATTAGTATATTTTTTTAGGGCGTTTATGTGATAAGTCTCTTATTTTATTTTTAACTAGCGTATAACACGTGCCTGAAGGCACGGGTGTAAAAGAAATTGAACCTATTTTTTTTGTATATATATATAATCTCCTATATTTACACAACATTCTAATGGCAAAAGAAACAGAGGAGCTCGGAGGTCCAACAATGACAAATGCGGAGTCAGTGATGGAAGAGAAGATTCACCAGTGCCCTATTTGTTTTTGTCTTTTTTCTTTCGGTCAAGCACTCAACGGCCATAAAAGAACACATGGAATTGCTTCATTGACATACTCTTCTTCCTGCTACTACTACTAAAGTAAATCATCTTCACCTTCATCACCATTTTTATCCTCAAAATACTTTCGAAGAACCCATAATAAAAATAAAATAAAATTTACCCATATAATATAGCACGTGCATCTCACGTGCTAAAATCCGTCCAAATTAACACTACTATTTGATAAAAGGGTTACATAAAAAATCGGCAACAAAAAAAAGGATGACATTGAAAATAAAATAAAATTGCAGGGCTATATAAAAAACAAATAGCAAATAGGAGAATAAAAAATATATAATTTGTCCAATCAATAAAAAAATCAAAATTAAATTATTATTTCATTTTTAATCCTGTTTATTAGAATTTATGAAAACATTAATATTCAATTTCTTAATAGATCAAAAAACTAAGAAATTAAATCAAATCTATGAATATATTTGTTAGAAAAATCAAAGAAAAAATGAGAGATTAACAGAAATGAAAAACTAATAAATAAAAGTACTCTAATTGCCATTGCGTATGAAGATACTGTAAGCTGTGGTAGACCATGGTGGAGCGACTGAAGTGATCTTTGCACCACAGTACATAAGATGGAGATGGCTTTTTCTTCTTCGTGTTGTATTTGTTTTCTTGCATTTTGTCCCCTAAAAATTGAATAATTGGCAAATTTTGGAAAAGAATTGAAACATTTTTTAATTTTCTTCCTAGATTTTTATTTTTTGCCTCAATTTTTATTTTTATTTTGTTGGAAACACAAACAAAAAAGGGAAGTAGAAACAGTAAGGCGGCATTTGTTTAGTGTTTCTATTCCCAAAAAAGGTAAGAACAAAAATAGAAATATGGGAACGAAAAATATGTTCTTGTTTTTTACCCAATTCTTAAGAAGAGAACAAAAACCAAAATTTGGGAACAAATAAAAACACTAATCGAGTAGACTGACCCAAGTACTTGGCGGCAGCTTTCGTCAAAGCTCTACCGGAATCAGCAACAAGGATGGCAACCATCATTAACTTGCTTGCATTCTAAAATTCCAAACCCAAAGAAAAAATTAATCACATAAAAAAATGAAAAACAAATGATTAAGAGGTTGGAGCTTGGTTTAAATATGAACAAATTCATGTGGCAAATATGAACAAATTCAATATCTAAAACCCAATTTGATGGCAGTGGTGATGAGACTGCGAGATTTTTCCATTCCAATTTCAAGATTTGAAACCCTAAACATTCAGATCTAAAACCCAAATTCGAAAATTTAAAAAATAAAATAAAATCGTAAGGCAGAGAGCATACCTGAAGGTTTTGAGGTCGGCGTGAGCATCAACAGTGGGTTTTAGATCAAATTACATATGGAAGATGGTCCTCATGAGCAAGCCAACACAATTTCTTTGAATTTCTCATGGCGATGGAAAGAGAGAGCGATCACTGGGCATTCAAGAAATTAGGAAAGGAATAAGGAATTATAATGACAAAAAAAAAAAAAAAAAAAAAAACAGAGTAAAAAAAAAAAATTAAAAAATTTGAGCGAATCCCTCAACTGTAATGAAAAATGAATGAAAAAAGTTAATTAAGATGTTTAAAAATGAAAAAAGAAAACAATATTTATTTATGGAAGTAATTAAAGTTTAATTCAAAGGTTAATTAATTAAATTAATTTTTTTAATTAAGGAAATGAGTTAATTATTTGTCCAAAATTGAGTTAATTTCTTTATGTTTGTCCTAGTTATCAAATTTATTTAGCCTCATCAGCAATTTTGTTTGTCCTAGTCATATTTTTTGTCTTAGTCATAAGTTTATCCTAGTCAACTAAAAAATCATCCTGTTTTATATAATAGATTTTTAAAAAATTTATACGCAATTGCAACTTGTGTTTTTGTGTTGCGTATTAAAAAAAGAGAAGTATATTTTTAATTTGTAATTTGTAACTAATATTACATAGACACATATAACTAACATTGCACAGGTGTAAACACATGCATAATTAATATGTAAGCAAAAACTAAATTAAGCGATTAAATCAAAACTTATATTTTAAATGAGACTAATAACATATTACACTCTGGATTTTGGACTAATCACTAATTATTCTTTTTTTTATTTGAATATTACACCTAACATATAATTAGTCTTTTAATTTTATATTTAATATATTTTATAAAAACATAATAAAATTAAAATTTAGTGCTGAAAAATAAAATAAAATTGTAACTTGAAAAATTATTTATGCCAACATCCAAAACTAGTAATGTTCGTCACTCATATTTATTTCAAAACATTGAATAATATATAAATAAACTCCTATAAAAGTTTTTCAAATTTTAAAGCACATGAAATTGAATAAACTCTATATATAATTAATAAATGTACAAAGAGATTTTTACTAAATGGTTGAAAACAGAGAAGGAGATGAAGAGATATGGTTACATATAATTAATTATAATAAAAATAATTATCCACCAAAATGTGGGTAAATTTCAAGAAACCTCATGGCATTTGAAAAACTTACAATAATATTCTCTGTTATTTGGAAAATATCTCACACTCCCTTCCTTGTGATGTTAAACATAAAATTACTTATTTATCTTTTTTACTATAATATTAAAAATTATTTAAAACTATCTAGTAAAAGCATTGCTCTTATAACCTTCTATAGATTTAATATTTTGGTCAACATAGATTTTTTTTTTTTTTTTTTAATTTTGTTTACATAATATATTTTCAATTAGTTTGTTATATTCCTTTTGAGATCAAATGGTGAGTGTTACATTTTTTTAGTATTTAAATAATGTTTATTTATTTTGAGAATTAAATAATATTTATTTATGTAATACATCTTCAATTCTATTTTTTTCTTCTACTTTTAAGATCAAATTATGGTTTTACTGATAATTTAGCATTTAAAGAATACTTGTTGTGGATTTTTTAAAATTTTAAATTATTTTAAAAATTAAATATTTTTTTACTTATGTAATTTAGTTATTGTTTATATATAAAATTATTATATTTTTTTTTAATTATTTGGTGAAGTATCCATATATGAATTTATTTAGTAATAGTTTCACTTAGGTTCAAAAACAATGAGTTTATATATATATATATATATATATAAATTTTTAAGAGGGCTATTTTTTAAAATAAAAAGTATAATAAGTGAATTATTTATAGTTTTTTATTATTATTGTAAAAAAAAAATATCTTTTATTTAAATGGAAAATCTCACTATTGGAATTATAAAAAAAAAAAAATTAAAATTCTTTGAACCCACTATATTAATAGTAAATAAGAATTAAATTCACTCAAATTATTATATTAATGATAAATATTTAAAATTTATTTAAACAAAATAAAATGTCAAAAGAAAGAGAAATTCAGGAGAATTAAGAGAAAATAATTTTGTGAGCTCTTATTCATTTTCAAGTGTAGTATTTCAATTTTAGTTTCTTATATAGATTTTGTATTGGGTAAAATATACTATTTTGATTTATGAATAATAATGTGCCTAATAAAAATTTGGAGTTGTATTATAATCATGTTAACAGAATAAATTAATTATTAATAGTTAATTTTATTTTGGTTAAGTAATCATTTATCTAGTGTGTTGGAATTAATAAAATTGATATTTAACAGGTAAATTATAGTTAAAAAATTCTTATAAAATTTTAGCCAATCTTTTCATATCAGGAAGGAATACTAACTAGGTAAAATGGTTATTGTTGGTGTTGAAAAATGGCGAGTAACCAGTAGTATGGTCTGGAAAGGCACGACACATTGCGAGATTAGCGATGGCGTGGTGGACTGGAGAATCTGAAGATTTTGACGCCTTGGAAGTGACCGCAATTCGACTTGAGCTCTTGGACCCGACTTGAGATCTTATTTAGACTCCGAGATGAATACTTTTCCGGACTCTGTTCCAATCTCCGAGCTGAGCTCCACTCTTTCACTTTGAGCACCTGCACACAGATTCACTGGGGTTGTGCCCGGTAAATTCCCTCTGGCGTGAGAGTAAGTATCCAGGAAAAAGGGCAAAGAGTACTCTAGTGTGAGTAGAGAGTATGTACCTTTGGGCATTGGATGCCATGGCGTATTTATTGGCGCTGGGCTCAATTAGCGCTACATGATTAGGGAGTTGAACTCGGGTTAATTAACTTAATTCGTCTGGCAGTCAATGAGCTAGCAGATTAGGGCTCTAAACATATGGATTGGGCTTTTGGGCCCATTTGCAGAAGTCCATGGGCCGGCTCACTCGAAATGGAGAGTAAGAGCTTCAAAACGGCTTGGAGAGACCCCAAATATGGAGAATTCGAGCTGAGAGTACTTGGGCTCGTCAGCTCGGCTCGGACTCCATCAGCTCGGTACAACGATCTTTAGTTTGGCCTAAAGATCTTCAAGGATAATATGAGAGGCCCGATTGGAGGGAATTCTGGCTCCTAGCTAGGCTGTTTTCCCATACTTGTTGCGATATTCTCCATATGGCGTATGTGACGAAATTCCCTCACATCAATTGGCCCCCAAGTTCTGAAGGCGAGAATGGAACGTGATGGGCTTGGGACTTTCATGAATGAATTTCGCATAGACTCAGCCTTTGCTCATTGTTGTTTTGGAGAATGTTGTTATCGTGGTTGCTAATCAATGATTCTGTTGGCTAAAAATACTCGTGGCCTGGTATATTGGAATATGTCGAGGCCGTCCCGTCAATGTCGATTTTGCTTGGCCCATTCGTTTGGTGATTTAACCATCCAAAAATCGAATCTGGTGGCTAATAACCAAATCCGCAGACCCAAAACACATCTCCTAATGGCTTGGAATTTGATTTATTTAATGGCTCACTTGGAATAGAGAGTAGTGTCCTATATTGAGCCCCTCGAGATGATAAGAAGGTGGAAAGGGCGTCAAAATGACTTTGGAAACTTCAAAAACGGTATTAAAAGACCCCAAGTGCGTAGGATCCAAGTTGAGAGTGCTCGAGTTCGTTAGCTTGGCTTGGACTCCATCAGCTCGGCTCGACAATATTCAAAGCGAATTAGAAGGGTCCCATATTTGCGAAATCCGAGCTGAGAGTGCTCGGGCTCGTCAGCTTAAACCAGACTTCAACTTTTATTGGCTCTCTATTTTTAGCCCAGTCCGAGCTGAGAATACTCAGGCTAGTCAACTCAGACTCTTCATCAATCTTCATTGCCTTACTATATTTGGCCAATCTAAGCTGAGAATGCTAGGGCTCGTCAGCTCGGACAAGACTCCAATATTTAAGGCTTTATATTTTGAACATGTCTGAGCTGAAAGTGCTCGGGCTCGTCAGCTCAAACTATTTTTTCAATCTTCAAGATGCTTTCATTTTTTACCATCTCGGAACTAAAAGTGCTCGGGCTCCTCATCTTGGACCAGTCCTCAAACGTCCAAAAAGCTTTCCCAATTTGATCATGTCCAGGCTGAGAATACTCGGGCTTATCAGCTTGGGCCATTTCTCAATCTTCAATAAGCTTCCTATTTTGATCATATCCGAGCTGAGAGTGCTTGGGCTCGTCAGTTCGGACCATTCCTCAATCTTTATTAGGCTTCCTTTTTTGACCATGTCCCAGCCGATAGTGTTCAGGTGATAGTGTTCAGGATCGTCAACTCGGATCAGCCCTCAAACTTCAAAAGACTTTCTAATTTGATAATGTCCAAGCTGAGAGTGCTCGGGCTTGTCAGCTCGGGTCATTTCTTTAATCTCTAAAATGCTTCCCAATTTGATCATGTCCGAGCTAAGAGTGCTCAGGCTCGTCAGCTAGGACCATTCCTCAATCTTTAATGGGCTTCCTATTTTGATCATGTCCGAGCTGAGAGTGCTCGGGCTCATCAGCTCAGACCACTCCTTAATTTTCAATAGGCTTCCTCACTTTGGATGTATCCGAGCTGAGGGTGTTCGGACACGGTATCTCGGACAATCTTTCACACTTGGCCGATTTTGAAAAAGGAAAGGTTTAAGGCTTTTCTATTTTGGATGTATCGGAGTTGAGGGTGTTCGGAATAGTTGCAGCTCAGATAATCTTTCACACTTGGCTGATTTTGAAGAAGGAAGGGTTTGAGGCTTTCCCATTTTGGATGTATCTGAGTTGAGGGTGTTCGGACTCGGTATCTCGGACAATCTTTCACACTTGGCCGATTTTGAAGAAAGAAGGGTTTGAGGCTTCGCCATTTTGGATGTATCCGAGCTGAGGGTGTTCGGACTCAATAGCTTGGATAATCTTTCATACTTAGCCGATTTTGGAGAATGAAAGGTTTGAGGCTTCCCCATTTTGGATGTATCCAAGTAAGGGTGTTCGGACTTGATAACTCAGAGCTCTTAGACCGACTAATTTGTAATAGTTATGATCTAAAAGGTTTCGCTCATGCCAACACTAGGCGCGTGGATGGCACATGCTTTGATTATCTCGCCGCATGTGGTGCGTGTGTGGCACGTGCCCCTACCTAGGCTTTTTAGGGAAGCTAATAGTACAATCAGTGGATAAACGCCACATGGCATCGAGCACATCAATCGATGCAACTGTGACCGTTGGGCTGGGCGACTTTCGTATGGGTACATTTCTTTTTATAAAAAGGGGGCCTCTATATTCATTTGACACTTACAAAATTTTGAGAGCTTTCCCTTCTCTTCAGCATTGGTACAAAATTTCAAGAGTTCTCTCATCTCTTCGGCACTACTACTTTTTTTCTCATTTGTTCGGATAAAATGTCAGTTTCCTCTTCTTCTTTTTCTTCCTCGGGTTCGACCTCTAGCTCAAGGTCCAGTTCCTCGAAATGGACATCCAACAGCTCCCTGTCCTTTAGGGTCGAGCGTCATCCCACTCTAGGAGATGCCTTGTCAACTGCCATGGCCAGGATCCACGAAACGAGCAGTGTGATCCTGTCTATCCTGGTCAACTACGCGGTTGCAGTGAACCATGCCGACGAGAGTAGGGGTGCGTCTACGTCACATGATCTTGGTTTCGGGGTTCTTTTTGGTATCATCACGGTGGCAGAGATTCCTCAGGACATCTCCTTGCCCTAGTTACTTTGTGAAAACGAGGTGCATAATGTTGGGCCGGAGAAGCTCTACATAAAGGTCCCAATCACGAGCTCAATGTGGAACACAAAGACGACTATGAATGAAGAATCCATCCTCAAATGGCAAAGTGAATACTTCTTCCTAGATGGGGTTCAGACTATCGTTCCCGGGCCCAAAGATCGGGCGTGTATGCCACCGGCGAGCTACATAATCATTTACAAGCATCAACTGGAGACAAGTCTCCGATTCCCGATCTACTGGTCAATTCGGGCCCTCTACGCGGAGTATCATTTGCGTCCGTCACAAATTACTCTGAATGGCATGAGGGCCATGGTGGCGTCGTATATCAACTTCCGGGCCGAGGGACTCGAGCCGAGCGTTGAGTTCTTCAAGGCTCTATTCTACCCCAAGCTAGTTTCTCGAGATGCTGGGTGGTGCTACATCTCATCCAGGTCGACCTTCTTGAAGGACTGGGACTCTTCCATTCACAACTGGAAGCCCCAGCTCTTCTATCTCAGAGGGAAGGGTTAGCGGTTTGACCCGGAGAACGACGAAAAGTACCCCGTTCAGATGGAATGGAGAAAATTCTATAAGACTATGGTCCCTCGGGGGGGGATTCTTGTTCTCGGCTTTATCACCATACTCGAACTAATTTCTCTATTTTCCCATTGTGGTTTGTGCGGCGAAAGAAGTACTCAAGAAGTAGCGACCCGAACTGAACAAAGAGCTTATCGAGCAGAGGGACAAGGTTCTAAAGATAGCCTTTAGGGATGTGAATACCCTGATCGAGTCTAATATCTTTACCATCTACTGGTACCTACCACTGGGCACTCCACTCGTTCTCGAGATCCTAGCTGATTTAACCAACAGTATGTGATTTCGGCCCTGTCAATTTTTCATACTTGAAATCTTTTACTCGTGGCTCAACTGCGCAGATCATCTTGTGTAGAACTGGATGCTGCCGGCCTGAACAAAGGAATTTCTAAATATCTTATTGAATATTGCAGCTATGGATAATTCAATGGCTGTCCAAAGGCTGATAGAGAAGAAGGCACGGGAGGCCGCTGAGACGGCTAAGGCCGGTGGCTCGGTGCACACTGGGGGTTCCCAAGCCGACCCAACAACACAAACCTCTCCACCACCGTCCCAGCAATAGCAACAACAACAACAGCGCTTGGTGACGCCTGCCCGGAGCCGTTCTCTGACTCTTCCTGGGGTTGTGATAAGAAAAACCTTGCAGTCGAAGTCGGGGTCCTATCAGTCCACCCGTATCAGGGGCCGAGACACTTCCCCCCCAATTCGTCCGACAAGGGGAAGATGAAGGTCCATGAGGAAAAACACGAGAAACACAAATCGTCAAAGAGGTCCAAACTCATGGCCAGGGCCACCCCTGAGCTGCCGATTGACGGCTCATTCTTCGGGAACCCGAACATAGGTCTCTTATTTGACCTGGCCCTGTTGAGGAGTCCAGAGGTGATGCCGAGCTACTTCCGCCAGATCACCCTTCCCAACGATAAAACCTTGATGGTAGATGAGGACACCGACAGCATCATGTGCTAGGCTGTCTATGACGAAATATCGGTAAGGACTCACATTCTCATTTCAATTCAAGTTTCAATTTTGCTTTCACTAAATTTTGCCCAGTGTCATGACTTTGCCGTTATGGTGCAGTGCATGCTTCAGATGTTTGTCGTCTTTGACAGGATCTCCGAGAAGGCCATGGAGAAGTCCATCATCCGGTCTAAGAAAAAAATAGCAGAGGGAAAGGTAAACCGACTAACTGATGACATCCTACTCGCCACCCAATCTCACAATACGATCTTGCCGCCGAATACATGGATGATGGCCACTAGGACACACTTCGCTTCATCCGACATTAACCTTGAATTCGACTACTCTCAGGTCGGGATGGAGTTCCCCAGCTAAGGGGAACTGGCCATGGAAAAGGTGGCCAAGGAGGCCCAACTGGAGCAAGCCTGGGATACTGAGGCCGAAGAGGGCGATTATGAAGAGGTTGAGGGCAAGGAAGAAGATGGAGATGAGGATGCTGCTGTCGGCATTGTGGACATCGAAGGCGTCTCTGATGAATAATAGGCCCTTCGTCTCTCATGGCGGTCACGGGCGTAGTACTAGATCCTCGGCTTGGATACTTTTGAAGACTTGGTTGAAACCATTTTTTGTTTTTATTTATTTATTTATTTATTTTTGTCTGGCATGACTGTGTACATGGGCATGAACCCCACTAATGTAAGCCCTCATTTTTTAACATAACACATAGAAGATTTTTTGAGCAATCACTTGTGTCGAATTGTTTATCTCTTTTCCCTTATCTTACGATAGAAAAAGTAGGTTGTTTCTCCATTCATCCCGAGACGATGTGCTCGGAGTTATGTGGTTGGCTACTTTGGTAGACTTGAACAACTTTCACTCTTTTTAAAATTCAGAACCCGTGCTGAGCGCTCATAGATCTTAGCTCGGTAGACATTTAGCGGACACCCAAATTCATTGATCCAAGCTGGTGTTGCCCGAAGAGCGGGGCTCGGCCAAATATTCACACTTGGGGAAGTACTCGACGCCATTTGGTTTTGGGGTCTTCACGATCATTAAATCTGAGCTCAGTGCTCGGATTTCATAGCTCGGATAATGTTGCTTGATAACCAAATTTATGGATCTAAGCTGGTGTTTCCCGGAGAGCAAACATTCTTACTTTGGAAATGTTCAACGCCATTTGCTTTTGGGATTTTCTTGGTTGAAAAATCTGAGCTGAGTGCTAGGAGAGCTAGGCTCGGTTAAAATTACACGTTCGTAAAATATTTGTTTTTGTTAAGGCTGCACTCACTCTACCCCCCCAGCTCGTAGCGGGAGTAGTTTCACTGCTCGTACTGCTGGCTAGAAAAGTGCTTCTTTGGGACAGTCCTTAACCTTTGCGGGTTATTCCAATAATTCTCAGAGCCGACACTCTTGATGGGCTGCGTCGGAGTGTCACCTTGGTAGATATGTGTCCGGGCTAGAAGATTGTTGTTTCTTGAAAAGCCATTTCATTGATATGAAAATATGTTACACTTGGTATTAAATTGAATGTTTATAAAATGACCTGATCTCTATAGTAGTACTACTTGAGATGGGCGGCATTCCATAGGTGTCGCAACGGGACTCCCTCTTCTATCTCGAGCTCGTATATGCCTGGCTTTGCAATTCTGGTATAGCGGTAAGGTCCCTCCTAGCTGGGGGCTAACTTCTCTCACGTTTGGCTCTATGGTTTCCAAGGTCACCTTCTTGAGGATGAGATCACCTACTTCAAAGTGACGGGGACGTACCCTTCTGTCATAGTATCGAGCTGCTCGTTGTTGATAAAACGCTTGTCAGACTTTGGCGATTTCTCAACGCTCTACTAGCAGGTTTAAGTTGAGAGCCAGTATGGTGTCATTCATTTCTTGATCCTGATCTTTACTGGCTGTTTTTGAGGTCGGCATTCCGATCTCGAAAGGGATTATGGACTCAGATCTGAACGCCATTGCGAACTGTGTTTTTCCTGTTGGGGTTCGTGAGGTGGTGTGATATGCCTAGAGAATAGGATAAAGATTATCTACCCACCTTCCCTTTGCTTTGTCGAGTCTGGTCTTCAAACTGTGCAAGATTGTTCGGTTGGTGACCTCGACTTGGCCATTGGCTTGCGGGTGACCTGGTGATGCGAAATGAGTTAAGATACCGAGGCCAGAGCAAAACTTTACAAATAAATCATTGTCCAACTGATTGCCGTTGTCGGATACGATCACCTTTGGGATTTCGAACCGGTAGACCATTGATTTACAGACAAAGTCTCTGATCTTCTCTTTTGTAATGCGCCAGGGGCTTGGCCTCGATCCACTTGGTGAAGTAATCAATGGTGATGACCAAGAACTTTCTTTGGTTAGTGCCTTGAGAAAAAGGGCCGAGCAGATCTATTCTCCACTGGGCGAATAGCCATGGGCTCGTCATCGGGAACATGGTTGTTGGTGGTACGTGAGGGTGGGGGCCGAATCGTTGGCACTTGTCGTATATTTTTATGAATTTAGCTGCGTTCTCGAGCATCTTGGGTTAGAAGTACCCTTGTCGGAGAAGTCCCCTCATGGACTTCTCCCATGACGTAGTGAATTTCTTCTAGTCGGAGTTACTGAGCATATGGGCCTGGGAAGGATCGCTGGTATAGGATTCCGTCCATGATGCACTATCTAGCTGACCGGTATCGCATCCTTCTCGCCTCATTACGGTATTCGGGCAGCGTCCCATCTTCCAAGTACTATCGTATCGAATCCATCCAGGTGGGTTGATCATTGAGCTTACAGATTGGTACAACCTGGTTGCATATTGTCATACTTGGAGTGTTTAGGTACTCAACAGGCACACTCTTTTTCAGGGTCCATTCTACCGCCAAGGTGAGGTTTGCCAAGTTATCGGCGTGCCTGTTCTCTTCTCGAGGTATTTGGGTCACTTGGTTTTTTTCAAAGTTCTCCATCAGTGCTTTAACCTTCTCTAGATATGCGGTCATACTTGGGTCCTTAGCTAAATAATCCCTGTTAACCTGGTTGACGATGAGCTGAGAGTCACAGAAGACGATTAGCGCGCTCAAATTAAATTCCCGAGCTAAGTAGAGACCCGCAAGCAGAGCCTCGTACTCGGCCTCGTTGTTGGTTGCTCTAAACCCCAGCCTCAGGGCATATTCGATCTCTTATTTGTCGGGGGCCATGAGCACCATTCCTGTTCTACAACTGTTCATATTAGACGATCCGTCAGTGAAAAGCTTCCATGTGGTTGGATCGGAGTCTGTATTCGAGCTCATGAATATTTTCTTTGTTTCCATGGGTTTTGTTCTCAGGTCGTTAGTAGATGGCTCAGTATCATCCGGGAAGGTAAGCTCGGCAATGAAGTCTGCCAGGATCTAGCCTTTGATGGCGGTCCTGGGGCGGTATTCAATGTAGAATTGGCCGAGCTCGAGGTTATACTTTATTAGTCGTCCCGAGATGTCTAGTGAATGTAGAATCTACCTTATCAGCTGGTCGGTTAGCACAATGATCGTGTGGGCTTGGAAGTACTGTTTTAGCTTTCTCGAGGCCACTAGTAGGATGTAAGCAAGCTTTTCAAATTTGGTGTACCTTGTCTCGACATCCGTGAGGACTCTGCTGGAGTAATAGACCGAATGCTGAACACTGGTGTCTTCCCTTACTAGAGCCACACTAACCGCCTTTGGAGAAGCAAAAATATACAAGTATAGAGTTTCTCCGGTCTTTGGTGTGCTGAGTAAGGGAACCGATGAGAGATACCCTTTGAGCTCCTGGAAAATTGTTTCGCATTCCTCTATCCATCTGAAGATGTTGTTGCTTCCGAGCACCTTGAAGAAGAGTAGACATTTCTCTGATGCTCGTGAGATGAATCGGTTCAAGGCAACGAGCCTCCCTGTGAGCATCTGCACTTCCTTTTTATTTCGAGGAGAGGTTATTCCCAGTACATCATTTATATGGTCAAGATTAGAATCGATTCCGCGCTTGGAGACCATGTATCCGAGAAACTTCTTAGCAGAAATCCAAAGATGTACTTGTTGGGGTTGAGTTTCATACGGTGAGTCCTGAGCTTGTCGAAGCAGTTTTGGAGGTGTTGGATATTGTAGGGGGCCCTTGAGCTCTTGACCAACATGTCATCGATGTAAACCTCCATCATCTGCCCTATCTCTTTCCTGAATATTTTGTTCACAAGCTGCTGGTAAGTCACCCCGGCGTTGACCTTGTAGCAGTATGTCCCTTTGTCCGTGATGAAGGACATCTTGCCGTCTTGCTCTTATCGGGAGAAAACGTAGGGATTTGGTTGTACTCGGCATAAGCATCGAGAAAGCTCAGACGCTCATACCCTACCGTGGCGTCGATGATGATGTCGATTCTCAGTAGGGAAAAAATGTCCTTCAGGCATGCTTTATTCAAGTCCTTCAAGTCGACACAGAAGTTCCACTTGTTGTCAGCTTTGGGTGCCAGGACCACATTCGCGAGCCATTCTAGAAACTTGACTTTCTCCACCACATCTGATTTGATCAACTTATCGATTTCCTCTATCAATAATCTTCTGGTGCTCCGGATGAAACTTTCTTCTTTTCTGTCTCACATGTGGGTGGTGCGGGTTAGCATATAAGCGATGTATCACCACACTTGGATCAATCCCCTGCAACTCATCATGTGACCACGCGAAGACGTCATAATTTTTTCGAAATAGCTTGGTAAGTTCAGCTCTTTGCTCAGGTGCGAGACTAGCTCCGATCCTTACTGTCCTTTCTTTGATTGTTGGGTAGATGGTAATATCCACCACCTCTTCATGTGGGAGGGGACCAGCCTCATTTTCTCGAGGGTCATCGATGGGTGCTGGTTCGGTTCTTCGGTCTAGAGCTATGAGCTTGGGTTCTTTGAGCTCGGGCTTTGTCTTTGATTACTACTTTTTTTTTTTCCAGTGCCCTTCGAGCACAGGCCTGGGAGGACTCCTAGTTTTCTCTTACCTCTCCCATACCCTTCTCGGTGGGGAACTTTATTGACTAGTGATATGGGAAGCAGACCGGAGCTGGGTTGGAGCAAAGGTCATATGAGAGCCGTCGGTGCTTTAGACCGTCGATGAATGCATTTATTGTGACGATGTCACTGAGGGGCTCACCGAGCAGCTACTGAACTGCAAGGATGTGCGCCATGGTCTTCAGCTTACACCGCGAGTACCTGAATCGTGAGAGAAAGAGCTGCTCGAGCTCATGGAAGGTGGATACGGACGTTGAGGTCAAACTCCTAAACCACGCATCGACAGCCCTAGTGAGTGTGAGGGGAAAAGCTTCGCATCTCATCGCCACCGGTGCTATATACAGGTCCATATAAGACCTAAAGATGGACAAGTAGTTTGCTGGGTTAGAGATCCCGTCATAAAGGATCATCTAGAGGTATGTGAACTGTGTAGGCAGCGGTTCTTCCAATATTTCATCAATGAAAGTAGACCTTACCTCAGAAGGAAGCCCAGCTGGAACCTTCAATCGTTGGATTTGGTGCAAGGTGACCTCCATGTCGGTTAGACGCCTTTCCACCACCACTTCGACCCTTGGAAGAGCTTGGACCCGGCTCACAGCAGCACGGGGAGCTTGTTGTCTCGGTAGAGAATGTGAGTCCACCTCCCGGATGTGTCAGGATCTGTGCTTGGACCGTATGGTATGGCTCTAAGCTCAGCCCAGTAGTGACTCGGTACAATCATCTCTCATTCATCTCGAAGGAGGCAGAGATGGAGATCCTGAGACTTCAGGAGGTGCCAAATCAACTTCCCTCCACTCGTTGTTACGAGCTCGGGGTCTCAGGGCGTGTCCATTGGAATGGACGAAGTGATCTTCACATTCGGGTACTCCATCCTCCTAGCCTGCGGTCTAGAGAGTCGAAATACCTATTGGAGGGGCCAGTGGCAAGCGGGCTAGGACGATATGGAAGAAGGTTTGGAGCTCGTCGAGCTGGAGTTCCAAGATGTTGACGCTGGACGCTTCAGGGGCCCCAGAGGTCTGCCCAACAAACGGTCTATAGGGTAGAGTAGAAGGACCCGTCTGGCTAGTGGGCTAAACCGTTAGGCCAGTAGGCTGTGCCGGCAAGATGGCGGGCTGTTGGTGATGCTCCATGATTGGAGCTTGGGAATCCAGCCTGGGAGCCTTTGATATGTCGTGAAGGACTGAGGTAGCGGATTGTTGTTCGCAGTGGGAGTTTGATCTGCTTGGGGAATTTTCTTTCCAGACCTTATGATCATCAAGTCTTAACCTCGTGGGGAGCTGACGATCAGGGGAGGCCTTTAGTGCGTTCCCACAGACAGTGCCAAACTTTTGGTGTCGAAAAATGACGAGCAACTAGCAATATGGTCTGGAAAGGCATGGCACGTGCGAGATTGGTGATGGCGTGGTGGACTAGAGAATCTGAAACTTTTGACGCCTTGGAGGTGACCATAATCCGACCTGAGCTCTTGGACCCAAACTGAGATCCTGTTTAGACTCCAAGATGAATACTTCTCCGAACTCTATTCTGATCTCTGAGCTGAGCTCCACTCTTTCACTTCGAGCACCTACACATAGACTCATTGGGGTTATACCCGGTAAAGTTCCTTCGGCATGAGAGTAAATATCCAAGGAGGGTTAAGAGTACTCTAGTGTAAGTAGAGAGTATGTATCTTTGGGCATTGGATGTCATGGTGTATTTATAGGCGGTGGGCTCAATTAGCGCTGCGAGATTAGGGAGCTGAATTCGAGTTAATTAACCTAATTTTTCTGGCAGCCAATGAGTTAATGGATTAGGGCTCTAAACATCTGGATTGGGCTTTTGGGCCCATTTGCAGAAGTCCATAGGCCGACTCACTTGAAATGGAGAGTAGGTATTTCAAAATGGCCTAGAGAGACCCCAAATACGGAGAATTCGAGCTGAGAGTGCTCGAGCTCGTCAGCTCGGCTCGGATGCCACCAACTCGACACAATGATCTTCAATTCGGCCTGAAGATCTTTAAGGAAAATATGAGACACCCGATTGAAGGGAATCCTGGCTCCCAGCTCGGCCGTTTTCCCATACTTGTTGCGACATCCGACACGTGACGAAATTTTTTCACATCACTTATAACGATGACTTTTGGGTTGAAGTTTAAATTATTATGTCTATTTAGTTAAAATCGTAGTTATATCATTTTGTTCTTAAGATAACTATTGATTGGAGTTGCTATAAAATTGGACAAATTGCCTTTTATCTTTTTCTACTTTCTTGTATCAGTTTACTCTTTCCACTCTAGAATTTTTATTTTTATTTTCTTTTACTTTTAAATGAATGAACATTAATACCGTTATTGAATCTTGTTAAATGACATAATTAACCTTTACTCTTAATTGAATTTAATGATTGAAAAAAAAAAAAAGTTTTATCATTTACCTGCTTGTCCTTTGACAATTGATTGTAAAAGTTACCTAGCATTTTACTTAAATACACCAAAGTGCTTTTGAGTGCAAGTGCATTCAATTTGGAAAGACAAAATCCACGTAATCTTAGTCCTTTATGTCCAACAATAATAATTTGGCCAAATCTCAATCAGCCATGTCTCATCCATCGGCCTTTAAACAGTCAAATTTACAATTTCAATGCGGTTGTGCGCTAGCAAATCACTAAAAAAGTTTCAATTTTTTACCCAAAAACTACAAATTATGGGGAAAAATTACAAGTTGCGTTTTACAAGATTTGTTTACAAAAGTCGTAAGTTCATTTAACAAATTTGCAGGATCATCTTATATGGCGGTACCGATATTATCTGTTGAACTTGATTTTCAATCCTCATTCATTTCAATCTATAAGATTCATTTTAATCTCGAAGAAGAAAAACTCTAGATAGAGGAAGAGAAAACATTGATCTAGGCAAAAAGAAAAACATCTTGAAGGCACTGGTACCTCAAATCCATAGGTATTAGGCTATTAGTCATGTTTTAGAATTAAAAACATAAGAACCAGTATATAGTTTGGTGGCACTACTATTAGTTTGGTTGCACCATTATATTAGGCAGTGATGGTGGCATTGACCATGGATACATGTATACATTAAGGGGTAATTTATAATGAGTTGTATTACGATATATTTTTTTAGATTTAATTGGAAGATTAACATTTGGGGTACATGGTGTATTAATTTACAGTTTAGAGTGTAGGGTTCAGGGTTTAGAGTTTCTTGATAATAGGGTTCAGGATTTCAAGTTTTTTCATAATGTTTAGGGTTTAGGGTTTAAGGTTTAGGAGATGTTTAAAAGATTATGGGCTATTTTATAAATAATAACTTATTTAATTTAACATTACTGGATGTGTCGTTATAATTTCGTAGTTCAATTAAGTAACTCATTAATGGACATGATATGAATTTGAATATCTCTAAATTATAGAATATTTAAAAATATTTGGGGCCAATTGGTAAATAGTAAGTTTTTCAATTGGGATTAAATTTAGTACTTTTGTGATAATTTTGCGATTCGTTTACGTAGATTATGAGTAAATATGGTCAATTGAAAGATTAATTATGACATATCTAGAAAATAAGAATTGTGTGGAAAGTTACGTTCTAATTTGAAGGTCATTTTGTTCAATTCTAGGACTAAATTTGTTATCTCTGCTAATTAGGGGTTGTTTGAAGGATTTGGAGCAAATTGATAAGTAACAGGTTCTATAATTCAACTTTGTTGGATGTGTGTAATGATATCTTCACAATTAGAATTACGTAAATCGTAAATTAACTTGACCGATTGCAATATTAATTGGAATATCTCCTTAAATTAGGACATATTTAAAAATAGGGTTAATTACACTTTATCCCTTGTGATTTGGTCCATTTGTACTTTATCCCCCTGTGGTTCAAACATCGTCACGTATCCCTCCTGTGGTCTTGGATCTAAATGCAAATTTAACACTTTCTGTCAAAATTGACAAATGTGTGCCTCACACGCCAACAACAAGAATGAGCGTGTTTTTCTTGTGTTTTTTTTTCCTCCAAAATACATTTTTCTTATTCTCATTTTACCCTCCATATGTCTCTATATAATCTCCAACACTTCTCATACATTTTCTACACTAAACCAACACTTCTTACTCTTTTTTTTTTTTTTTTTCATCTACAATTCATATTTTTATTTTTATTTTTCATGTCTTTTTCAAGTATTTTAAACACAATTTCTTACATTCTTTAAGTATTTT
The DNA here is from genome assembly GCA_016647705.1 of Eucommia ulmoides. Lineage (NCBI taxonomy): Eukaryota > Viridiplantae > Streptophyta > Magnoliopsida > Garryales > Eucommiaceae > Eucommia > Eucommia ulmoides. The sequence goes on along the minus strand of CM028333.1, from coordinate 11,430,978 downwards.
TATTATTCCTCTCAACAGTATTGTTTTTGGGAAATACACCATCTTAATAACAATAATACACTATAATAGACCATGTTAATATATTTTTGATTTCTTCAAAATACACAATTTCATGAAAATACATCATGTTAATAAATCCAAATATATCAAAATATATTAAAAAAATACATTTCATCGTGATGTACCATAATATGAAACAAATATAATTTTTTTTATTTTTAATTACATTATAATATCAATTTAAATTACATTATTTCATTACAATAATTTTTAATTTATTATTTATTTTCATTATTATTATTATATCAAATTTTTTATTAACAATTAATCTTATTAATTTTGTAAACGACGAACCACCACCACATTCTCTCTCTCGGCAATAGGAGATTAAAAAAGAATCCCCCTAATCGCAGATTAAAAAATCTCAAATCAATTGGTTTACAATTTGCAATACTAGATTGTTAAGATAATCAAACTCGGACTACAAAATTCCAAAATGGGTAGTTTTGATTTTGAAAATTCTTGAAGTAGAAAAAGCAACTGAGAACAATCAAACAAATCATAGTTAATACCTTACAACTTCATATTTCACCAGCAAAATTTGAATTCCAATGCACAAAGTAATAATTTGAGTGTCTCAAAAAGAGAGGAAAAAAAATCAGAAATTGACACCTAAAATCAAACACAGAATCTGATTACGTGATTTCGATGGAGAATGAATGTCGTCGACGAAGAGGGATTTCTGGAATGGTTTTGATGTTCGAGCAAATGTTCAACCCGGATTACCAGAAATATAAGGCTGAACGTCGGAGAACCTCGCCGCCACCGTCACCGCCGAAGCTTGCGGAGCAATCAACTCGTTCCTCCACAAGCAGACGCCGGATCTGGGTTTCGAGATCGAAAATAGGACTTGGATCTGGGTTTTGAGATCTTCTTCAGACGCCGGATCTGGGTTTCAGGCACAATCTGGGCACGATCGATAGTCGAATTCCACACTAAGACGAACGACGACGTTGATCAATCGAAGGCCGAGCGAAGAGGAGGGATCGATCGATCGATGGCGAGGGAGAGAGAGATGGCGATGGAGATGGCACGGCAGTGCTCCAGGTGTAGCTGCTCCGACGTTAGGGTTCATGGGGAATGGCGGCGACGACCTCCAATCCGGAGATGAGTTCAAATCGGGAAGAGAGAAGCGAGAGCGTGGTGGACATGGAGGGGAGATGAGGATGGGGAAAATGGAAAAAAGAAAAGAAAAGGGAGGGCAACGGGAGTGGCCGGCGTGGTGGACATGGAGGGGTAAAAAATGTAGGGGGAGAGAGAAACAGAGGATGGCCGGCGAGTGAGATGGGAGTCGGAGGAAGAAGATGAAGTTATAATTGAGAAAATACATTTACGGCCATTTAAGTTTCTAAATAGTATTAAACTAGTCCTTATAAAAATATTTACGGCCCATAATTGTGAATAATTATGGAAGGGCAAAATCGAAATTTCATATTTTCCGTCTACAAAGTTAATGTTGCACTTAGGTTCACAAATCACAGGGGGATAAATGACGACGTTCAAACTATAAGAGGATAAAGTACAAATATGCTAAATCACAGAGGAGTAAAATATAATTAACCCTTAAAAATATTATGGGTTAATTTACAAAAACTAAATTATTCAATTGGGATTAAATGTAGTGCGTCTGTGATATCACAACTCAATCATGTAATTTGAATATTGAAGTGTTCTTTAATAAAAAAATTACCTAAAAATTAGTAGGGGCTCAATTTGGAAGACCAAGCACTTCAATTTAATATTCCAACATAAATATATTTGGTTGTTTGACAATTTTTTAAGCTACTAATCAGTTTACATGGTCAATTGCAAGATTAATTGGAATGTATATTGAGTAAGAGTCCTTTAAAAATATTAGGATTTAAATTATCACAACTTATGCAATTTTATGGTGAACTTATGTAAATAAATAAGGAAGATACTAAATGACACACAAAGAACACTTAATGGGTGCATAATGGAATAAAAATATCCAAATTTACATTGTAAAACCCCTTGTCCCCTCTCACTTTCATTTCACGATTGAGATCCCACCGCTTCTATTCTTATCTCTCTTTCAATTGCCTAGGGTTTGATCTGATTCCTCTTCTCATCTCATTTGATCCCTCCACTTCTCATATCATTTCTCATTTACTTAAATCTAAACCTTGATTAGCTCCAAATTCATTAAAATGTATTCTAAGGAAAGAAAAGAGGTTCGTGAAACAAGCAAACATCGCTAGAGAGAAACCATCGATGGAAGTTATTAAGCTTTGAATGATGGAAGAAGAGTGGAGGAGTGAATCTAATTATATTCATCATCCATGCATTACATGTAGAGAACCCAACTATATATAGCCAAGCTCGAAGATAGAAAATAGATAAACTAGCTAACTAACTTTAATACACCCCCTCAAGATGGATTATGAATGTTCTTAATAGCCATCTTGGATAAAATAAAAGAAAGAAGAAGAAGGTAACGCTTTAATGAAAACGTTAGCAAGTTGATTCTGTAATTGGACTCGCATGAGACGAATAACACCTTTGGATACTCGGTCTTGAATAAAATGACAGTCAATTTTGATATGTTTGGTGCGTTCATGGAAGATGGGATTAGATTCTATGTGAATGGCTACAAGATTGTCACACAAAAAAAAGAAGAGCTGGGGAAGGAACACCAATCTGAAAATCCTTCAACAATTGCTATAACCAGATCAATTCACAAGCAACTGCCGTAAGAGCTCTATATTCGACTTTGGTAGAAGAACGAGAGACAATTGGTTGTTTCTTCACCTTCCATGAAACAAGAGAATCACCAATGAAAACACAAAAACTTGTGATGGATTTCCTATAATTAATGCAAGAACTCCAATTAGCATCAGAAAAAGCCTTCAAGCGCGAGAAAGATAAAGCTGAGTAAAATAGACCTTGCCCAGGTACAGATTTAAGATAACAGAGAAATGATGAGCTGCCTGTAAGTGAGGAGCTCGAGGCTTTGATAAAAATTGGCTCAATTTTTAAACAAAAAAACAAATATTCAGTCGAGAAATGGTAAAATACAAGAAACGTCTAATCAGCCACCTATACATAGAAGAAGCAGAAAGAAGTTTACCATCTTCAGAACCAAGACGAACTTTAGGATCCATTGGTAAATGTAAGGTTTTGCAACCAAGATAACTAGCATCCTCTATCAATTACAGAGTATATTGTTGTTGAGAAACAACAATGCCTTTAGTAGAGTGAGCAATTTCAATAACCAGAAAGTATTTCAACACACTTGAGTTTAAAATGACTATGCAATGAGGTTTTCGAATCATTGAGAAGTTGAATATTAGACCCAGTGATTATAATGTCATCAACATAAACTAAGAAGGCATTTCGAAAGGCATTGTTCACATCAAGTTGAAACAAATGTCAATTGTTGCAAGCAGCTAAAGTGAGTAACACTTTAACAATCACCAACTTAGCAATAGGAGAAAAGGTTTCGATGAAATCCACACCTTCCTGCTGAGTAAAACCTTTAGCCACAAGGTGAGCTTTATGTCGGTCTAAAGAACCATTAGACTGATATTTAGTTTTGTAGATCCATCGACAACCAATAGAATGTTTGCTAACGGGAAGAGGAACAATTGACCAAGTCTGGTTGTTTTCCATGTCTTGTAACTTATCCAGCATAGCGTGTCGCCATTCAGGGCACTTAACAACTTGATGATAAAATTTGGGTTCAACTTGCAAAGAGATATTCATGGAAAGAACGATGAGCATGTAACAAAGAATTATAACCGAGAACTTGTGAAATGAGATACTTGGTAGGCATGATAGATACAATAGAAGAAGAATTACAATGAAAATTCGCCAAATAAGAAGGTCGTCGAGAGACTCGAGCAGATCACCTGGAAACAGAAGTTTGTTGAACATCTGTATCAGTCACTAGTGAAGGCTCATAACCATAGAAATCTTCATTGTGATCAACATGAATATTAGCAAGAACATCAATAGCAGTATCATTAGTAATAGAAGTGAATGTGGCATGTGGTAATACCAGATCAGGAAAAGGGTTAATCAAATCACATGACAAAACCACTGAGTGAAAATGAAACACATTCTCATAAAAGATAACATCCCGAGAAACAATAGTCTGTTTGGAATGTATGTCATATAATTTGTATCCCTTTATACCAACTAGATATCCAATGAAAACGTAGATACGAAGTTTGAGTTGGAATTTTGTGCTATGAGCAGGTAAAGTAGATGCAAACCAGACAACCAAAAACTTGAAAGTAAAATAATCCACTGTGATTTTATACAACAACTCAAATGGTGTTTATGACGAAGCATAGGTAAATGAGCCCCGTTGATCATAAAAATAGCCCTCAATATGCAATCAGACTAGAATTGTATTAAAAACTCTGGACTAGAAATAGAGTGTCCTGGCCACATTAAGAAGATGCTGATGCTTTTTCTCCGCCACCGAATTTTGCTGAGAAGTCTCAACACGAGAATACTAATGTAACATGCCCAAATAATTGAATAGCTTAGTAAAAGCAAGCTCACAAGCATTATCTGATTAGAAAACCTTAATCTAAACTCCAAACTGAGTATTAACCATTTTGAAGAACTTGGGAATAATAGATGCAATATCAGACTTATGTTTAAGCATGAATGTCAGGTAAATCGAGTAGATTCATCAATTAACGTAGCATAATATTGATAACCACTATATGAAGGAACACTATATGAACTCCATATATCACAATATATCAAGTCAAAAGAAGAATGTGAAAAATGACTATGTGATTCAAAAACTAAACGCCGTTGTTTAGCTAAATGTCAAATGTAACAAGGTCTTATTTAATGCAATTGAGAAGCATCAACATGCAAACATTTTTTCAACAAAACAAATCGTTTGGAAGACAAGTGACCCAATCTATTGTACCAAACACGAGCAGACATATTATTAACAGAAAATTAAACTAATTTCTGACTGTGATGAAACAATACTATCAACTGTCAGTTGCACATCTTCAATTAAAGCATTGACGGACATCAAATTGAACTTAAATTAAGGAACATATATAACATTTTTTAGGATCAACTCTGGACTCAACTGCACATCACCAACCATGTAAACGAAAATTCGTGAATGATCAGGTAGAATGACATTGGCATGCTCAATAGGTCATAATGAAACAAAAACTTTGACATCATGGCAAATATGTCGAGAAGCTCCTGAATTAATAATCCAATATACTGATTCAATAAGAAGACTGTGAAAAACAACAAAAAAATAGATACCTGTGGCGCATGAAACAATAGCCATTTCGAGTTGATCATTCTGTTAAGGAACATAAGAAGCCAAATGAGTGGAAAACAAGTTTACCAACTGCTGACATTGAAAAGAGCTGAGGCTTTGAAGAACATTCCTAAGAGAATTGTGTGGAGTGACTTGCTTAGTATTGGAGACCTGATTCACAAAGTTAACGTGTGAATCATTATTGCGCTACTTTGGTTTGTAACCTGAAGGATATCCATGAATCTTGTAACATCGTTCCATATTATGTCCATGGAAATTACACTGCGTGCAATAAGGGCGGTATTTCTTCTTAGCATTTCCACCATAGTATGCACATCTTGGCTTATTTTTTCTTATACATATATATATATATATATATATATATTAAATGCCATTGTATTGGCAAAATTAGTGTTGACAATATTGTCGATAGATTTCTTCTTCTCTTCTTGAGAAATTAAGGCAAAACCTGATTAATGGGAGGTAGAGGATCCATAAGTAATAGTTGACCTCGAACTTGAGAGAATGAATCATGTAGTCCAATAAGAAAGGACATGATATACTCCATTTGATAATGAGACTACAATTTCTGAACACCACCACAAGTACAACAACCACAGGTGCACTTAGGGGAAAATTGGCTCAATTCATCCCAAATTATCTTCAATTTATTCATCCCAAATTATCTTCAATTTTGTGAAGTAGATACTAACCAAAATTTGATATTGGGTTAAATTCATCAGTTAATGACGTAATTAAAAGATCCTAGGGGCATTGCTTAGCTGAAATCGAACCTGCAAATCATCCTCGATTTCTTACGCAAAAGTGGAGTAAATTACACTAGCAGAGATCTCCTTGGATATTGAGTTCAATATCTACGAAATGACAATATTGTGTGAAAATAATTTCATTATGTGAAAACCATCACACAAATAGGAACATTCATATTGAATCATCAAGAATTAAAATATTAAATTTGCGGAAACTTACCTGAATCCATAACAAGAAAATTGAAGTATCCGAGTCCGAAGCTTTATGATCTTTCATATCTACACTTGTTTTCTGTTTAAATTTCTCTCTGACAATGGGAATTAGAAGAATAAAAAAACGTTGTGTGATCCGGAGACCATGACCCCTATTTATAAACAATCGTGTCTGTATATAAATAGTTACGTTTGTTCACAAACAATCGTGTCTGTTCATAAACAATCGTGCTGGTAGGGGCATAAAATACGCCGCTACTTACACTCGCAAGTATACGAGATCTAAGTTTTAGTATAGTGTGATCGTTAAGATTGAGTTATCATATTCACAGGGATTGTTGTCGTTACTATCGAATACGGTGTTGTCGTAACCTAATTTTATCTAGGCGAAAAGAAAATGTATTTAATTAATTAAACTAATACTAATATAACCTAAATTAACTACACTATTATGCTAATATGTTTTAGGGTGAAGAATTGTATAGGGATTAACGTGTTTACAAATACGTGTTCGATCTCGATTTACTTGCGTTTACGTTGCTTGACCTATTTGACAACCTCGGTACGTAAACTCCACCGCCACCTCTTCCGAGTGTAAGACGAGGGAATACATGACTTCGAGTCAACGGAGAAGTCCCCCTCAATGTCTTAACGACCCTAGGTCACGTGAGTCTCGCCCAGCGTCATTGATTGCACACAATCCAACTTCCTCCTAGGTTATTGGATCGTCGCGTTGTATTTACCCTATCGATAATATCTATTCTAAAACTCCCTCGCCACCTTTCCCGAGTGTAAGACGAGGGATATAATGCAACTTCGAGTCAACGAAGAAGTTTCCCTCAACGTCTTAACGACTCTAGGTAGCGTGTGTCTTGCCCAACGTCATCGATTGTCCACGATTCAAACCCCGATCGGGTTATAGAATCGTGGCGTTTGTTTACCCTAATCCGAATCCGAGGTTTTGTCAAAACTCTGTATTTTCCATTTATCAAATCAAGCATAATAAATAAAAAAATACGATAAACACAATCAAACTACGAAGAATAATCACAAAAGAAACACCAAAATCATCCAAACAACGTATTTATAAATTATATGTTAATCCCTACTACAATCCATATTTAACTCGGGGCCATAGCCGCATATAAAAGAAAATAACGAGCTAAATATGCTCACATACTCCTAAAATAAATAAATAAGGAAGAACAATCGAAGAACTTAGCCTCGTCCGAAGATAAACCGCTAAGAATGCTCAACGATCGATTCGCCGTCTTCTCCACTTCGGGATGCGAGCTCCACCACTAAAATCCCTAACCCTAGGCTTAACTATAGCCTAAAGGGCTCAAAAATGCAAGAAACGGAAGAGAGGTCCCGGCCAAGGGGGAGGAGAGGGGGTATTTATAGCAAAAATATCTCAAAAATATCTAAAAATATCTCAAGACTGTGCAGGGCAAATCCACCTAGGCGGTGGATTCTTCGCCTAGGCGGAGTTAGGTCGGTTCGGTCTGATCACCTAAGCGGTAAAGTAGGCGGTGGACTGGAGAACATTCTGTTGAAATTCCGCCTAGGCGAAGAAAACTTTGCCTAGGCGAGCGGCTGTCAGTAACCCTTCTTCGTCTTTTGCTGGATTTTCGCCTAGGTGATAGAAATTTTGCCTAGGCGGTCGTCCGTCAGCAACATTTTTCTCTTCTCTGCATTTTCACCACTTAGGTGGTGGTCTGGACGCCTAAGCGGTGAGCCTGTTTCATCTTTTAGCCTCCGAGCTTGTTTATCCACCGTAACTTTGAACCGCTTTGGTTCGATCTCATAGTTTTAGCTCCAGTTTCCTATCTTTTTGCCCCACACACCTGATTTATACAAAAAGTATGAAAACTAATTAAAACATAATAAAAATAACTATAAACATATTCGAAAACTAACCAATTCGGATTGGAAATAGATAGGTTTTTCATACCTATCAATACCCCCAAACTCAAAATTTGGCTAGTCCTCGAGCCAAACATACACACTAAAATATAAAATACAACAAACGAAAATAAATAACAAACAACCTAAAAACAATCTAAACATAACAACATGCGAGTTTTAAATTCTTCTAACGACCTATTTATTTTTCCCTCAACAACCGCCAGTTATATCGAGTTCAGGTGGTAACACACATCATGAGGTTCTAGATTTTTGACATGCAATAATGGTGAACGCTATTCTAGATCCTTTAAACGTGTTAGTGCGAGATTCGATAATATAACTATACAATGATCGGATTGGATTATCCACCAACGTAATTCATGAGTTAAGGATTACCATAAGCTTGATTGGGGTCCACTCTCCACTAATGTAGGTTTAGTAGTTCATGAAGATCATTAGGGCTTGGTTCGGTTAAGATTAATTTGGCCAAGGGTATTTCGGAATAGAAAATGGGTTAACGTTGTTAACTTAACGTTACCCAAGGCTCAACACTTGGCACATTCACTCTTGAATCCCCATAGAAAGATTGGAAACAATCCCGAACATGCATTTAAGACCGACGTACTCACTTGTCAAAAGAAATGGAAATAAAAACAGTATTTACATTTGATTTTTTTTTTCTTTTCTATATTTTTTTTCTTTTCTTTTCAACGAACACACCCCCAAACTTATTTGATTGTTACAATTGAAGAGGTGTGTCAAATACAAATGAAAAAATGACAAGTGAGTACTCAAATACCGAATCAATTAGAAGTTCGTCCTAAACCCAACCGCTCACTTCAAGTAGCATAATGAATGCTAACTTGATTCACTCAAATTGTGCCTTTGGTTTAGCGATAAAGGACTGGAAGGAATTCAATTGGCTGTGGTATTGGTTTATGTGTTCTGAATTGAATTTGCATTTAGGCTTCGACCGGGTGACGAGGAATAATCATTTTACAAGGTAGGCTTCAAAGGCTCAAGTGACAAAGAGAATGCCTAAATCACGTCTCCTGAACTACCTCGCCTAGGATTTTGCCTCAAGCTTCCCCTTAATCAAGTTCTTGAATCCTTAATGTATCATGAATTTGGTTAATCAATAATCGTCCTCAAATCAATTGAATAAAAATACATTGAGTCTATGTGCCTGTGCAAATTAAGATCTACAATAATTTTTACCAAAAAGCATAGTCAAGCACATAGAATCACACATGCATGGGTATTACCCTTGACTTCGAAAACAACCAGGGGTAATTTTCATCATCGGGTGACGGCCTAGATGAATGTAAAACTCAACATATAAACAACAACACAAAAACATAAACACATTCTAACCTAAACATATATGCAATACGGAAAACAATAACACATAAACTAACATACTACATACTACACATCACCCCCAAACTCAAAGTGGACAGTGTCCTCAGCGAACCCAATCATCATTCTCAACATATATGAAATTAAAGCATGCTGATGAAGGGTGTTTAGAACACTTACCTGGGAGGCAAGAGGATCTCGCCTCCGATTCAAGTCGGATGTGATGGATTTAATATATATGACCTTGGGTTGCCTCGCAAGAAGTGCGTGGTTTAATGTCCTCGGCCCGACATTTTCAGAACGCCCTCAAGATTGGCAAGGTTTTGCTTTGGATGGCTCAATCTTTCAACGAAACGCCTCACCAGCTTATGTGCTTGGCCAAGCAACATAAAACGGCTTGGAATCCCGTCAAAATGGATGCATCAATACCCGTCGATCTAACATCGGCAAGTACCCTGCATAAGAAACAAAAATAAAACTACAAACAAAAAATATATACAAAGAAATGCTTAAAGTAAAATTAGGTCATTTATACACAATATCGACAATGAACAACATCGCCAATCCTGGCAATACGAAACACTTGCTTCTCCTATCTAAAACTTAAGTCCAGAGCCGTTACCGCATTTTTGCGACAATAACATCAAAAAAATCCCCGGCAACGGCGCCAAAAACTTGGTAGGGGTGTAAAATACGCCGCTACTTACACTCGCAAGTATACGAGGTCTAAGTTTTAGTATAGTGTAATCATTAAGATCGGGTTATCGTATCCACAGGGATTGTTGTCGTTATTATCGAATACCGCGTTGTCGTGACCTAATTTTATCTAGGCGAAAAGCAAATGTATTTAATTAATTAAACTAATACTAATATAACCTAAATTAACTACACTATTATGCTAATATGTTTTAGGGTGAAGAATTGTATAGGGACTAACGTGTTTACAAATACGTGTTCGATCTCGATTTACTCACGTTTACGTTGTTCGATCTATTTGACAACCTCGGTACGTAAACTCCACTGCCACCTCTTTCGAGTGTAAGACGGGGGAATACATGACTTCGAGTCAACGGAGAAGTCCCCCTCAACGTCTTAACGACCCTAGGTCACGTGAGTCTCTCCCAGCGTCATTGATTGCACACAATCTAACTCCCTCCCGGGTTATTGGATCGTCGCGTTGTATTTACCCTATCGATAATCTCCGTTCTAAAACTCTCTCGCCACCTCTCCCGAATGTAAGACGAGGGATATAACGCAACTTTGAGTCAACGAAGAAGTCTCCCTCAACGTCTTAACGACCCTAGGTAGCGTGTGCCTTGCCCAACGTCATCAATTGTCCACGATTCAAACCCCGACTGGGTTATAGAATCGTGGCGTTTGTTTACCCTAATTCGAATCCGGAGTTTTGTCAAAACCCCATATTATCCATTTATCAAATCAAGCATAATAAATAAAAAATACGATAAACACAATCAAACTATGAAGAACAATCACAAAAGAAACACCAAAATCATCCAAACAACGTATTTATAAATTATATGTTAATCCCTACTACAATCCATATTTAACTCGGGGCCATAGCCGCATATACAAAAAAATAACGAGCTAAATATGCTCACATACTCCTAAAATAAATAAATAAGGAAAAACAATCGAAGAACTTAGTCTCGTCCAAAGATAAACCGCTAAGAATGCTCAACGATCGATTCGCCGTCTTCTCTACTTCGGGATGCGAGCTCCACCACTAAAATCCCTAACCCTAGGCTTAACTATAGCCTAAAGGAATAAAAAATGCAAGAGAGGGAAGAGAGGTCCCGGCCAAGGGGGATGAGAGGGGGTATTTATAACAAAAATATCTAAAAATATCTCAAGACTGTGCAGGGCAAATCCGCCTAGGCGGTGGATTCTTCGCCTAGGCAGAGTTAGGTCGGTTCGGTCTGATCGCCTAAGCGGTGAAGTAGGCGGTGGACTGGATAACGTTCTGTTGAAATTCCGCCTAGGCGAAGAAAACTTCGCCTAGGCGAGTGGTTGTTAGTAGCCCTTCTTCGTCTTCTGCTGGATTTCCGCCTAGGTGATAGAAATTTTGCCTAGGCGGTCATCCATCAGTAACATTTTGCTCTTCTTTGCATCTTCACCGCTTAGGCAGTGGTCTGGACACCTAAGCGGTGGGCCTGTTTCATCTTTTAGCCTCCGAGCTTGTTTATCCACCGTAACTTCGAACCGCTTTGGTTCGATCTCATCGTTTTAGCTCCAGTTTCCTATCTTTTTGCCCCACACACTTGATTTATACAAAAAGTATGAAAACTAATTAAAACATAATAAAAATAACTATAAACATATTCAAAAACTAACCAATTCGGATTGGAAATAGATAGGTTTTTCATATCTATCACGTGCCTATTCGTATTTTCGTATTTTCTATTCTAACCCATCATGAAAATAGAATTACGTTTGTCTGTACATATTAATGCCCACGCTTTATAAAATATTAATTAAGGCCCTAAAACTTAAATTAATCACTTTAATTGGCCTAACTTTATTTGATAGCCTATAATTCATATTTATTTAATATATAAGTTCATATATTTAATTTTAGTTCAACATATTGTTGTCGCGGATCCATGAATTTAGAAACTGTATATCATCACTCTTCGGTTTCTGGATAGATCCATTGATGAAATCCAACTTATTTTTCACGGTCAAAGAAATGATCATATCCGGACTCCAGGAGACATAGTTATCTAACGTGAGTTGCTGTGATACAAGAGCTAAAACTAAAGGAACTCAAAGGGTTGCACGCAAAGCACAAACAACTTCGGAAATCACAAAAGCAGGCCAAAGTCGAAAATCAGCAAGCAGTGAACACAAACAGCTTCAAGCACGTCTTCTTCGAACTCGACAGTGGGCACAAACAGCTCGTAGATCGCCGCAAAAAAATACCTTATAGATCGACAGAATCGAAGAAGATGGATGTGAAAAATCAATTAGTTGGATCGAAACGATCTGAAGAAATTACTTCGCAAGAACAGGAGAAGCAAAGATACGAACCAGATCTGAGTTCACAATTCGGAAATCGTCAATCCTAAATCTCTTCGATCGGTGACAGTGAAATCGATCGAGCCGACAGCAACGGAGACGGTGAAATCGAAAATCGAAAATTGTTGCTGCACAATTAAAATAAAGAACAAAGTTACCGAATTTTCTTAGGTTGAAATGCAGACTAGGTCACTCTCTTTAAGACATTTCGCGGCTCTGCCCAAGAATCGTGCAAGCAGTATCAGAGCCCCGTCATCCCCAGGATAAAACAGTCTAGAATCACCTCTGTCTAGGACATTCTTTGCACTGAAGAAGACCTGAATACTAAACACATCCACATAGTTTGAATAAACGAACAAACTACTCGGAATACAACTTGAAAACCGAAATAAAAAATTGTACATATAGAACGAATGATTCTGATATGAACAGACTAATGGTTTCAAAGCAAAAAATTTATTGGGGAAGAAACTGTTTTTTTTCTTTCTTGGAAATAACAGTGTTTAGTTGCTAAATTTTCATTATTAAAACAAATGAAAAACCTCTGAATTTATAGAGCCAAAGCAAACTGAATCAAAACGTTTGAAACCGATTCAAAAATTAATTCCTGAAAATGAAACGTTTTGAAAACGTTCAGAATTTAATGAAACATTAAAAATCTTTATGTAACGTTCAGAATTTAAAACAAATTTAAACCTAGTGATTGGAAACAGTTTCAAGAATAAGATTAATAGTTTAAAATGAATTTTGTCCAAAAAATAAATAAGTGCCACCTCATCACACGCGCGACTCGACTCGACACAGGATGGCCGGACGGATGACGGCGGCAGCGCGCGTGCGTGTGTGGTAAACCAGTAAGGATGTAACTCCTCTCGCCTCCACAAAATATGGGTACCCTTTGGGGCACACCCCAAGTATCCCACATGCCCTTTGTTATACTCCTCATCTCCTCTTCTCCTAACCAATGTGGGATAGAGGAAATAGAGGGAAACATTTTGACACTTTCTTTTAAAAACAATTTAAAAAATTCATATGTTCTAATAATCCCCCACTTGAATTTTTAAAAATAATTTTTCATCGAGCAATATAAAATAATATAAGATTGTGCATAAGTAAAGGTGTCTGTCGACTTGAACTTTTACATAGTGAAGATAATTTAGATTATACTAGAGTAACTCGTAGTTTTGAACTCTATCTCTAACAACATCACACACACAATCTTATCAGGGTGTAGTCCAAAAGCCCGTGCTTTACGGCCATGCACGTGTATCCCAATATAGTGAAAGCTCTAGAAAATTTGCCCAAAATTCCATAAGAAGCGGCCACACTTCCACATTCACATAGGTGAGTCTATCAAGAGTACTCATGTAACTAGGTACTCTACTCCAAATAGAGTATAAATGTCATTAAGAGTTAATAAAAACTCAACATTCCATCGCTTCAATCAATACATGTAAAGAATAGAACTCAAAATTATTATTATAGCATGATTCCCCTAATATCATTTCATGAGTTGTTATTACCCTTTGAACCTATTTATTGGGATCTCTAGTTTATAGGTTGGGTTTCCCTCACTAGTGACTCGTCAATCTATGGGCATGAATCCCATTCTTCTCGAGGTTTTGTAAACCTTTTCTCGAGCTAATCATTTCGTCAAAGGATCGGCTAGGTTATCATCAGATAGTACATGATCCACTTTCATAGCCCCTATCAAGATATACTCCCTAATAATGCTGTGTTTGAGATGTATTTATCGCCTTTATCCGTTATAATAACGGTTCTAATGTTTGCAATAGCCTGCAGTACTATTGCAATAGATCATGACAACTGGAATCAATCTCTCCCATAAGGGGTATCACAAAACAGACTTTTTAACTACTCTGCTTCTTTACTAGCTAACGCTAGTGCATACATCTTAGACTCAGTAGGAGATTAAGCCAAAATAATATGTTTCTTATATTTCCAAGAAACAGCTCCCCTAGCTATGCTAAATATATAGCCACTAGTTGCCTTGAAGTCATCTGAAAGGTTTCATAATAACAGATGATGATTTACTGTAAACGTTGTTGGAAACAACAAGCATTTCATCTTATTGATTTTGTTTGTGGGCTACCCCTCCATACGAAGACTAGTAATCAAACTTTCTAAAGAAAATTCTTTTATTTAGGACTAATAGTACTCCTAAAATCTTTCCAACTACGGGGGAATTTGTTAATGAAAACAGTAATCATGAAACTGTTCATCAAGAGACATACTTCTAGAAATAATTTCATGAACAATTTCCATAATTGAAACAATTGCAAACTTTAGGGTGTTATGGGTCCAAATTAAAACCATAGGGACCATTTTGATATTTTGGTCAAACATCAGGGTAGCAATGTATAAAAAAAAAAAACTCTAAAGAAACAACAAGCTTTTCAATCATTTATATATTCAGGCTGTAGAGTGTTTCTATTATCAAATAGAAACAAGAAGTTTCTCAATTTTTAAAAAAAATAAAATAAAATCATATTATTAGGAGACAACCAAATCATGGCTATAATACACTTAGAAACAAGAACCCACGTGCATATTCTTTCACAACCCACATAATAATTCCACTGTAGTAATGAAAATAATTCATGGCTGTAATTAGATAGAAACAAGTTCTCAATTAAGCTTCTCAAATGAAGGCTTCGCTTTTCGTTGCAAAAAAAATGATAGAAGGTTGATCACTATGATTAAACCACATGAATCCATATAGATGAGATCAAAGATTCGTATGAGAGCATCATGGAGAAAAAATAACACATTATTTTTCATGGATTCAAATAAGAGATCGGCTAAGAATAGCATAAACGAACTGTGAAATATTCCAATCGAAGTATTGGTAAACATGGCAGAAAAAAAAAAAAAAAAAAGCAAAAACATTCATGGTCCAAATAATCATGATCAAAATAATTAGAGCAGCATGTTTATTTCGTAGATGAACGAATGTCATAAAATTGTTGCTGCACAATTAAAATAAAGAACAAAATTACCGAATTTTCTTGGGTTGAGTCATGGACTAGGTCACTCTCTTTAAGACATTTCACTACTCTGCCCAAGAATCGTGCAAGCAGTATCAGAGCCCCGTCGTCCCGAGGATAAAATAGCCCAGAATCACCTTTATCTATGACCTTTTTTGCACTGAAGAAGACCTAAATACTAAACACCCCCACACAGTTCGAATAAACGAACAAACTGCTCGGAATACAACTTGAAAACCGAAATAAAAAATCGTACATATAGAACGGATGATTCTGATTTGAACAGACTAATGGTTTCAAAGCAAAAAATTTATCGGTGAAGAAACTGTTTTTTTTTTTTTTTTCGGAATAGCAGTGTTTAGTTGCTAAATTTTCGTTATTAAAAGAGATGAAAAACCTCTGAATTTATAGAGGCAAAGCAAACCGAATCAAAATGTTTGAAACTGTTTCAAAAATTAATTCCTGAAAATGAAACGTTTTGAAAACGTTCAGAATTTAATGAAACATTAAAAATCTTTATGTAATGTTCAGAATTTAAAACAACTTTAAACCTAGTGATTGCAAACAATTTCAAGAATAATATCAATAGTTTAAAATGAATTTTGTCCAAAAAATAAATAAGTGACACCTCATCACATGCGCGACTCGACTCGACTCGACACGGCCCGACTGGCAGGCCGGACGGTGGCGGCGGCGCGCGTGTGGTAAACCAATAGGGATGTAACTCCTCTCGTCTCCACAAAATATGGGTACCCCTTGGAGCACACCTCAAGTATCCCACATGCCCCTTGTTATACTCCTTATCACCTCTTCTCCCAACCAATGTGAGATAGAGGAAATAGAGAGAAACCTTTTGACACTTTCTTTTAAAAAACAATTTAAAAAATTCATATGTTCCAACAAAAATCGAATCCACGATCGATCGAGAATCGAGAACAGGAGAAACAGAAATGAAGACCTCAATCGTAGATTTGACCTCAATCCTGATGAACAGAAACGATGAGATGAATCGAGCAATCGTCCTCACGATTTGGAAAGCCAAAGTGACGATGAACGAAAACAAAATCGAGGATGAACAGATTGGCAAAAGCCGAAGAAGAATTGAACGGAAGGAGAAACAGATTTGTCCTCACGATCTGGAAATCATAGAACAAAAGAATCAATCGTCGATCATCAAGCACCGAAGCAAAAGAAGAATCGAATTGAATCATGAAATGGAAAGAAGAAAGTTGGAAAAATTTCGTATATATATATATATTACTTTTATTTTCTTAATTTGTTTATATTTTGATATATGTAGTAGCATATGACCCGTCCCTGAAGTTACATGTGTAGGTAAAAAAAATTAATTTAATTTAATCTTATTTTTTAATTTAATTTCTATAAATATAACGTTTCATTATTATTACAAAACATAATGTGCATAATTTTCGTATTTTATATTTCCTCTTTCATATTATTTCATTAATTTAATTTTTATAAATTAAATATTTTATTATTACTATTAAATTTAATATCCATATATTATTTCTATGATTTTCGTAAATTTAATGTGCAAAATTTTCATGTGTTATATTTCTACTTCTACATTATTTTTTAATTTAATCTTCGTCAATTTAATGTTTCCGTATTATTACTAAATTTAATGTGCATATATTATTTCTGTACATTGTATTTCTTATTTTACATTATTTCTTTAATGTAATTTTTATACATTTAATATTTCGGTATTATTATAAAACTTAACATCCATATACTATTTTTATAATTTTGTGAAATTTAATGTTCATATTGTCACGACCCGTCCCGAAATCCCGACATCTCGGGCTGACGTGACGACATCATGACATCACCGAAAACAACCAACCAACCATCTATTACACGACAATATGTGTATATATATATATCAATAAACTATCATCTATATGGAGCTATACATATTTCTGTTATGAGAACACACCCGTTCCCCAAATATAATAACAGAAAAATATAATACCATGAACCCCTCACAAGTTCGCCTCAGAAAACTCATCTCAACCCTCCACATGACTCTATCGTAGGACTCTATCGAGCGCCAGTAGGGGATCGACTCCTAACTGCTTCACCTGCGAGTGTATTGCCTTAGTAAAATTATTTTTTAATAATAAAACTCATTTTACAACATCTAAATGGATCAAGCATAAGCTTATAAATACCACATATCTCGTAATATCCCCAGTATAAAAGCAGGGAAAATAAAGTGACCTAATTAAGCTCCATTCAAATCCAACTTAATATAAAAAATCATACTAATCACCATGATAATAAATATCAAATCAGCCAATATGCGTAAGACACCACATCTCAAGCACACATCTCAAACACACATCTTAAGCACACAACTCAAACACACACTGGCCAGCCCTAGTGATCGTTTTAACCTCACGATCGGGAGTTTGCAACGGTACCGTACCATCCGTAGGATATGCCTTCCTACGAACACCCATCACTCCGCTGAAGTGGATAATTATTGCGCAGTATAAACGTCTAACATCACTCTGCCGAAGCAGATAAATATCACTCCGCCGAAGCGGATAACATCACTCCGCCAAAACAAATAAATACTATGACATCGTCAAAATCAATAACGTCATCATCAAATCACAAATCAATAACATCGTCAAATCTCAAATATCACCCTCTATTTCCAAAACTGATTTTTAATCCAAAATCATATTTCTCATTTTTCCTAAAAAAAAACGTTTGATTTCACCAAAACTATTTTTCCACCCTTTATTTTTAGAAAATGAGGTATTTTCCACTCTCTTTTTAGACCACCAAATTTCAGCAAAAAACCATTTTTAACTTCCTTTCGAAACCAACACAATTCATCAAAAATCCATTTTCTCAACTCACCCATAAACCTGTTTGATCCACATAATTTTGAAATCATTTAATTTAACTACAACCATTTTTCATCATATATATATATATAGTTTGGCAAGAAGACAATACACTCATCTGATTATCCGCTCCGCAAAACTTTCACTGACTACTCCCTACCGAGACTTTGGTGCTTACGAACCTAATAGTGACAGGGCCTAAATTAATATTTTATGTAAAAAAAAAAAAACCTAATCAGGCAATGCAGGCCCTAAGTTTCACAATTATTCGGTTAATTTTTCATTTTCAATAAAAATTACTACATAAAATTTGTAATACGAACAATCCCAAATTTATTATTCCGGTTAAATATTTTTATGCTAGAATTTAATTTAACAAAATTAAAATAAACTTAACGAAAAACGTTACCCATTCCGAATTGTTCACGGGTCGTGAGACGAATTTTGAATTTGTGGGGGTTATTTGTGTAGTTTCTTCTTTTTCTTTACTTTTTCTTCCTTTCTTTTCCCGCTTCTTCTTCCTTTTTCTTTTTCGGTTTGCTTTTCTATTTTCCGTTTTGTTGGTTGGGTTCTCGCCGACATGCATATGCCGATCAACGGCCAGCAATCTCTCACCCACACAGCAGCATCGAAACAGGGACAGCTCCATGCTCACAAACCGCTACCTTACGGCTGAATCACAAGCATAAAACACACACACCCACCTCTCTCTCTCTCTATCTCTACACTCTACTCCGGCGACACCCCACCATCACCATGCGTACACAACACACCCTGATGAACAACCCCCACACATACCCAAAACCAAACACTTATATGCATGAATTGGGTGGATCGTCATGGATGCATTTATATGCATGAATTGGGTGGATCGTCTTTGCTCTACAGGAGGCCATGTCGATTGCCTACTCTTGTTTTGGGTTTTGCTTGGATCCCACTGCCGTTTACATGTATATTGGTGTATATATATATATAAATCCTTTCCCCAATTTACAGTCACCTCTCCCCAATTTTCTTTAGATTTTTATTGAATCCCCATTTCAAGATTTAATTTCTTTTAAAATTATAATTTAACCCAAACCTGAAATTAATATTTTTGAAAGTCACTAATTAGTCCCTATTTTTTTTTTTTTTAAATAAATATGATTTGACACATTCTACCCCATTATTTCTAAACGTTCTAAAATACAACTCATGATTATGCATATGCAACGATCCGGGTCTTACACATATCTTCCATATATAATATTATCTTTTGTATCATTTTTTAATTTATTTTTCATAAATTTGATGTTCAAGTATTATTATTAAATTTAATATGCATATATTATTTCTATAATATCCGTAAATTTAATTTTCATATATTATATTTTCTCTTTTATGTTATTTCTTTAATTTAATTTTTATAAATTTAATATTTGAGTATAATTATTAAATTTAATGTTCATATATTCTCTCTCTCTCTCTCTCTCTCTCTCTCTATATATATATATATATATATATTATCTCTCATCAATTATACAAAAAAATATATTCTCTCTTGACAATTAGGTATAAGTTAGATAAAGTAAAATATAAATATATAGTTTATATTTATGTTAACTGTTTGAATTAATCTAAACCGCTCTTTATGTGGGAGATAAAGAACAACTGAGAGGTATCTAGAGGGCTTATGTCCGTCATGTTTTTTTATATAGATATACGTTATTAGGTTAATTAGGCTAATTTTATGGTTTTCATAATTTCTTCTAGTATTTAATTATATTTTATTTTATACATAGCAAACGATGATCCACAGTGGTTTTGGTTTTGGTTCTATATAAAATAGAATAACCTTAATGGTTTCGCAGTATTGCAGTTTTGATTTTGATTTTGCATAAAATTAAATGATTCGGTTTTAGAATCGTTTTCTAAAAAAACATCGGTTTTGGTTGTAGTTTTGGGTTTGAGTTTGACATATGCCAAACGGTTTTTGCTTTTGTTTCTAGTAAAATCAGCCCAAAATCAAATCATTGCCAACCCTACTCCCAAACCACAACCGCCACCATCAATTGGCTCCTGCCAAACTACCACCACCACCTCTATTTTTTTTGCTTAACTTAACGAAATATATCAAATTATGTTCATAATCAAATTTTTGCAGGAAATGTAGAAAATTATATTTTTTTATTTTTATTTTGTTTTTATTAAAAAAAAATAGAATAAAGAATGAAATAGAGATAGAGATGTTGAATAAAGTTGACATTAGATTAATTTCTACCTTCCTATTTTAAAATATTTGATTAAGGCTGTAATTGGGGATATGATTTCTGTATAGCTTGATTCTAGAGATTTATATCTAGAATCAAGTTATATATATATATATATATATATATATATATATATCTTCTTCTATACGATACCAAGAGAATATAAAAGAGAGATACAATTGAAGATGATATCATAGCCAAATTGAATTCGGTCCAATCTCAGGGGAAAAAAAAACACCAAACCAAACCCACATATGTGCTTGAATCGAAGCCACCAGAATAAAAAACCTGTATAGCTCAAATCAGAACCCTGCTAAAGAAATCTAATCTCAAAACCTAACTCTTCGATTACTTAATATTCGCTTCGAGGCATTCAAGATCCACCGAAGCCATCCAAGATCCACAACCGCCTTACACACCCATTTACCGCCATCATTTCTAGAGAGAGAAATTGAGATCGATCCGACTAAATCTTCTCTCTCCACAAATGTGTACAAGATTGGCGTTGCGAACGCCATCACCATCTATATTAGAGGCCTTCATTTCCGTCGCCTCCAGAACCGAAGCTTGTAGCCTTGTTGTCACCGACTCGCCGTCGCAAATCCAGCCACCGCAACCCTGTCTCCAGCTGCAACACTGCAGCTGCCCTCTTCAGATCTTAGATCTGTTCGCCCTCCATAAACCTTCGTTGTCGCCGCCCTCCGTCCAGCTAGATCTCAGATCTGAGATCCGTTTGCCGTCCATTTCGGACTAAACTTTTTTTTTTTGCTTTACTATTTAAACTGAGATAATTGTTTCGCTTTACTATTTAACCTTTTTTTTTATTATTTAAAAAACGATGAGTGAAAGTTCTTTTGAGTCCGCTAGAATTAAATACTTTTCGGTTGTAGTTCAGTCCCAAGGCTTTTTTAATGCAGGAATCAGTCTTATTGAATCAAATTATGATATATGGTCTAAGCTAATGGAAATGCAAATTATTGAAAGAGATAAGATCTTATGTATTCATGGCAAGACTAAACCACCTGTATAATTTGTATAATTTGATGAAGACTATAAAAAATGGTATACTAAAAATCAAATGGTTAAATGGTGACTATTAATGTCTATGTTTTGTAGACACCGCATTTTATTCTGCCCAATTAAGTATCTGATCTAAGTACAAGTTCGGATAAATTTTATACTGAGGTGTAAAGGCAACGAATTTCGATCTTAGATCACATTCGATACTACAAAAGCTAAAAAAACAAAAGAAAAATATAGGGAAAAAGACCTTTTTGGTCCCTGGAAGATGGCAAAAGTGTCCAATTGGCCCCTAAGATTTGAAACTCGACACATTTGATCTCAACATTTCAAAATTGTTCCAAATTGGCCCTTGGGTCGGGTTTGGGTCGGGTTCCGTTAGTAAAATTTGGGAGAATTGGATGAAAAAAGTCACGTGACAAGCACATGACGTTTGGCCAAGGGTACATGCGTCATTTCATTCTTATTAATTTAGTGGGGGTCTATTTGCATATATTGTTAAACTAAGGGGGTCAAAATATTTTTTCCCAAACCATTTTCTTCTTTTTTTTTTTTCTCCTTTTTTTTTTGGCTTTTCATACCCGCCGTTTCTTTGCACCACCGAGCACCACCACGCCACCACACAACCGCCTCTACCATCGTCGCTTGCTTCTTCTTTGTCATCCTCTATCGTCTGCTTCTTCTCCATCCTGCATCGCCGTCGTCTGCTTCTTCTACATCCTCTATCGCCTTCGTCTGCTTCTTCTCCGTCCGCCGTCGCCGTCATCCGCTTCTTCTCTATCCTCCATCGCTTCAACTGTCATCATCTTCGTTGTCTGCTTAGCATCGAAATCAAAAACGATTTCGATTTCGAAATGGAAACTAGGCTTTCGATTTCGAAATCGAAATATTGATTTCGAAAACTTTTGATTTCGATTTGGTTTTTGAAATCGAAAGGTTTTCGATTGATTTCGATTTCGTTTTTGAAATCGAAATCCAACCGTAGGTTCGATTTCGAAAACGAAATCGAAATGGAAACTAGGCTTTTGGTTTCGAAATCAAAATGTTGATTTCAAAATCTTTCGATTTCAATTTCGTTTTCGTTCGAAAGGGTTTCGAAACCTCAGGTTCAATTTCGAAAAGTCGAACCAGATGCGGCGGTTGATCGGGCAGCAACTGACGGAAAGTCGAAGAAGGTTAAGGTGTCGTTTAAGCTTGCGGCGGCTCCCATGTTTCTGTTTCTACTTCTGTTTCCCATATTTCAGTTTCTGTTTTTGTTTCCGTTTCCCATGTTTCTGTTTTAGCTACTTTGGCGAAGGCGGGGGTGTTAGTTCGTGTGGTGGTCATTTGGTGGTGGTGTTGTGTTGTTTGGCTTCGTGGTAGAATCAGCGGTGGTGTTCGGCGGTGGAGGGTGTTTGGCTCGGTGGTGTAGGGACAAAGAAGAGGTTATGAAATAAATAAAGGAAAAAAATATTTTGACCTCTAGAAGTTTAGATGACTTCTCAAATTAATCCCTTTGAATAAAAAGACTAAAATACCCTTAATGAAATGTTGACCGTCAGTTGACTTAACGGAATCTGCCTCAGGGACCAATTTGGAACGATTTTGAAATGTTGAGATCAAATGTGTCGAGTTTTAAATCTGAGGGGCCAATTGGACACTTTTGTCATCTTTCAGGGACCAAAAAGGTTTTTTTCCCCAAAATATAAAAATTGTGAAATTGATTAAATTCAGTACAAGTAAAAGTTTCGGATATATCTCAAAATTTCTAAAATTAAGAGGGTGCTAAAATAACAATATTAAAAGGTTGATATTTCATGAAAATCACTTTTACTATAACTAACTAAAAATTGGTTACTACCCTTTAAACTTAAGAAAATTTCACCAATTATATTTGTCTTTCGTTTTGACTTTTGAAACTCTTACTATCACCAATTTCGTCTATTTGATACCAAAATATTTCTTTAAATTTATTGTTTAAAGTACTAATCTCCAAAAAAATCAAGCTAAAGCCTCGATTAAATCCAAGAATCCACTATGACAATTTAGTTGCTCAAAGTAACTAATGCACAAAGGCATGGTTCAAAACCAACCACACCAAATGCCATCATGACAAGTATTCAAGACCTATCAAATCACAGTCTAATCAAACATTTAATACCTTATTAATGAGAGCATTTAATGAAGAGTTCTTGTAAATATTTTTCGAGCAAAATATCGTGATGGAAACTTAGTTACTTGAAAGTAACTAACGGTTACAAAACTAACCAAACCAATTTCCATCATATCAAGCATTTAAAGACCCATCAAGTCAATGTCACAACACGGCATTCAATGCTTGAATAACCATTAATGACTCCATTCACTGGATGCCTTAAATGAAGATTATATTTTCACAAAAATATCTTAAAAGCAACTTAGTTACTTGAAAGTAACTAATGGTTACAAAGCAAACTGGACCAATTCTCATCCTATCAATGCATTAAATACATATCAAATCAATGTCATGTCATGGCATTAAATTCTTGAATAGAATTTAATGAGTACATTCAAGGTATATATTAAATGGTATTTAATGAAAGAATATATTTTCTAAAATAAGTAACTAGATTAACGAGTGTAACTAGTACTTACCCAGCAAACCAAGCCGAAAAATATCAAATCAAGCATTAAATGAGCAACAATGGCTTAGATATTTTCAAGATTCGGTAATCATTACCAATTCTAATGATTACTTAAGAAATCTAAGTAAATCTTCATCACAAGGCTCTAACCCTAGCATTAAATGACATCAAAGGGTCCTAGCTAGCCTAACACACCATGAGTAGCAGGTTGGGGAAGCATGCGTATTCCCCAATGCGCAGGGTACCCGCTGCTTATAAATAACAATCTGTTTTCATTCAAAACAAGGCATGAACACATCCCTTCTATCTCTAGGCTTGAAATTCTCTCTTAGGTCTTGGGATTTCTTAAACTACCATTTCAACACACTCAAATCTTGCCAAAAAGACTCCAAAGTGGTGTTCTTGAGATTCTTGGAACAAGATTTCAAAAATTTGTTGAGGAACAATTAAGAAGAACCAAGAAGATCAAATAAGAAGAATGAATGAAAAACACTTAAGGAATGACCATTGCTCCTTGCTTTTATTTAAATACATTTATATTGCTTGTACAATAGTATATTTGGTTAGTTCTTAGAAGCTCAAATCATATACATAGTGTAAATATCAAAGTTCATATCAAGAATATCAAGCACACAAATGATTTGTGCATAGAATATTTGGCTCCATCAAGAACATATGAAACCGAACTTCAATTAACCTTAAACAAACTTCCAACGAAGGACTACTAACTACTAACTACAAAAAACAAACATTTACTTTACTGCAATAGCCTAGATCATAGCCTGGCCTATGTTTCAGGCTTGTGGACTAGTACCCTATATATTACTCTGTCTAGACACTTGTGGCTAAAATTCAGAATAAATGGAGGATCTTAATTCTTTGGAGAATAAGTGTGCACCTTCTTCGGAAATATTTTCGTCTTCTTAGTTATGAGTAGGACTGACACATATATGATACATTTTCTTTCCCTTTGGACTAATAACATAAACCTTAACACTAAACCTGCCTAACCAGGTAAGTTTGATTGGAGTGTTCTTGACAAAATCAAACATGCATATTTACTTACCATTGGTGCTATTTATGTTCTTATCTTGTCTTAAATAAACCAAAAAAATAAAAATAAAAATAAAATAAAAATCATTCATCTAAGTGGTGAATTACGTTTCGAATTGATTCCCTGTGAAAACAGAGATACATTGGTAACCTTTGTAGGTTCGCTCGTCAACTAAATAAACAAACTATTTTTTATTTAATCTGCTTTATCTATTACTACTTTAAATAAGTAATTTGTTTTGTTTCCTTATATAAAAATGCATAAAAAGACAAAAATATTAAAAAAAATGGGAATTAGTTTGTTAAACAAAACCGAAGGAAATTACTTGGAATTATTTGAATGTGAAAATCTATTTAGACTTAGGTACAATATTTGGACGGGTGTCTTGGGGGTGCCGAACACCTTCCCCGATCATAACCGACACCCAAACTTAAAAGAAATATCTGGTAAAGACCAACTATTTTCGAGTCAAAATTTGAGCCATTTTAAATTAAAAAATTATTTTAAAAAATCCTGGTGACCTAATACACAATTTAACTCAATGCTAAGTGGCGACTCTATTTTTTTCTCCATAAATCCTAGCCTAGGGAACATTTTCAAAATTGACGCTTAGAAAAGCCCTTGAAAACTTATTTTCTAAAATGAACGTATTTTCAAGGATTTTAAGAAAAAGTCTTTTCTCTTTCTCCTCGATTTTCAAAATTCAGGGTGCATCAGCTGGCGACTCCGCTAGGGACTATTGAAGGTCAAGCCTAGTTGGAGCCTAAATCTATCTTCACTATTAAATACAATCCATGAAATATGTATTCGGGTTTTTAAACATAAATAATTCTCTAAAAAAATGAAATAAAATATAATAAAAAAAACAATAGATAACAAATTTTTTAATATTTTTTGTTAATATTTCGCATTCATTTACTTACTATCATTTATTTTACTGCATTTAATTTACTGTATTTAAATTTTTGCATTTACTTTCTATAAACTCTTTCCAATGCACGAGCACCACTTTTCCTTCAATATCATTAGAAAAACCCAAAGCCACTAACCTCATAAAGATAGGAGGTCGGCAGTAAGGGCTAAAGTCCTGGGATTTTGTCACGTCGATCTAAGTTTCGATACCCTATAAGACTAGAAAGAAGAGTCAATAGAAGCAAAACCAGGTGGTTTATCCTCTGGGATCCAGCTTCGAAACTCGCCTCGATCGAATCACCAACCAACGATGGATGTTCTCCTAGGAGGACACTGGAGGTTTGAAGATTTGGGAATTAAACCTTTCTAGGATGCGTTAGTAGAAGATCCATGAACCACATATAGTGAGCCTAGGATAGAATGGTACCCAAAACCCCTATTTACTTAGGACACTATCTTGGAGAGAGAAAATGTTTATTTCTACCTTATGTACATTGCTTACACATATGTTGTTTTGGAATTCCTATTTTTCTTATGCAACGCTTAGTGCGAAAAACTGTTATAACTTAACATGGTCTTAACTCCAATAATTCATGAATACTTTTGCCTTTTGAATAATGTACATAAAAACCTTACCTCAATAAGTCATCTATAAAAAAATAGCCTTCGCTAAACAAAGCCGTCTAAGTTCGTCAACTAATAAAACAAGATGGAATCCACTTCAATTACACAAAACTGAGCCAAGTTTACCAAGATGTAAGAAAATGTCGTCACCCAGTTGAATCAAGACTGTGCGATCCAATAATAAAAATACATCGGGTTATATTTCCATAGGAGTTATATGTCACGTCCTAAGCTTAGTGTTCTTTCTCATAAATCCTATACAATAGGAATTATACACCATAAGGAATATATTTTGTTTTAAAGGTTTAACTAAAACGCCTTAAGCAAGTCAAAACCTGATCTGAAAAGAAGCCAACTAAGGTTTGCCAGTCAAACTGTCAAAATAGATCCACCCTTAGAGAGATATCATAAATGCAAAGGTATTTAGACACCTTTCATTAAACAATAATCCATATTTTGAGGAATAAAGGGACAAGTCTGTCATTAAGTCCTATAAAAAATGATCCATTTTTTGAGGAAGAAAAGGACAAGTCTATCATTCAGTCATAGGAGCAATGATCTATTTTTTAGGAAGAAAATTATGTCATTAAGTCCTAGGAGCAATGATAATTTTTTTGAGGAATAAAATTCTATAATTAAGTCCTAAGAGTAATGATTCATATTTTAAGGATAAAAAGTCAATCATTCCACAAGCCTAGATGACTATAACTTCTAAGTTGAGGACAATCTAAAAAATTTCAAGTTACCCTAATCATGCGACCAAATCCATGTTGAAGTTTGTCCAGAACTTATCTCAAAGTTACCTGCTAGAGTTATGTCTTCCTATGATTACATACATACATCATGAATATAATTGTCCATTCATATAGACATATTCATCCTAGTCAAGAATACAACTATGTGTAAAGATAGGATAATTTGCATCCTTAAAAGTTTATTAGTCGAGGTCTAGGTTTTTAATCACTTAATAAACCTAGAAAATCTGCTTTAGGTAACTTTTGCTAAAAATCCATTCAAGATCCTTTATCAAGATCATAAATTAACTTGATCCTTCCCTTTGCCAAAAGTAGCCAAAACAACTCCAAGATTTCTATGTTGCAAAATACTACCTTTCTATGGCAAGCCCTGAGCCGAATGAACCCAGCCTCACTATTCAGAGAAAAGAGAAAAGTATACCATATCTATCTCTACATTTACCTTAACTTATTAAGTCTCTTATAATGATTTAAGTATTATCTTGTATGCCTATGTACTAGATCTATGTATCAATAAATACGAGCTTATTTTATCTAAGGTCAACTCAGGTCTTTATACTCCAACTTTCATAAATTAATTTGTTTGTCGTAATTCACACACCGCGAATAATCAAAATTTTTGAAAATATAATTTCAATATTAAATTAGACCATCAAGGAAAATATTAAAAGAAATGTCTTGGTTCAACTAGACAATGGTGAGATATTGACAATAAAATCAGATAAAGTTAGAACGATAGCCTAAGAACCCTAATGTGGAATCATTATATATGTTCCAACTCGGGAGTTGTGAAGAAAACCAAGGAGAATTGTAGCCAACATACCTATCAAGAAGATTTTGGAATATTGAAAGAGAGACCTTTGGTTGATATCATTCTTAAGGAACCTTGAAAAGAGGAAAGTAACCTTAGAACCCAGCCTCGCCCTAAGAAAGTTATTGAGAGAGGTCAGGTGACCATAAACTCTTTGTAAGGGCAAAGCAAGTAGTTAAGGTCGTGTTTCGGGAAAATTAAAAGATTCTATCAAAAAAAATCCTTAGAAATCTGCAAGACCAAAGAAGAAAAAAATCAAGTTAGAAGAAGACAAAAAGACTTTACTGGATAAGGGCCAATAAATGAAAAGTATTTGGGATAGGGGTAAAATCAATGAAGACCTCGAGATCGACTCAATCTACCTTACTCTTCAAAATGTAAAAAATCAGGAAAGTACGTGTGAAGAAAATAATAATAATAAAGACTGGTGTCAAAAAGTTTTTAAACACTGAGTGGTCACATGATGACAATCCAGTGAATCACGCTATCTATATAATTCGAGTCTTAAGTCGTATGGGTGTTTCAACACCTAGTGACTTGGGCCAACTGGACTAGGATCAATACCTAAATCTCACTACATGGATTATATGGAAGTATGAGCCCGTAGCTTCTAAGTAAAAGAAAAAAAAAAAAGAAAAGAAAAAAATAATAAAAAATAAAATAATAATAATAATAAAAATGATGATTCTCTCAACACTGCCAGGATAAATCAACACTTGTTAGTCGTCATTAACTAACACCTTTTTCTCTATCGTTTCTTTTCTCCCTCATTTAAGTCATCCTGAGAAGGCCCATTTCAATTTCCTTCAAGTTCAAGACAAAAGAAATGAATCGGAGCCCTCGAAGAAACCCTGGGTAACATAAACAACCTAGGTAACCTAAATAACTATCCCAAAAATGATCAATTATCAAAACTTGATGGAATTGAACTAGACAACGTCTTTAAACTAATAACTACGGATATTTGGTTTAAATTACTATTGAAATCATATCTATCATAATCTAAATTAATCCAATGGAAAAATCGCAACAATAACTGAGATGATGGAATATTTAAGTATGATTACCTGAGTATACTTTAACTAAAATAATCTTTCATAAAAATAAAAAGGGAAATATACATGGCGCCTATAGGTATAATGCCTAAAACATTAGAAATGAACTTAGGAAATTAGAGGAAAAGAAAAGAAGAATCCTTGTTCAGTAGGCCATTGACTTGAACCCTTTCCCAAAATTCATCCAAAAGTCATTCAAAGCCCGAGCTAGACTAACAGTGATCTCTGTTTCGATCTAGATGTTCCCATTCTGATATATCCCGAGCTCAACAAATCAACTTGAAATAAATTTCCACCATTCCTATCCAAACATTTCCATCTTGTAACCGAAACCCAAAATATGTTCGATGAGAAATCCTTATCAGAATTTCAGTTGCAATGCAAGAAGGAGAAAATAAGCCAAAAGCCTCTCAGAAACACCGATAAACTTAAATATCAAAGACAATATGGAAACAATTAAGGGATATGGCTAATAACTAAAGGTACCTAGTGCAAAGAAAAAAACAAAGAATCTTTCCATAAAAGACTAGCATCTTTAGATAGACGATGCATTCCCTAAGAAAACATTCTAAATAAAATATTTGGACTTCATAAAATCATACAATACATAAGTTAGTATTGAAATACTACACAAATACCATGCATCACGATTCACTTAGGCATACTTAACTTGCATAAATATGAGGAAAATTAGTTATCAATTTCAACAAGAACATTTGGAATCCTACATATCATTTTGCATCGATAGGCCATTATCAACGTAATACTTGCACACATGCACCTTATTTGAAAGCTCTAGTAGGCTAACAGGCAATCCTCGAATATGTAACCTAGTCAATTACCTCACAAGTCACCATGCCATTGCCCGCCTCTAATAGTGGCTTCAACCAGCTCAGAAGTTAGACAATAACTTGACAACACGTGAATATTTTCTTGACAATAGCCCTTACCCATTCCTACAAAGCATCGGGATATAGTAGAATGTCATTAGAAAATTGACCTTGCCAGGATCTAACAGGATCTTCCTAGAGTTGAGTAAGTCATAAGGTCGTTCAAGTGCTCTAAGCGCCAGGTCTCCAACAGTAAAGCTTAAAAACAACATCATTTAAAGACTTTAACATACCAATAATTAGGACCTGGTCGATATTATCTAGAACAGATTGTTGCCAATAAGCGTAGCTATCTATACCGGTGCTAGGTATGACTCTTAAAATCATCTCGTTGTTCGGAATTATGGTGCGACCTGATTCTTAGCAACTTGCCAAGATACGTAAAAAACCCAAGCAGGTCTGGTCAAATTTAGAGCGGTGTCAATTTCACGACATTCTCTCAACCTTATAATAGGGCGCATCTCCGGAAAAGTCCCTTGACTTTTCAGAGAATAAGTTTCACTCTATATGTTATTCAAACAACAAGGAATACCAGTGCAAAAACTTCGCTTAACCTTATCCTTGGTAACTCACCAAGATACATAGGAAACCTATTAAGGTTCGGTCATCACACTATAGATATCCCAGCCAAGGGCTGCGGAAGGATCTTATAGTTTCTATTGCCATTCATGGATTTGACCTGATAAAATCTGAGTGCACACCCCTCTTAACCAAAGAGAAAGGTTCTAAATTCACATTTTCACTCCGTATTAAAGGATGTTCGGAGGTAAAAAATGACCAACATATGAAATTTTAAATAAAAAAAATAAAAAGAAAAAATAAGGCATTTAATTTCGGTTACTTTGTCATCACCTAAGGAAGTTCTTAGGTTCATCTAAAGACAACAATTCCAAAATTAGGCTGATAAATTAGAAAATTCGACTAGGAATAAAGGTAAACAATTGTAAGAAATCTAGCAAATTGAGTAGTAAACTATGACTTCTGATTGTGTATGTGCTATTTTTCTTTCATTACTAACATCTCAGAGAAGATACTCGAAAGAATGAATGACATAAGAGCAAAGAGAAGAGGCAAGAGATATACTATCCTACCTTAAGTGGTTAAAGATTCTACCATACCATCCTACCTAAGCGTCCGAAGGTTCTACTATACTATCCTACCTTAAGTGGTCGAATATTCTACCATACCATCCAACCTAGGTAGTCAGACATTGTACCATACTATCGTACCTTAAGTGGCCGGCGATTCTACCATGCCATCATACCTAAGCGGTCGCATACCATCCTACCTTAGGTGGTCGAAGATTCTACCATACCATCCTACCTAAAGTGGTTGTTGGTTCTACTATACCATCTTACCTAACAAGTCAGAGATCTATATCATCCTTTACCTGCCCAAAAAGGCCAAAAACCTTAGAATCCATTCTCTATAATACAATAGGACATGTTGGATTAGATTCCTCACAAAACTTATCCAATCACTACCCCAATTAGAGGCTGAAGCACATTTCATCCTATTCGGGATTTTGTCTATGAGAATCTGTGTTCCTTTTCATCCCAGGACGTAACATTGAATGCCTTGACAAATATAAACAAAATGAAAAAAAATTAAATACAAACTACGTTTCGACTTGATTCCCTTTGAAAAATAGGGATACGTAGGTAACCTTTATAGGTTTGGTTGACAACTTTAAAGAAATAACATCATGTAAGACATGAAATACGGCAATCTGAAAGAAAAATAAAATCATCACAGTGAGGCTGAACTACATTTCGACCTGATTCCTAACCTAAGAAATCAGGGTATGTAAACAACCCAGGTGGGATTCAGTTGTCTGACGGTCATTGTTAAAAATAGTGACATGACATGATTTTAAAAACAGAAGACAAAAAACAACCCAACGAGGTTTTCAGTCTCAATTGGGCATTAATAAAATACGCACTCAATTCGGGATACTTGGGTAACCCATGTGGGTTTGGTCATATTCTCTTGAACACCCATGACATATTCCTTCACCCTAGCTAGAGCTAGGTTACATTATATCAGGTTTTTCCATCAAGATTCTTTAATGAGATTTTCCCTAGCTAGGGCTGGAGAAAATTTTAACAATTGAAATCCATAATCCCTAAAACACAAGCATCGCTGAGCCCCAGTAGATGTAATGTCTCACGAGAAGTTTTATAGCCCTCGTCAGCAGTCCCTAGTGGGATGTGGCCATGAAACTCCACTAAGTGTTGAGTTCTACTCGAGGGTTTTCTCATGTGAGAATTCTCTTAGTAATTTTCAATCATGTATTGATATGACGACCCAATAATTGATTTCTCTAACCAAGAATCATTTCCACCAAATATTGATTTACATTAAAGTGTTAGAACTACAGTTAACCTGATTCTCATAAATATGATATATGTAGGAAAACCCTATGCGGGTTCAGTCAAAACAAAACTAAATCCTGAACTATGTTGTGGTCCAACTCTTAGCTAGTTTAAGATACGTAGGTGTACCGATGGAGTTCAGTCAATCAAGGTTTAAATAAATGAATAAATAAATAAATGTTTAATTTTTTGTCTGTAGTGTTCGTTGCTATCTTTGGTTTACTATTTAAATTTCATGTCTGTAGTGTTTCTCGGTATCTTTGGATCACTATTTTAATCTCCTGTTATGATGTTCCTCACTATCTTTGGATCACTATTTTAATTTCCTATTATGATGTTCCTCGCAAGTTTTGGATCACTATTTTAATTTTCTGTTATGATGTTGCTCTTTATCTTTGGATTATAATCCACGGTGTTCTTCGCTATCTTTGGATAACTGTTCTAAATTCCTGTCTATAGTGTTCCTTGCTATCTTTATATTGCTATTTCTATTTCCGGTTAGGATGTTCCTCGCTATCTTTGGATTATTATCCACAGTGTTCCTCGCTATCTTTGGATCACTGTTTTAAATTCTTGTCTGTAGTGTTCCTTGCTATCTTTGGATCACTATTTTAATTTTCTGTTACAATGTTCCTCGCTATTTTTTTTTATCATTATCCACAGTATTCCTCGTTATCTTTGTATCACTTTTTTAAATTCCTGTCTGTAGTGTTCATCGCTATCTTTGTATCGCTATTTTAAATTCCTGTTTGTAGTGTTCCTCACTATTTTTGGATCACTATTTCAATTTCTTGTTATGATGTTTGATAGGTGTAATTTACCTATCTATTTCCAAATCGAATTTGTTAATTTTCGAGTGTTATTATAGTATTTTAATACGTTTTAATATGTTTTTATTCTTTTTGTATTAAAACAGGTGTGTGGGGGGTGAAAAAGGATGAATATAGATTATAAACGATCAAATCGGACCAAGAATGGTGTAAAAACAGTGAGAAAACAAATATAAAGGCAAAATTCTAAAATACAGCCTACTGCTGCGGCGTCTAGACCACCGCTGTGGCGGTCAATATGCAGAAAAACGATTTTCTTGCTGAAAGCCCACTGTCGAGGTAGTGACCTCACCATCAAGGCGGTGAAACAGCAGAGAGGTCTCTGTTGCCACCGCTGAGTCCACTGCCGAGGTCGTGACTTAATCGACATACCCACCGCTGCGGCGGTCACTCTGCATATACTTTAGATATTTATTTAGATATTTTTGAGCCCTATATCTTTCTTCTCTCCTCTATTTCGGTCATTCGAGAGCTCCTAGGGTTAGAATAGGGTTGAGAGATTTTTGGGGAATGCTCCACCAAATTCGAAGGAGAAGATTACAAGGTGAAAAAGGAGAAGTGATCTCGAAATGGTTTTAACGCCAAATCTTCAGACTATGGCTAGTTTCTCTCGTTTCTTTCTTTATTTCTTAACTTTGGATTATGGTTTGAGTATATTTAGCTCGTTTATCATTGTATATACGGTTATGGCCATTAGCTAAACCAATATTGTCTAGGGATTACTATAATTTATGAATATGTGATTTTAAAATCGATTTTTCGTTAATAGTTGTTATTCGTTATTTGATTGTGTTTTCTATTTCTCCTTGTTTATTATGCTTGTTATGATATATTGAGAGTACGGAGTTTGACACTCAGGATAGGTAACTCTAGATTCGAATTAGGGTTTAAACATAACGCGATGATTTAATAACCTATGAGGGAGTTAGAGAGTGTGCAATCAATGACTCATGTGACTATGTGTTTAAAAAAACGCTAGAGAGGGACTTCGGCATTAACGCGAAGTTACATATTCATTTACTTGTTTACCCTTGGATCACTATTTAAATTTCTTATATACGGTGTACCTTGGCTATCCTTGGATCACTATTTATATTTCTTATATATGGTGTACCTTAGTTACCCTTGGTTCACTAATTATATTTCTCATTTACAGCGTTCTTAAATGTGTACAGTCATAACTCGGAGATGGCGATGAGTTGTCATTCTCCATACACTACGGCGTAATCCTCTAGGACTAGTTTTTCACCTCATTTAAAAATATTCCTTGCCCGTTTTGGAAGGAATGTAGTATTCCTATGGATAATACAGAGAGTTCCTGGCCTTCGCTTTCCTAAGAAGCCACGGCGGTGGCGATAAGTTGTCATTCTCCATACACTACATCGTAATATTCTAGGACTGGTCATTCACCTCATTTGAGAAGATTTTTTACCCATTGGGAAAGAATGTAGGTTTTCATATGGATGATGCAACGAGTTCCTATTTTTTGCTAAGATAGTAATGAGTCATCATTCTCCATATGCTGTGGTGTAATCCTCTAGAACTAGTTATTTACTTCAGTTGAGAAGATTCCTTACGTGTTGGGAATGAATGTAGTATTCCTATGGATGATGTAGCGATTCCCAAAAGCGTGCATATGTTCCTGGCCTTCGTTTTCCTAAGAACCTACTCTAACCCTAGCGATGATACAACGATTCCCAAGAGCCTATGTATGTTCCTGGCCTTCGCTTTCCTAAGAGGTTACTGATGTACCCAAGAATGATGCAACGATTCCTAAAAATGTTCGTACGTTCTTGGTCATCGCTTTCCTAAGAATTTATTGCTTTCCTAGTTTAGATATAACAAAGTTCAGGAACATTTTTGACTTTGCTTAGCTAATTTAAATTTTTTGTCTTTAATTTTCATGTCTCGCGGAATAAAATATTTCTCTTTCTTTGTCATTAAGAGTAAACTATCATGACAAAGAGGGGGAGCTATAAACATCTCATTTTATCCCGCCCAATTAAGTGTCGGATCTAAAGTGTAGGTTCAGATAAACTTTAAACTAAGGTCTAAGGGGAACGAATTTCTACCTTAGACTATATTGGATACTACAAAAAGCCAAAAAACATAAGAAAAACATAAACATTATCAAATTTATTAAATTCGGTACAAGTAAAAGTTTCAGGTTGATCTCAAAATTTTTTAAGTTAAGGGGGACTAAAATGAAATATTAAAGGTTTAATTTTCATGAAAATCACTTTTAGTATAACTAAAAATTAGTTACTACCCTTTAAACTTAAGGAAATTTCACCGATTACCTTTGTCTCCCTTTTTGACCCCTAAAACTTTTACTATCATCGGTTTTGTCTATTTGACACAAAAAATATTTCTTTAAATTTATTTTTTAAAGTACTAATCTCCAAAAAAATCAATCCAAAGTCTTGATTAAATCCAAGAATCCACTATGACAATCTAGTTACTCGAAGTAACTAATGCCGAAAGATATGGTTCAAAAGCAACCAAATTAAATGTCATCATGACAAGCATTCAAGACCTATTAAATCATGGTCTAATAAAGCATTTAATGCCTCATTAATGAGAACATTTAATGAAGAGATCTAGTCATGATTTTTCTAGCAAAAATTTCTTGTTGGAAATTTAGTTACTTAGAAGTAACTAACGATTCAAAAACTAACTGAACCAATTTCCATCACATCCAATATTTAAAAACCTATCAAGTCAATGTCACATCATGGAATTTAATGCTTGAAATGATATTAATGACTCCATTCAATGGATCCATTAAATGAAGAAGATATTTTCACCAAAATATTTTAAAAGCAACTTACTTACTTGAACTTAACTAATGGTTACAAAGCTAACTCGGCTAATTCTCATCCGATCAATGAATTAAATAAACATCAAACCAATGTCAAGTCATGACACTAAATACTTGAATGGCAT
The DNA here is from genome assembly GCA_016647705.1 of Eucommia ulmoides. Taxonomy (NCBI): domain Eukaryota; kingdom Viridiplantae; phylum Streptophyta; class Magnoliopsida; order Garryales; family Eucommiaceae; genus Eucommia; species Eucommia ulmoides. The sequence continues at coordinate 11,394,346 of CM028333.1, read as the reverse complement.
TTAATGACTATATTTAAGGTATACATTAAATGACATTTAATGGAAGAAGATATTTTCGAAAGTAAATAACTAGATTACCATGAGTAACTAGTACTTACCAAGAAAACCAAAATTAAAAAACATCAAATCAAGCTTTAAATGAGCATTTTTCAGCCCATGTGCAAGCCTTAAACAAGCAATGATGGCCTATATATTTGCAAGATTCAGTAATCATTTCCAAATCTAATGATTACTTACAAAATCTAAGTAAATATTCATCACATGGCTCTAACCCCAGCATTAAATGACATCAAAGGGACCTAGCTAGCCTAAACACATCATGAGTAGTAGGCTGGGAAAGCCTGTGCATTCCCTAATGTGCAGGGTACCCGTTACCTATAAATAGCAGCCTGTTTTTATTCAAGACAAGGCCTGAACACACCCATTCTTTCTAGGATCAAAATTCTCTCTTGGGTCTTGGGATTTCCTAAGACTTCTACCCTTTAAACACACTCAATTCTTGCCAAAATGGCTCTAAAAAGGTGTTCTTGGGATTCTTAGAATAAGACAAGAAGAACTAAGAAGATCAAAGAAGAAGAAAAAAAAAAAAACACCTAGGGAGATACCACTCCCCTAAGTTATGTAAGTTCTCTCAAACTCCTCTTTGCTTTTGTTTAAATACCTTAATATTGCTTGTACATAATATATTTGGTTAGTTGTTAGAATCTTAGTTCATGTACATAGTGTAAATATCAAAGATCATAATAAGAACATTAAGAACACAAATGATTTGTGTATAGCATCTTTGGCTCTATCAAGAACACATGAAACCAAACTTCAATGAACCTAAAACAAACTTCCAACAAAGGACTACTTACTACTAACTACAAAAAATAAACATTTACTTTACTCCAATAACCTAGATCACAGTCTGGCCCATATCTCAGGCTTGTGGACTGGCATCCTATATATTACTCTGTCTAGACTCTTGCGGCTAAAAGTCAGAATAAAGAGAGGACATCTATTCCTTCAAGGATAAGTGTGTATCTTCTTCAGAAACATTTTCGTCTTCTTAGTTTTGAGTATGACTGACACATATATGTTTTTTGTTTTCTTTTAGACTAATAACATAAATCTTAACACTAAACTAGTTTAAGTAAGTTTGATTGGAGTGTTCTTGACAAAATCAAACATGCATATCAACTTCTCATTGGTGCCATTTATATTCTTATCTTGTATTAAATAAACAAAAAAAAAATAAAAATCATTCATCTAAGTGGTAAACTACGTTTCAACTTGATTCCCTGTGAAAACATTGATACGTAGGCAACCTTCGTAGGTTCGGTCATCAACTAAATAAATAAACTATTTTCATTTAATCTGCTTTATTTGTTGCTACTTTAAATAAGTAATTTTTCTTGTTTCCTTATATAAAAGTACTTAAAAAGTACAAAAAATTAAAAAATGGGAATTCATATATTAAACAAAATCGAATGAAATTACTTGGAATTGTTTAAACATTAAAATCTATTTAGATTTAGGTACCGTCTTTGAACAGGTATCTTGAGGTGCCTAACACCTTCTCCGAACATAACCGACCCCCAAACTTAAAAAAAAAATCTGGTAAAGACCAACTATTTTTGAATAAAAACTTGGGGTCAATTGAAAATAAAAAATTATTTTCAAAAATCCTAATAATCTAGCACACCATTTAACTTAATGCTAGGTGGCAACTCTATTTTTTTTTACATAAGTCCCGGCCCAAGGAACGTTTTCAAATACAGCGCCTAGAAAAGTCCCGGAAAATTTAATTTCTAAAATGAATGGTGTTTTGAGGATTTTAAGATAAAGTCTCTCTCTCTTTCTCTTCTATTTTCAAAATCCGGGTTGCGTCATGTCGCCGGATATTATGAGGCATTATTTATGCTTACCCACTACCTACAACATTTGGACTGCGTAGTCCAATGCATTCTATGATGGAAGTGATGAGTTATAAGTCATTACTCTGAATCTGAAGACTTTTCGTCAAGACAAAAAGGCGTGAATCCTCTTTGTGTATTATGGAGAATTAACTGAAATCTTCCCAGAATTGTACCACCGTGATAAGGTGGTTAAAAGATCCAGACGATGTTAAAGCCCACTTCCAGTCTATTAAATGATTAAGAGTTCTATCTTTCTCGCTAGATTGGATAAGGTTTTTGATTCAATACAACATGAGACTTGAAGAATGTTACTCATTAGTTCCACGAGAGGCGGTACATAGTATCACCTTAAAAGGTAATTCCAGGGCATCGAAACCTAGTGCCATGGTGGCTCGTAATCAATCTAATTAGGGTCAACAATATCGAGCATAATCCAGCAATGGTAGATCAACCAATCGTGTTGACAAGTCTTCATACAAATGCACTCATTATCATAAGACTGGTCACTCCAAAAGTCATTGCTTTGAAATAGTGGGCTATCCAACATGGTGAGATCCTAGTCACATAAAGAAAAATATCCAAAAGCCTTCCACTATAGCAATTGTTGAAACAAAAATGGAAGATGAAATTACTAACAATGCCTATATTAGTAATAGTTGCTGATAATGGTGGTATGCTTTTAAACATTTCATTAACTGTTTTGAATAATGCATAAATAATGGATTCTGGTATAACAAATCACATGACATATGATTCTTGACAAATCTCACCACTCAATCAATCAACCCAAAAATGTCTCTACTACAAATAAAACTTTAACCCTAGTTATTAGGGAAGGATCTTTGACTCTCACCAATATATTAAATCTAAAGTTTGCCTTAATTGTTCCATCTTTAGATTATAACATTTTGTTTGTTTCTCAAATAACCACTACTTTATATTGTGTTGTAATTTTTCTCTTGATTTTTATGTGTTTAAGGACATCTAAACCAGAACGAGAATTGGTTGTGGTATTAGATGGGAAAAGATGTATTACTTGGATTTGGAATCAAAGAGTACTGAAAGACTATGACAATTTCTAGAAGTGGGTGATTCTGAAGATAAAAATAAATGAAGGAAATATGGTTATGGCATTGCCGGTTTGGGCATGCTTCCTTTGGATATCTCAAAAGATTATTTCCCAGTTATTTACATAAATTGATGTTTCTAGTTTTTAGTGTGATACTTGAAAACTTGCAAAAAAAAATTGTGCTTCGTTTCTATTATGATTAAATAAAAGTCCACTTTTATTTAAGATTATTCATTCAGATGTCTTGGGTCCATCGAAAGTCACTACTTTGGGTGGGTCACGTTGTTTTGTAATGTTTATTGATGATTATACAAGGATGACCTAATTTTGCTTAATGAAATCCAAAAGTAAAGTGAATTCAATATTCCCAAAGTTTCATAAAAGAATTGAAACTCAATACAAAATAAATATTTAAGTTCTTCACAGTGACAATGGCAGAGAATATCAGAGTATTGAATTTCAACATTATTTGGAAGCACAAGGAATGATCTATCACACAACTTGCTCCACCACACCTCAACAGAAAACGATGATTGAGTGAAAAAATTAACATTTGTCGGCGGTTGTACGAGCTTTGCTAATCGAAGCCCATATGCCTTTGTCTTATTGGGGAGAAGCATTAACTTCTGCAGTTTATTTAATCAATCGGGTACCTTATAGCACCCTCAATTTCAAAACACCGTTTCAAATTCTTAATGATAGGATTATTGCTCCAACTGTCTCAAGTTTAACTCCTCATGTCTTTGAATGTTTGATGTTTGTATATCTACACTAGTATCAACGCACCAAGTTAACTACTTAAGAATTGAGAAGTGTTTTTGTTGGGTATGCCACTCATAAAAAAGGATATTAGTGTTATTATCCTCCAACATGTTGATTATTTATCACGATGGATGTTGTTTCCATGAAGATAAAATGTAACTTTCCAAACTCGAATTTCAGGAAGAGTACCAAAAGGAAATTCAAAGTCTAGAATAAGATAACCAAGATGTGAGTAACTTGGATATAACTGGTATGACATTGGATTCCAATGGTGATGACTCACAGACTAGAGTAAATGAGAAAATGGGTGAACTGGATTTAAGTGATATGATATTTGATCAAAATAGTGATAAGCAACGAATAAACCAAACAAGTAAGTGATAAGCACCCAATAACTGAAGAGATGGATCTATCTTCAACTCTGCCATAAACTGAGGTTCTAGAAAATATGACTCCATCCCCAATCAACATCACACCAATCATTTACTTAAGATGTTCACAATCCAAATAAAAGATAATTACCACAATGTCACACGAGAGGTATTCCTAAATCCACATATGAGCCTGAACTCTCTAGTAAAGTAAAATATCTCATGAATAGTTATTTGTCTAACCATTATTTGTCAAAATTAAACATGTCATTTGTGAATTAGTTATCTGTTGTATATATTCCTAACAATGTGCAAAAAGTCTTATCTAATCCTAGGTGGAAAGCAGTTATGAACAAGGAGATTCTCCCAAAAAAATAATAATAATTAAGATATGAGAATTAGTTGATCCTCTATCAAGAAAGAAACTAGTTGGATGACGGTAGATTTGCACCGAGAAGTATAAGGCAGCTGATGGCACAATTGAACGCTTTAAACATACGAGATTGATTACACAGAAATATTTGCATTTGTAGCCAAAATTAACATAATTAGTGTCCTGTTGTCTTTAGCTGCAAACTTAGATTGGCCCTGACAACAATTTGATGTGAAGAATGCATTTTTACATGGTGAATTATCTGACGAAGTCTACATGAATCTCCCAACAGGATGTATGATACCAAAAAGACACAACCGAAAGTTTGTAGACTAAAAAAATCATTATATGAGCTAAAGAAATCTCTTAGAGCATAGTTTAGATGGTTCACCAAATCTTTGATAGCCTTTGGCTACTATCAAAGCAACTCAAATCATACAATTTTCCTAAAAAGAGAGCAAGGTAAGATAATTGTGCTAATTGTTTGTGGATGATATGGTGGTTACAAGGAATGATCTTAATGAAAGGATGATCTTGCAAAATTACTTGTACAAAGAATATGAAATTAAAGATCTAGGCCCTCTGAAATATTTTCTTGGGATTGAAGTATCCCGATTTAACAAAGGAATAGTTATGTTTTTAAGAAAATATGTTTGAGATCTATTACGAGATACTGGTATGTCAGCATGTCAACCAGTTGATACACCAATAGAAGAATGTCTAAAATTATGTGTTGAGTCGAACCAGGTACCAGATGACAAAGGAAGACACCAAAGACTTGTAGGGAGATTGTTGTACTTATCTTATACCAAACTAGATCTGGCCTATGCTTTAAGTATTGTCACCCAGTTATGCATAATCCTGGAGAACACCATATGAATGCAATTATTCGCATTTTGAGGTAACCTTATGACATAGAAAAATAAGAAACAAAATGTTGTACCTTGCTCAAGAGCAGAAACTGAATTCAGTGGTTTGGCAAATGTACTGTGTGAGAAATTATGGCTAAGACTCCTTTTACAGGATTTGGGTTATCCATCTGAACAACCTATCTAACTGTTTTGTGACAATAAAGTAGCATGCGACATCATGCATAATCTAGTTCAACATAACCGTACAGAACACGTCGAGATCGTCAGATATTCCATTAAGGAAAAGTTGGATGGAGAAGTTGTGGAATTACCTAAAATTCGATCAGAGGATCAGTTGACTGACATCTTCACCAAAGCAGTCTCAAATTGGAAATTCTTAAAGTTTTTATAATAGAGATACAATTCTAGAAAAGAAAGAAACTATTATTTTTTCTCTTTATTATCTTTAAATATAAATTTAAATGAAATAAAAAAAACAACAAACCTAGATCATCATATATTTTTAAAAAATAAAATAAGAGTTTCTCCATATGCAGGTTTTTAAAGTAGAGAGATTAATATGAAACAAAATAAAATACAATTGACCCTTCAATATTTTTATTCAAATAAAAAATCTTGTAAATTATGAGAGTATTATATTAAATTGACTAGGAGCGTCTGCAAACTCATTTCTTGTTTAGGCTCATAATAAGCCCATACTCATTGTTTTTAAGATTTATTAGAGATGAATGTAAATTAAAAGGGATTCATGTGAAATTTTAAATTTTATTATTAATTTTTAGAAGTAAAAATTTTAATTACTTGTTTTAAAAATATTAGATAAAAATATAAATTTTTCTGCACTAGCCAAACATTGGAATAAGAATAATCATTTCAATACTACATCTAATCTTCTTTGTTACTAAATATATGAATAATAATGACTATTATATTTTATTACCATGTTAATTTTAATTTTATTATCATTTTATTCTATTTCAGTGTACTAAAAGCCACGTTAATTTAGATCTTGGATAAAATGTGCGTTACATTTATATCCTTGTAGCCAAAGATGATTTGTAGAGGGACCAAAAAATATCCATTGGGCTATTACCCATTTCATATTTAGGAACATAATAAACTCAAAGGGGTTAGATATATTTGTAGCCATTAATCTTGAAAAGAAATCTTTGACACAAACTTATGCGAAACATGAAAACAAGGATCCATTATATGATATAAATAAAAAAGTGGTAATATAGCTTATTCTAAGGGATAACATATGTAAAAGTGATATCTACTTCTGAATATTATTTTATGAGGTATATTTCCACCAAATGCTTCGGATGACTTATGATGCCATGTGGCAACAGGGTGTCTAAAGCGATCCTTGTTGACTACTTACCGTTGACCGATTAGAGAGGCGAGAATGGCTAGAGTTGGTCGGGCACCTATAACTAACCACCATTTAGTAACGACAATCCTTGCTGGACCAACTATCGACTGGTGAGGACCGGGTAGGTCTCTTTAACCACCAAGAAGGTTTCTACGCGCTGTCATTTAAGACTCTTCGGCTTCAATCAAGTGGAACTTCGTCTCTCATTTACGAACAGTTAAATAATATAAGATTACCAAAGGTCCTTTGGTAAGAACCTTGTGTGCATCCAATTGGCAGTCAAATTTTAGAAGTCGTGGTTGAGATCAATTAGTTCAAAATCACCGTGTATCTTCCATAACATCCTAGCTCTGGTATATAGAGTTATACATTCAATAGGTATTCCTATTAATATAATTATTAGGGTTCCCGCCATCTCTCTAATTTAGTCTAAAATTTGTTGTGGAATAACAAGGGAAACATGGTTGACTTGGGTATCAACGGTTTCTAGAACAAATTCCTCCTCACCATTACTTATGTTATGCCCCCTCCTTTGTGAAGCAAAACCTTCGCAGTTTCATATTACTGGTCTCTTCGGAACCATTCAGTACTTCCTCAAACGATTTAACTCTCAACAATTTTTTTAAAAGTTCCTCCATACATCGTCGATTCCTCCTTGAATTTGTTAAGTCCTTCCGCGCGTAGCAAACCATTTTCTACCTAAAATTTGTGTTTTATACCCCATTTTTACCCTTCTTCACATTATGTACTAAAATATAATAAAAATAATAATATAATTAAAATTTTATGAACAGTAATCCATTCAAAATTTAATTTTGTTCTAGCAATATTTAAATTCACCAGCTCACACCAAACAACAAATGTCTAAAATGAGTTCATACAATTGTATTAGCATATATGCTAATCCCAATTACAACCAGAAAAAAAAAAAAAAAAAAAATATGAGCTGGGCTCCGTCTCCTGTTCAATTGGGCTGGCCTATAGGTTCCATTAGGTAGGCTGCAATTCATGGTCCAAAGGCTTAATCACGTCACACCCTTCCTCATTGACCACGCATTGGATTACACTAATGATTCGGGCTCAGGGTTCTAATTGCACGAGGCTAATCTAATCCCCCTACTATAAATAGTGAGTCATAAATGCACTGGGCATGAGAAGAAGTTCTGACTAAACTCTCTTCAACCTTTTTTCACCCGAGCTCTTATTCTCACACCGGAGGTATTTCGCTAGGGCAATACCCCAACAGATATTTGTGCAGATATTTGCATGGATCACAAAGTTTTAACTGAGAGCAGTTCACTAAACAAAGAGAAACGTACATACCAGAACACTAACTCAATGGAAGACTGTCACATGGATCTAATAAGACCTTCTGGAGGTGTCCATTTTTTCATACCAACAAATTTAAAAAGTGATATTAAAACTCTCTACCTCCATAGCTAAAACCTAAAAGCTAGTAATAACTTTGAATGGTTATGAGTTACAAACCTATTCTATTTTTGAAAATGTGTTCCCAATTTTATATGAAAAGAAGGTATATCACAGTGTGTAATGCACTTAAATAATTAAATAAATTATAAATAAAATGAAATGATAATGTAACCAGAGATTAAAAAAAATACCATATAATAAACTGAAGAGTATACCACTAGACTTCGTAAAAATTCAATTGAAATATGAAAAACGGAATAGTAAAAATTCAGTTAATTGAACATCTTTAATAATATTAAATTTGTTTAACAAGGAAGTGTGAAAAAACGAGTGCTGCACTTAAACATTTGTTAGATGCAGAGAAAGTCAAATTTAATTCACAAATCATGATTTATATATGAATATAATTTATTATGAGATTTTTATTGTTTAACCCTTATTTAAGAGTTACTTTAGTAATTTTTTTTTTAAATAATTGTTAAATTAGTGTTTTTTAGAAAGGTTTTTAGTCTATAGTCCTTTGACCGTTGACTAAATTAATAAATGGACGATTATATCTTTATATAAATTTAGAAAATCCTATTCTCATTGCACCTCTCTCTTAAAAAATTGAGCTGCCATCCTCCCATTCCCCATCTCTCTAGCTCCCGATTTTGTTCTCTCCATGATCTCATGACGATGCTCATCATCATCAATGCCACTGATTGCCAAACTTCTCCATTAACCTCTCCGTTGCGATCTTCGACGCGATTTCGTCGTTTAAGCACGGATTGGGGCTTCGTGAAAGAGGTAAAAAAATTTGCTTGTGGTTGGTTCCGATCATATCTGAGGCTTTGGTGGTTTATTGCTCTACATATGGTCAACTCCGACGATTTCGACGGTTTAGAATGGATTGGAGCTTCGAACGGTTTAGAACTAGTATTTTTTAATTTTTTTTTTCTAATAATTTGCATCTTAATATCGGGAACATTTTTTTCTTTTCCGCGAAGAACTTCAAATTGAATTTGCAATTTTTCCTGTTGTTTCTTTGGTTTCGGAGGCTCGGTGTTCAATAATTCTATTCTTTCTTTGCCTAGAAATGGCCTCCTTTTTGGACTTCATCACACTTGTTCGTTTGATTCGTGTTTAATCTAAGAAATTTTATTTCTTTTTGTTGCTGTGAACTGTTAGGTTTATGTAATTTTCCACTGTTTTTTACGTCCTCAAAAGTTGTAGGAACAAAGTTGGATTTTCGAATATTCATGTTGACATGTATTTTTTGTTAATGGTCACGTGTTTCGGTGAAAGGTTGTTTGTTTTATTTTTTGTTAATCTTAGTTTTTTCTATGTTGTTTATTATCTTTACTGATTGCGAGGGGTATTTACGTTAATATACACACATGTGGAATGTTTTAGATCAGTGAATTTGAACTTCTCTTTTCTTTCTTTTTTTTTTTTTTTTTTTTTTTTTCATTTCATGTGAATGTTTAGATTTGTGCCTTAAATTTGTAGACCAATCAAATTTTATGTGATTTTTTTGTGTTCATTGTGTAATATTTTCGTTTATTCACGATGTGTTTTGATCGTTTTCTTGACTATTGAATGAACGTTCACACAAAACGCGTAAACTATTATCGAGCGATTTTTGAGTGAATCGAAATATTATTAAAAAATATTTGAGTAGACATTCACACAAAAAAGTGTAAACCATTTGTTGAATGAACTAATAAATTTTCTGAAATATAGAGTGAACATTCACGTAGAAGTTCTAATGGCACGGTTTGTAAATAAAAATAAATTGGGAGGGCATTTATCAAAGGCTTTTTTCTATGATATCTCTGAGGACTATAAATTTAATTATTTGAATCAATGGGCTATTTTCTAGTTTATACATCTCTAAAGGATTAAATAATTAATTACTCTTTTATTACTTGGTCTGTTTTTTTTTTTTTTTTTTTTTTTTTTTTTTGAACTTTTACTTATTTATTGTTATCATTTGAAAAGTTGGGAAAAATAGGAATAAAGAAGTCATTGAAGGAATTTGTAATCCTCCCCAAACTACTAAAATTGCAAATTTCACATGAGATTTGTTTAATTTTTTCTTGAAACCAAATTTTCTAAATGGATCTTGTACTCCTCTCATTAATTGGTTTTCCTCGCATGCAGGTTTTCTAAAAGTGAATGCTGATGGTAGTGTGAGAGGAAATTCAGTTAAAGGGATATATTGGAGTCCTTCTAGGGGACAATCTTGATCTTTGGAAAGTAGGCTACTTTGGATGCGTGAATAGTTGTACGGCTCTTGAAGCTGAGTTTAGGAGTTTGGCCATGAGGATCAAGATTATTGCCAACGGAGACTATCCTAGCGTCATGGTTGAAACAGATTCAGTGGAGGTAGTCACTCTCATCAAGAATCCGTGCCTTGAAAAATAATTGCTTCAAAGATTGGATTGAAGAATGTAAGAGACTTCTTCTTCTTTATAACTGCACTCTTGAATTTGTCCGAGAAAGACTAATAGATGTGTTGATCTTCTGGCAAATAAAGGTGCAAATCAATATTGCAAGCTTAAAATAATTGAGAAGTAGACCACAGAGCAACAAGACATCATATTTGAGGAGTGGTTAACATCTTCAGTTGGTCTAGTCAAAGGGTTACAAGGTAAATATTTTTTGGCTTAGGGTCTGGTCCAATGAGTTATTTTTGGTGGTTTGTCTAGAGTTCGAACTCTTATATGCACAAAGATCCGTCAAGTTGTGTCCAACGAAATCCCTCTAGTATGGGTAAAAGGTAGAAAAAACAAATGTAAGAGTTTCAGTATTTTAGACAAAAATTCATTATCTGGTGCATCGACTTCCCCGCTATTTATTGTCAAGAGGGCCATATTAGCCCCTGAAAATTTTGGTTCTTAATCTCGGATCAGTACCCTAGTCCAACGCATGGCGAATACGACATCATATGTTATTATTAAGCCATTGGACCTTATCTTTCATTTGAAGCGACCCACGAGTCCCCAGAGAGGTAGAGAGCATACAGCCTAGTAAGTGTGAAGGGTTTTTTTTTTTTTTTTTTTTTTTTTTTTTTTTGGGGGGGGGGGGGGGGGGGGAGGGGGCGTTAAAGAGTTTTTTGGACATCGCAGGTCATGGGTCATTGAAGTAGTACAATGTTGTGTACTAGACCCGATATCAGTTGTGTTGTTAAGTGTACCCTCAAGTACTTGAAAATGGATAAGGATAAATTTTTAATCTATGGAGGAGGAGAACTAAAGGTTGATGGTTATACTTATTTTGGATTTTTAAACCGATGTGGGTGACCGAAAATTAACTTTGGGATATGTGTTTATCATAAATGGTGAAGAAGTTGTAAGCATTCTATAACTACAGATTCCACTACTAAGGTCGAGTACATTGTGGCTTCCGATGCAGTTCATTTCTAAACTTCAAGTGATTCCAAACATTGAGTTATCGTTACCTTTGTATTGTGACAATAATGGTGTTATAGCTCAAGCAAGGGAACCAAGATATCATTAGAAATCCAAACACATAAAGATGCTTCCATTTGATTTTTGAAATCATCAAGAGGAATGATGTCGACATTGGAAGAGTAAACATAATAGATAGCGTAGCAGATCCATTTACTAAGGCTATGACTTTGAAGTAGCTAGATCGACATCTTCTAAAGATAGGTGTTAAATACTGTCCTGATTGAGTATAGTATTAGTGGAAGATTTGTTGGCCCACAAATCTACCCAAGAGGGGAGTGAATTAGATAGTTATAAAAATTTAAACAACTAATTATCAATCAAACAAATCATCAATTTCCCTAACCAGTTGTTATCTTGAGTTATAACAAAAACATGTTTATCTAAATGCACAACCAAATAAATAGAGATAAAATCTAAACACGCCGATTTATCCTTGTTGGGCAAGATACCCTTGCCTACATCCAGTCCCTTGAGCTCCCACATGGATTTTGCAATCCACTATCCTTAGTTCTTTTCCCAGGTAAGAACCAAATCCTTACAATCTTTTTCACAGGTTCATGACTAACCTAATTCTTTTACTAGACTCATAATCAAACAGTTACAATTTTTATTTTACAAGACTCTAGAAGAACCTAATTCTTTTTGTAGGCTAAAAATCAAACATATCTATATTTTTTTACCAGGCTAAACGGTTATGATTTAAACACTGCCTATAATGGTAATATTTTGAAAGACAAGCCCCTAAATGTTATATATTGACCCCACATATCAAAACATTTTAAATCTGAATTGTTTTACCCAAAAATACCCTTTTAAACCTCCCAATTTAGTCCCAAAATAATTTTTATTCAAACTTCTTAAAAATATAAAATAGGTTTCCCGGTAAATAATATATGGACTAAATAATAAGATCTTCAACCAGTTACACCATGGGTTGACCGGTTGTACCCTCAACAGTTCTTTTTCTAGCCATTAACAACCAACCGATAAACTATAAAGCCTAAAATATCAAAACATCCATCCTGAATCTTTTGGTTCACCAGTCTAGTTGGCAATCAATTGTCCAGGCCAAAGAATCACATTGTTTTCCTCTTTAAAATATTTTCTCGATCGATATTTTAAGAAAAATATTTTGACACTTAAATTTATCGCTTCTAACTATATTTCAAATTATTTTTATAAGTGTTTTGGGTGATCATAATCAAGTTGCATTAAGAGTATAAAAAAAGTTTAGTTGTTTTTACCTAAAAAAAAAAAAGGTCTTTTTTGCTAAAAAAATCTTCAACGTCTTCATTGCAACTAACTTGAACTTTCATCTAATGTCATCTTGAAAATCATTTTTTTTGTCGTTTGCTCAAATAGAACTTAATTCTGAAATCACTCAATAAAGTCATTAGTTTCATAAAATATCAACGTTAATTTGTCTATCAAAACATCTAGGGTCAAAAGGATTATTGGATATAAGCTTTATAGTTAATCTTGTAATCTTACATTTAAGATTTGTGTATGTAAAATGTTTCAATCTCAAGCATTAGTAAAATATATTTATTAATATTATTCTTGCAATTAAATCTTTATCCTTATAGACCTTGATTGTTGAGTAGAATTGTAACTACCCGGTTTTCCAAGACCACCATATGGTTTCTCCCATTGTAGAATTAATACTAAAATCGAATAACCAATATTTCATTTAATAAAAATCCGAACAAATTTTACAATCATGAGATGATAATTATAATTATCAAATTATCGAGTTAATTTTACAACAATAAATAATAAGTACAATTTTTAAAAATTAAATAGAAATTCAAATAAAATTCTTGACGTAGTTTCATTCTCACCGGCCCTTCAATTAAAACTGTAGGGTTGTGGGCTAACGCTCAGTAGATTTTTTAACTAATTTACTACGTGCATTTAATCAATCTACAAATAAAACACATAGATATGTTTTTCACATAGTTTTCATATAGTAGTCTTAAATATTTCATGAAAATTAACAATTAAAAATTAACGACAACTTTAATATGAATCACATAAGTAAGAGAGAGATTAAATATAAATATTAAAAATGTTAGAAATTCTACCTGACATCCGAGTCAAAATCCAAATCGAAATGTTCTTCTCGCTCAAACATTTTCAATATATATAACAATGTACTTTTCTTCTCTCTCTCTCTCTCTCTCTCTCTCTCTATATATATATATATATATATATATAATTCAATGCTCATTACCTCTCGTAGCCTTATATCTCTTGAATTAGTTTTAATCATTATTATTATTATTATTATTATTATTATTATACGCATAATTCTTGTAACATTTATATTTGTGTATGAGTATGTAGTTTGAAATTGATATCTTCCTAGGGAAAATGTCATTTTCAACTACATAATTATTATAATAATTTTTTTAAAATTTATTTTATTTAACTAATTATCTCCCTTAAAATAAAGAAAATATTAATTATATCCCAATAACACAATAGTCCCAAAATTTTTAAAAAATAAATTTAAAATTATTTTTAACCCCCCAAAAATTAGCAAATATTCACTTATACCATAAATTTTCATAATATATAAAACAACCCAAAAATATTAAACTTTTATAAAATAATATTTTCAAAAATATAAATTTTTGGAGTATTACAATCTACCCCCATTAAATAAATTTCACCCTCAAAATTTCGTTCAAAACAATAATGATTCAGAATTGCACGGTTCTACTAGTCACAATCGATTCTACGACAATCTTTCTCTATATAGGATCCTATAACCGAAAGTCACCCACAATTTAGAACTGCCAGAATCCATTCCACATATCGCCGCATCTACATTTACGGTGACTCCATATTAAATCTAATCTGATGCACTTTGATTGGTAATACCTAACATAGACAACCAGTTGCTAAAAAATCTTATATTTCTAAATGTTTCTGCTGTACTACTCTGATAAAAATAGCAATAAACATATCTATATATTTATAACCAACAAATATATTTGTAAAATACTACGATAGTCTCACTTGACTTGGGTCTATCTCAATTCCAATAAGTCCATGACCTCAATAACTTTCTCACTTGGCATGACTTTTCATGTCCACTGCCATATCCCATAACAACATTGATCAATACCATTCAACATTCATGTCAACATATTCACAACTAATATCATAACCTGTAGATAGCCCAAATTCCTCATGGACTGTCTCGTGAGTCCAAAAATCATCAAAATATCCACAATATCAATTTTATAATCTCATAAACTTTTGCATAAAATATCAACACAATCCAAACTTGAAATGCATCCAGAAATACATAAATACCTATCAACTATGTAGATACGTCTCAAAACACCCAAATATGTCTCAATCATATAAGTACGTCTGGAAACACATAAGTATATCTTAGCCACATAAATATGTCTCAAAACAAACAAATACGTTTCAAACCACATAATTACGTCTTAATCACATAAATACATCTCAAACACACAAATACGTATTAACCGTATAAATACATCTCGGAACACATAAGTACGTGTCAAACTACAAAAATTAAATGCATCTCAAATGTTCATAACATGTATAAAAATATTACATAAAGTTTCCCCGCTTGAATTTCTAAATTATCGTTTAGGCTCAAAGTAAAAATTAACGTAAGATGTATATTATATAAAATATCCCAGAAATATAAACAATTATCCCACACTCTGAATCTACCTATCGCTAATAGTAGACCAATTTATCTGAATATTTTATTGGCGTACTGTCTTCACAAACAAAAAGAATTTATGGATCAAATATTTTATTATTTTATCAAAACCCATTTTTAATAAATACTACCATACTGGATACTATCAAATTATGAAAATATCATAGAACAACCAAATTTAAATTATCAGATCAACTCACTTTTATATAATAAAATATAATACTTTCTTAATAGCCATATGATTATTTTACCTCACGATCGGGAGTTATCATATCAACTACTTGTAGGACTTGCCCTCCTGAGATGTCTCAACACAACATATCAATAACATATTCAACCACCTACAAGATTTGCCCTCCTTCCAGATCACAGCAACGTCTTACAGGATATGCCCTCTTATAAAGACCAACAACATCTCTCAGGACATATCATCTTGACAAGACAACTATGACATAGCAGAATAATAAAAATCAATCTTCATACTTAAAATTTTATTTGATTCATTAATCATCGTAAAACTATCCATTTTTATCAATACTTTTTTTTTTCCCTACAATTTAATACGAAAATATAATTTGATAATTTACATAGAAGACAGTAAACATCTTTTAAACTAATTCATTCAATAACTTATTTTATGATCTACAACACTCACCGAGTCTATAGAATCTATAACCTGGCTCGGATAATCAGATATTGAGCCGACTAGAACTAATAGAAAAGTAAAGAAGTTTGTGGGCATAACTGAACGTTTCATTCTTCTCTATATTTTTTCAAATGAGATGACACCCCTTTCATGATATAGACGGAAGCAATAAAATTCTAAAATAGTTTTTGGGGAACATTCTATATTCCACTTTATTGGAAAATATGATTTATTACTAGTCATAACACATTTATGCATCGTAAAACAGGCAAGGAAGATAAAGATGCCAAGTAGAGTTGTAAATATATCATGTCTATTGACTGGAAAGTGAACTAATTCAATTAAGGGGTAAGAGGCAGCTAAACACCATTGCCATCATGGCCGAAGGACAACAATGGCAAAGTGATCAGTTTTCCGTGTATTTTCTTTCTTAATTTCCACTTTCTATTGAAATTTGAAAGTTATTCAAGTATCTTGGTAAGGTAAGGTAAGATAAGACTAACCTATATAAGCTGGATGATCAATTCACATAATTGAATATACATAAAAAAGAATGCACATTTTGTCCACTAATTAATAGTAGTATATAACTATAAGAAAAATTAAGACATCTAAAACTAAATAAGAACAGATTTCAAGGTATTAAATCTCTTTCTCACAGGGGAGAATAATCAACGAAATATCATAATTGTTTGCTTCCAAAAGTTCTAAAAATTTGATTCCATAACTTATACTAAAATTATTATTTTTAATGTTAATTTATTATGAGTAATAGGCCAATAGGTATCATAACCCAAGCCTAGGGTAGTCGTAAACCTGCTCTGACACCACTTTGTAACAACCCAATTTTCTAGGACTGCCACGCGATTTCTTCCCTTGGAGAATTAATACTAAAATCGAATTACCAATATTTCATTTAATAAAAATCCAAACAAACTTTACGATCATAGGACGATAATTATAATTATTGAATTATCGAGTCAATCTTACAACAATAAATAATAAATACAATTTGTGCGGATTAGATACTGTTGGGAGTATCTAGTCAGGGGTAGCAATGGTTTCAATCTCTTTCGATAAAGAGATTAAGATTTAATCTTTACCTAAGGTACAAAATGGTTAGGTTACTCTTTTTCTTTGAAAAAAGTTAGACATGATTCTTCTTGATTAGAATTAGAATTGAGTGAATTGTAACAGTTCCATCCTTACCGATGAAAATGATACTTGGAGTATTTTTTTTTTAGGATTGATTATTAGCCGAAGGTATAAAAGAATTAGGTTTAATCCTTAGCCTATGAAAAGGTTAGGTTAGTCTTGCTCTTTGAAAAAAAAAAGAAAAAGATCATGTTATTCCTTCGCCTGGGAAAAAGATTAGGTGATGATTCTTCCTGAATAGAATTAGGTTAGTCTTTAACCTGGAAAAATATAAGCTTCTTTTTTGACCTATGAAAAACAAATTGTAAAGGTTGATTTTGAGCCTGTGAAAAGAATTATTGTATAAAGGTTTGATTCCTACCTGTTAAGGTGATCAAGTAGTTTAGCGGGTGCGAATCTCCATAGGGTTCGGAGGACTGGATTAGCCATGAGTAACTTAGTGAACCAAGATATATCCTTGTGTACTGTTTTATTTACTTTATTTATATTTTGTTGTTTGAGTGCGCACCTAGATTAAATACACTTGTCCGTTGCATTATAAAGATAATAATTAATTTAGGATTAAATTAATTATTTGAAAAATTAAGTGTTGAGAAGATAAGAATTTTGATTAAATTTTTATAACTACCCAATTCACCCCACTCTTTGGTAGCTCACTGGGTGAACATGAAATATTAGTGCTTAAAAGATAAGGGTTTTTTTAAAACATATATTTTCTCAAAATATACTTAGCCCATTTAAAAATAAAGAGTTGTCACCTAACATTGAGTTTAAAATGGTGTGCTAGGTCACTGCGTTTTTTAGAAAAAAGAAACAATTTAAAAGGCCTAAGTAAAATTGACTCCAAAAAGTATGGTCAAACCAAATATTCATTTACAGAGTTCGGGGGTCAACTATGCTCAGGAAAAGTGTTAGGCATCTCAAGATGCCCGTCCAAAACAGTACCTTATATCCAATTAGTTTAAGTCCAAACGTTTTATTCTATTTTGAAATCTTTTTATTCTTATGAAAAACTTTTTGGTATCTTTCAAAAATAAGATGGGACAGTTTTTTGGTATTTTTTGGAAATGCTCTCCCGATATGATCTCTTATCAAATATTAAAGGATTTGACAAGAATGGTCTCTAGGCGGTGGTTTTATATATGTTTTCGAAGAATTTTTGTCACGACCCGTCCCAGACACCTGTCATCCCAGGACCGGCATGACAACAATATGACATCACCTGTTTCATTTTTAACTTCTTATACATTACATAATTACATAAATGTACTATACAATTTCAACATACAACAAGTACATAATCTTTTACTATCTTATTATTCCTCTCTGTCAGCTTAACTCAAATATTTCCCAGATGACTCCACCTAATGCCAGTAGGGTACCGTCTCCTAAATGATTTACTTGCGAGTGTACTGCCTTCTTAGTAAAAATCATTTTTAACATAGCAACAATACATTTCATAAAATCCAACATTTAAATGGATCAAGCGTAAATAAATATAAACACCACACAGAGTTGGTAAAATCTCTAGTATCAAATAAGCAATGAAAGTAAAGCAGTATAATTCAGTTTCCAAACACCCAATCAATAATAAGTCACCCAGTATATATATAAAACACCCCAATTTAAACACACATCTCAATCCCATACCCACCAGCTAAGCCATAGTGATTGTTTTAACCTCACGATCGGGATTTGCAACGATACCGTAACCATCCGTAGGATATGCCTTCCTAGCGGACCTAACTGCGCAGATCACCGCCAACTGTACGTCTCCGGAGGCCAATAATACAAATCACCATATAACGTCAATCACCATATAGTAAATATCCATCTGCCGAACCACCCTCCGAACAGATCATAATATAAACTATGGCATAGTCAATTCAATAATATTATCACCAAATAACAAATAATTATCCCTCTGCCGGACCACCCTCCGGACAGACCATAATAATAATCACCACTTCAATAATATCGACAAAATTACCATTGTCCACCTCTTTTTAACAAAATCCACTTTTAATTTAAAAATCATGTTTTTCCCACCTTTTTATTAAAACCACCAAATCCAACAGATTTTTTATAAAGTCTTTCTTTTTAAACCCAAATATTTCAATGGAAATCCAATTTTACCAACTCACCCACAACTGGCTTGATCCATATAATTTATAAAATTCGTACAGTTAAATAAACACATATCTCATCATATTTATATGAAAATAGTTTGGCAAGAAGGACAGTACACTTACCTGATATTCGCTTTCGTAAACTTTAACCGACTATCCCCCTATCCGAACTCCGGTGCCTGCGAACCTAACGGTGACAGGGCCTAAATTAATATTTTTGTATAAACGCAAACTAATCATGCCATGAAATCCTAATTTCTTTACTTTCCTATTTCCCATCTTTTATTAAAAAATATAACTATTCAACTACTATCGTTTCGTTACGGTTTACTATTTATACACTCTGTTCTTATAAACAATCTCAGGATTTATTATTTTCATTTAATTTCTCTAAGGTTAGAAAACTAAATTTAGAATTCGCAAAATAAATTAGAAAGGTTACCCGTTCCGACTGATCGTGGATTTCCCTAAAATTCCATGTATTTATGATTCTGCTCCCCACCGCCTAAGCAATGCCCCACCGCCTAAGCGATGTCCCACCGCCTAGGCGCCGTCCCATCGCCTAGGCGATCGAGTGGCTACTTCTCTCTTTCTCACAACTGCACTCTACATTTTCATCGCCTGGGCAAAAATCCACCGCTTAGGCGGTAAATCGTCTTCCTCCTCCTACTCTGTTTTGAGATCTCAGCCAACTCTCTCCCTCTCTTCTCATCATAGGCTCACACCCACACAATACAACACACCCAAACCTCACAACCACACTCCCAGAGCATATACAACACACATATCAGAAACAAAACACACACGGGCAGTATTACACACACACACACACCCCTATGGCATACCACCGTCGGACCCAACTCCGACCGAACTTACCACACACACATACACATCCTGTTTCCATGCATACACCACAAATAAGTAGACACACACACCCCCCGCCAACCAAAACTCACACCACTAGCAAGTTCTCTCTCTAACCCACCGCCGACGACACCCCACCGGAAGAACACACCCACACTTAGACGAGCCAGGCACCGCCATCACCAGAACAGTTGGGCAAAACACTAACCACACCCACACAGAGACATAACAGCCCACACACACACCTGACAAACACGAGAACCCGCCACTGACGGCCGAACCCAAACCTCCGACGATCCACACTTCCTCCGGCTCTCTCTCTCTCTCTCTCTCTCTCATTCTCAATCATTCTCTCCCTCAGTATATATATATATTAAAAAAGTGAATGATAAAAGGGCTGGCCATGTGGCCTCTCTCTCCTCCCTACATTTTTACCAACTTCCTCTCTCTTTCTATCTATCTATCTATCTATCTATCTATCTATCTATATATATATATATATACACACACACACACACACACACACACACACATATATATATAATTTGCACTACACCCCCTTTATTTTTTAGTTAGGATAGTAATTAAACCCTTCTTAAGATTTAAATGTTTATGTGAAATTTCAATTTAACCCCTAAAATTTTAATTCACAATTTATATCGTATTCCACCCCGATATTTTTGAAATATTTTTAAAACGCGACTTGAAATATTTGTATAGGAAAAGTCGGGGTCTTACAATTTCTTTGATTTAAATGAGCAAACTAAAATAAGTGAAAAAGTATGATGGTATGAATGCGAATGCAAATGATAATATTAACGTAGCATGATATGAATTTATTTTTATTTATGCAAAGTGTATATAATGACCGAAAATGACTTGTATATTTTTTATGCAAAAATAGTCTTAATTTAAACGTGTCAATGCAAATGGTATGAATACGGAAATAAATCAATGAACTACATGAATTAATATAATTATATGTGGCAATAAATTTATTATCTAATATATGTATGTATGAATGAAAAATGCAAGTGGTGTATGTATCGTATGCTAAACAAGGAAAAGTGACATGGATTATAAAATCTAGAATAATTGACAAGTAATGAAGCATGAGAAGTGTAAGTGATGAAAGTGTCCTAAGCATGTCATCTAAATTATGTAATAATATGCTAGATGTCGTGAGATATTATGCTACATGGATGGAAGGGATGCATATTTTTTAGTTTACCCAATTTATTCAAAGAAATCCTGATTTGAAATTTCCTCAAATCCTACGAAGATAAGAAACGAGGGAAGATCGCAGAAACAAATTTGTCAGAATTAATTAATCTTTCCAAAACTTTAGCGGAACCCCACGAAACAGTTTACCGAGGAAAGGAATTTCCTAAAACCAATCGTTTCTAAATTTCACTCTATTCAGTAATTGAAACGAGGTCATGAAAAATTCTCTCTCAATTTATTGAATCATCGGACAACTTAATTTTAGTTTTTATATGAATTGCAACAAAATAAAGGAGAATGAATATATATATATATATATAAACAAGATAAAAGTATCATCGCCTAACGCTCGGAGGTTTAATTTGAGAACATAGAACCTCGTCCTGGCGTTTCCATCTTATCGTCAGATAATTACAACTAAAATAAACTTGCAGAAACTTAAATTGCGAGAACAAGAAAATTAAAAATCAGAAAATGTACCAGCTCTGGCCAAGATTCGAGATGCTCGGGTTTTTCCTCTCTTGCGAACGGCTTCTCGGCTAGGTTTTCGCTGAGAATCGCTCTCTATGAGAGTTTCTTTCTAAATTTATGAGTTTTTGAGTGAATAAATTAGGTAGAGGAGGGCCCTATTTATAGGGAAATATGGGGAATGAAAAAACCTAGGAAATCCTAAAAATTAGGTTTGGACACTTGAAACCCAATCCAAATTGGACAGGGAAATGGCAAATTCGAAAAAAGACGAAAAAATAGATTTTCAAATTTGGGGGGGTGTTAAAACACTCGCCCCTCTCCTTCTTTATAGGCAGGCATGTGGGGCCCAACCCCTTCTCTATCTCTCTACTCTTTTTCCTCTCTCTCTCTCTCATCTCCCTCTTCTCTCTTTCTCTCTCCCTTTTCTTATTTTTTTATTTCTCTTTTCGTTTTTCTTCTTTTTTTTTTAATTTTTTTTTCTATTTTGTATTTTCTAAATAAAATAAATAAAAAATAAAGCATAAAAAATTTTCGCGGGATGGTCAAGATACCATTTCTACAATCTTCAATCACAGTCAGAAAAAAGTCTTAAGAGAAAAAAAAAGTTTTCTTTCGGAATGAAAAAATTAAAATTATTCCAATTTTTATTGGTTAATTGATTAGTAAAATAATTAATTTATTAATTTTACTATCCATCTTTTGGTATAAACCTAATGGATCACACATAAATAGGGAATTGAGGTTAGAAGAGTTCTTAAAAAAAAAATATGCAACAATGTTGAACTTAAGAAGTTCAGAGGCCAAAGTACAAATATAAAAAGATAAGGACAAAGGTTTAGAACCTTGGACTGTATTAATAAGGAAAGGAAGGCCACTTGGCCACTCAATCCTATAAAGATTTGGCCAAGCTATTGGTCGCCCTTTCTCCTCTCTAGTTATCTTAGTTCTTTTGTTAGTGAGACCTGTTTCTTAATCTACACTATTGATTTTGAATCCAGCTATCTCCTAAATTCAAAATCAGAGCTGTCTTAAATTCTTGAGATTAATTAGATCTTAGAAATCTCAAAATAATTCTTCTTTCTAGAGATTGTCTATGTGGATATTGCTAGAGGTGAGACACGTGTGTCACTAATAAGAGAATCAACTTCTTATAACTGATGTGATTGTCCGTGTTCAGATGCTCTCGGAAATTTTTAATATCTGATCCCTTTCATAAATTTTTAATTAAGGATCTCCAATTTGGAATTGAAAATCTTAAGCATTTATGGGAAATCGACTTAGGAAAATTTATTTCTTGAAAATTAAATAAAATACGATATGCTAACGAGATAAAATTCGATGTCTACAATATGTCTTGAGTCTGAACTGTGACCTTCACAAAGACCTGTTGGGGTGTACCCAATGAAATTCCTCTAGTATGAGAGTAAGAGCTCGAAAAAAAATATAAGTATTTTAGACGAAATCACAATACATGGTACATTGAATGCCCCCTTTATTTATAGGCAAGGGGTCATATTAATCCCGAAAAAATAGTCGATTAAGCTCGGATCAGTGCCCTAATACTGCTTGAGAAAAATAGGACTACTTGTTGCATGATTAAGTCATTGGGCATTGTCTTTCAACCTATTTGAAGCGATCCGCAGGTCCCCAAAGAGGTGTAGAGCATAAGGCCCAACCTATTACATGTGGAGATAATTTAGTGATGTCAGAGAGTTGCCCAAACAACATAGGTTTTAGGTAGGTTTGACGCAGCGCAATGATCATGATGAGAACATTATTACCACGGAGGTCGGACCTCAAGAAATAGAGAGCGTAAGCTCAAGAAGTTCATCAAGGAGATGTCAGCCCTTGGTTCCTGATAGAGGTACGTAGGACGGTCACCGGTGTCCTGCTGCTAGTAGACAACTTCTAGTATAAATACGTGGATGTAGAAAATTATCCCTCGTCAAATTTAAATTAAAATTGCCTTTCAATTCTTGCTTTTGTGAGGCACTATTAAATATATGAAGAATGCTAATTTACTTGGAGAGAGTCATGCCAAGATTATAAGTATTGCATGTCTATAGCAATGTTTTAAAAATCGGATCGGACATCGAACCGGAAAAATCATCGGGTCATGGGTCACCGGTTCAATCAGCAGGCGAACTGCGGTTCAACTATGTCATTAATAATTTAATATATATATATATATATAAATACAAAAAAAAAAAAAAAAAAGATATATACATTTAAAGAAAAAATAAACATAAAAATAATTATTACCAAGTTCTATTTAAACTAAAAACTCAAAACTCGAATTATAATTTATTAACTTATTTATTTTAATACTATTTGATGACAGCTATCATTTCTGTCAAACCTCTCATCGACTCTTCAGAAACATTTAGGATTACAGTTTACACTCCTCTCCCTTATCTTTCTCCCTCTCTCTCTCCTCTTTGCTAGTCAAAACTCAAAAGCCGATAAAAACCCATCTCAAATTCTTACTGGCGCCGGTCGTTCTTGTGTTGTCTTTCTCTGCCTTCTGTCATCGTCTTCTTCGAAGGCAAAGCTTGACGTCATTAGAGGCAACAGACAAAAGGAGATCGAAACTCAAAAACAGAGAGATCGGAGTTAACAGAGAGATCGGAGCTGTTGATTTGTTGAACAACGTACGAGAGAGAGAAGCAGACAAAGGAGTCAAGGTAGCAGTTACGTTGCTGTTGAGGATTTAGGGCTTTTTTAGGATGAAATTTTTACAAATGAGGAATGTAAAAAAATCTCCCGGTTCCCCATGGCTCGTTCCGGTTCGGCGATCTGACGATTCAACCGGTTTGAACCGGCCGGTTCGACGGTTTTTAGGCTATAATGGTTTTGAGGGGTTAATTAGATAGGAAACTAGCCCGGGTGGCGGTTCAACCAATTAAACTGGGCTGTCCGATCCAGTTTTTAAACATTGGTCTATAGGGGCCTCAAATTAATTCCCAACATATTGACATCACATGCACATAATAATTTTGATTTTCATAGGAGCAATAAAAGCCACCATCCATGAAATCTCACTCACACAATTTGATCAACATGAAAGTAAATTCATAAGAGTTAATACGTAAATTTGAATTGTCAAAATTTGATGGAAAGATCATGTTGACACATTCTGAATAATCAAAGAATTTTTTCGTAAATTACACTTAATGGCCGGACTTACTTTCCCTCACACTTATGACCTGACAATCAACTCTTTCTATATTCGATGTGAGATAACCCTAATAATCTTTTCCTTATATATCAGGCCTTTGGTCGGCTAACGCTCTATCAATCTCTACCTTTTGTGGCTATTGGGATAGAGTGATTGTAACTTGAGCTTGGATATCAGCGTAGGTTGGTCTTGGGCCTCTCTCAACCCCAAAAGCTATCTCATGACTCATGGGGTAAGGCTTTTCTTCATACTTATAACTTGACCACTAAGTCATTTTACATCCAATGTGGGATAAACCCAGCAATCTCTGCCTCACACATTGGACCTTTGGTCGACCAACTCTCAATCAATCTCTCTCTTTGTTGCTGCTGGGCCAGAATTGTTGTAAATTAGGCACTAATACCAGTGTAGGGTAGGCTTGGGCCTCTCTCAACCCTCAACGTTAGCTTATGAGATAAGATTTTTCCTCACACTTATGATCTAACCATCAACCCCTTTCATATCCGATATAGGAAAAACCCAATAATCTCTCCTTCACACATCAGACATTTAGTCAGCTAACCCTTGACCAATCACTCTCTTTTGTTGCTAGTGGGCTAGAGTTGTTGGAAATTAGACTCTAATACCACTGTAGGGTGGTCTTGGGGCTCTCTCAATCTCAAAAGTTAGCTCATTAGGTAAGGTATTCCCTCACACTTATAACTTGACCACCAACCCCTTTCACATCTGATATGGAATAAATCCAACAATCTCTCCCTCTCACATCAGGCCTTTGGTCGGCTAACCCTCAACCAATCTCCCACTCTGTTGCTATTGGGCTAAAGTTGTTGTAAATTGGGCTCCGATACTAGTGTAGGATGGTCTTGGGCCTCTTTCAACACCAAAATTTATCTCTTGAGATATGGGATAAACCCAATAATCTCCCCCTCACACATCAGGCTTTTGGTTAGCTATCTCTTAACCAATATTTCCCTTTTTGGCTATTAGGCTAGAGTTATTATAAAGTGGGCTCATTTACTAATATAGAATTGCCTTGGACCTCTCTCAACCCAAAGTTTCTCTTGAGATAAGGTTTTTCCTCACACTTATAACTTGACCACCAACCTCTTCCACATCTGATGTGGGATGACCAAACAATCTTCTCCTCACACATTGGACATTTGGTCGACTAACCCTCAACCAGTATCTCCCTTTTTGGCTATTGGGCCAGAGTTTATAAACTGGACTATGATACCAGTGTAGGGTGATCTAGCACATTTCTTAACCCAAGACTTTCTCTCACACTTATAACCTAAACTACATTCTCTTCCACATCCGATGGGGGATAAAAGACCAACACCATCTAATTTCATTGTTTTTTTTTTTTTTTTTTTTTTTTTAATATTTGGCTACTACAGAATCGAACCAAAAACCTAAATGTATCTGGTTAATCGATTTTCTGGACATCATAAACCGAACTACTTGGTTTAGGTTTGTAATTCGCAGAAACCGAGGACATCGATTTAGTGCTGATTTTGGTACCAAACCAAACCAAACCAAATAGCACACAATCCTATCCACATTGGTGTGTTTAGCATTTTACTCTTATCATACTCTCCAAAAACATCTCTTGATTGATTCGTGAAATATTATTTTTCTTATCAATTGGTCTAAGCCTCTTCACAGTATAGTACGCTGATATGTTACTTCTGTTATAGATAAATATTTCCGCAGATTAATATGAAGATATGGTATCCAAATTGCTTCTTCTATTCACAGTGGTTAGTCAAATCATATAAAATTAAAAACTATAGGTATTGACTAAGAATGAAAGAAAAACCCGCTCACCCGCCCCGCCCCTCCCCGCTCGGGTTCAGTCGAATTTCACTCTAATATTTTTTTATTTCACCCGCTCCACCCTGCCCGCCTCTCTCCTAGTTGTGGTTGCCCATAGCCGATAGCCTCGAACCCGACCGACAATTACATATTCCCCCCGAAATTTGACATTTTACGAAACCAGCCCTATATATATGAAAAATAAAACCCTAGCTCATCTTTTATGACAAGGCCTATCGCTCATTCTCCTCTCTCTCTCTCTCTCTCTCTCTCTCTTAGTGATTCTTTAGATCTCATGAATTCCTCCTCATTTCTCACAAATCTCACTCCTCCCGTCGTCCAATGAAGATCTATATGGTTTCTCTATCATTCTCTCTCTCAATCCGAGAGCCGTCGCTGTTCATGTCCATGTTCATCTCCTGCTTGTCGCCATTGTCGAAACCGTTCATTGTTCGTGTTCAGGTATGTGTTTAGATCTTGTTCATACAATTGTTTCATTTATGTTTAGATTTGTTTGTCGAATTTCTTGTATGTTTCATTTATATGTTTAGATTTATTTTTTGAATCTCCTTCTCTAGACAAAACCCTTGTTCTTCTCCTACCCAAAAACCACCTGAAACTGCTCGCACCCGAGCACCCATACCTGCTCGGATGGTCAGATGTTTCAGCTTGGGGTCGGTCGGATTTTGACCACTAAAAAATGCTCAGGTCGGCCACCAAAACCCATTCATCCCCGACCGATCCGACCAATTTTCTCCCATAATATTAACCATTGTCTTTTTCTCATGAGAACTGTTATATATATGGTTGGACAGTTATCATTGTTAATCCACCAACACACACAAAACCTCATATCCTCTCTCTTTTTCTCCAATTCCTACTCTCGATCCTATATCCTTCCATGGGCGATTACCATAAGAAATCGTCGTCATCGGCACAATACGGCGGGCCGACCGATGAACCCACCGCTCCCAAATGCGACTGATGACTCAGCCCATCGTTCCTTCCCGACCTTTCCAATGATCCTCTAGCCTCTTTCATTGTGGCTCCGATGTTTCCAACTATAAGTTTTTGTTGAATTCCACTTAATTGATCATTTTTGGTAGATTTATTTAATTTTTATAGAACGATGGTGGTTGACTTATGATCCAACTATTGATGAAAAAAATAATAATCATAATTTAAGTGATTAGAGAAAAATAATTATTAAATTCTTGAGCGGAAAAAAGATCTATGTAGTGAGTTTTTTCAATATGTTGGGGGATTAATGTGTATTTATTTATTGAAAAAATTATAAAAACACAAGATATACACAACACAAAATACCGTTTTGTGAAAGTTTACAATCGGTGCCCGATTTACTTAAATATTGTGTTCAATCGAGATAAATTATACTATTATTTCTTGTTAGGAGGTTCTGATATGGGAAAAATCCCACCCATAAGTGACATAGGCATTGAGCTTTAAACAGGTCGAATCGGGTATGAATTTTGATCCATAACCAATAGACCCAATGGGTTATCTAAACCAAAGCATAATAGGCCCACTTAGGTGGTAGCTTCGGCGGTCTTCTTAGTAAGACTAATGGCCCCATAAGGGGGCCCATATTTAGGAATATTCAAACCCACAGTGTCAAAGGCCAAGGAACTAATAGATCAGCCCGACATGAATGACTCTCCTACACTTAAGGAGATAAGCCAGATTGATTGTAACGGCCCATAATTAATGGGAACCATTATAGAGATCTTCCCCCAAGATCATTGGGATATTGGTTATCTTCCAAGCCGTTAGGAACGTATCAATGAGTTGGCGATCTACCTAAAGTAACAACAACATATCTATGAGCCTATAAAAAGGTAGATATCACTAGTAATATTTACAATTCAATCTATATACAACTTTCTCCATATACCAGATTAACTTATTCTCACACCGGAGGTTCTTTGTCTGACACCACACCAATGTCCCCCATTAGAACTCACGATTTTACAGGTAGCAGGAGAAAAGAAAAGAGATTTCTAGCACATGCGGAGTCGTTACACGTGTCGAAGATTTTTTGGCAACATCATTTGGCGTCGTCTATGGAAAACGCTAACGTAAAAGCTTTTTGTCATGGCTATAAAGCAGTTAAGAACAAGAGCGGCAACAACGAGTCGAAGCAACGACTTGCCGCTACCATCCGATGCAGAAACTCTAGTGGAACAACATGGGGGGTTCAGGCTGATCCCCCATTGACCGTGCTAAACACTGATACAAAAATTGATGCTTTAACTGCAAAGGTGGATGAGATGGTTGAGATGATCAAATATATGGTGAGAATAATAGCTGGCAGCAGATCGCAATCTCCTGCAGCTAACCATGAAGTTGGAGAGGAAGTAGGGTCTCCTAGTTATGTTAATCCTCAGTCTTATGAGGAACGACCTGCTCAAGAAGATATAAGTCGTCAGCCAAAGAGAATAATCTACAGCTGAACTGAGATTGTTGATTCACATCAACAGATTAGAAGTAAAATAGAAAGAGGCCAACCTTTGGATGAACTGGACACACTGTTGAAAGGCACTAAGATGCCTTTCTCACCAGATATCCTAGTTGTCCCGCTCTCTAAAAAGTTTGATCCCACAAAGTTCGAGAAGTACGATGGGAGAGAAGATCCTATGGACCATATCCTCCAATTCGAGCACGTAATAAATCTTTATGGTTCAAGTGACTCCACTCTTTGTAGAGCTTTTGCTACCATATTGAAGGGCTCAACCCTCGAATGGTTGCATACGCTTCCTCCAAACTTTATCACGTCGGTCAAAGAGTTCGAAAAAATATTTATCAACCGTTTCATAACCTGTCAAAGGTTAATGAAGGGTCCTTATTTTCTACTCGCCTTGTATCAAGAGAAATGAGAAACTCTGCGCCAATAAATGAGTCAATTCAAATAGGAATTAACATGCATTGAGAGTTGTGATACCAACCTCATCATTAATGCGTTTACCTCAGGGTTACATCCTGGCAATTTTCAAGACTCTTTAACCAAGAAGAGTCCCCAGAACATGTAAGAGTTTATGGAAAAAGCCAAACCCTACATGAAATTGGAGGACATCAAACTCGCTAAAGAAGGTAAGAGATCTTTCAAAGATCACCCCAGACAAGGTGAGAAGGATGGTAGCAAGGCGAAAGCTAACACAGCGGATAGGCGTAAAGATCGAGCAAGAAGTTCGAATTCCATATCAGAAGCTCGCCAAGGGCCAAACTTACCTGGTCTGTGAATGCCGATCTCAAGAATTCTGCATGAGATATGCATTCCTGAAGTAATTCAATAGCCTCCCAAGCAAACCACCAAATCCAATAGGAAGAACAGGTTTAAGTATTGTCATTTCCATAGGGATCATGGGCACAATACGGATGATTACTGAGAGCTCAAAAAAGAGATCAAATGTTTAGCTGATATGGGTAAGCTACGTGATTACCTATAAGAATGCCCAAGGGATAAGAAAAGGCCCAAAAATGAAGGCCGATATAAGGAACAATACGAGAGAACGAAAAAAAAGAGCATCCCAAAGAGAATCGTAAAGTAATCTTTCTGATAATTTCTGCTGAGCTAACCATTGGAGAGTCCAATCGAGAATGAAAAAGGAAGGTAAGCGAAGCAGCATTGGAACGGTGCTTTAGAGAAGCAATGGTGGTGACAACGAATCCGGGACTAATCATTACTTTTTTCGGAGGAAGATTGCAAAGGGGTTCTTCACTTACATGAGGATGCACTGGTCTTACTCCGTAGATATCCAGTTTCCAGGTAAGACGGACCTTGATCGATAACTGTAGTTTTGCTAATATTATTTTTGTTATTACTCCAAAGCAGATGGGAATACCAAGTTCTAACGTTAATTCTATGCAAACTGTTAAGGTGGGATTCAATGGCGATCTCACATCCCCATATGGAAAGATCACTTTGTATATCACCTCTAACAAAGAGGAATGAGAATACACGAAAGCCACGGAGTTCATGGTGGTGGACTCAGCGTCACCTTACAATGCAATTTTTGGTCGTCCATGGTTACATGCAATGAAGGTTGTTGCATCAATGTACCACCAATGTGTCAAATACACAAGGGACGGTTCTGTGGCAGTAATAAGAGGTGACCAGGTAGCCTCAAGACAATGTTTTATCATAGTAATAAAGGGCAGGGGTGCGCCCTTATAGCAATCAAGAAGGTCTAGGGAGCAATTCCCCTAACAAGCTCAGTAGAAGAAGTTGTCGATTTCAAGGAACATCCAAGTGTAATCCAGCCCGCCGAGCAAGTAAAATAGATCACCTTTAATAAAGGGGCTCAGAAGCTTATGATTGGAGAATCATTAAGCCAGACTGAGGCCAAAGAGATCAACGAGCTGCTCCAAAAGAACCTGGACATTTTCGCCTAGGCTTCTGAAGATATGGAAGGAATTAGTCCAGACATTGTGGTACATCGCTTGAATATTTCTAGGTCATACCCTCTAGTACGACAGAAAAAGAGAACCTTCAGTCTTGAGAAAGAGCAAGTAATTGAAGCCGAAGTGAAGAGACTGTTCTCTGTTGGTCACATAAGAGAAGTAATGTACCCATGATGGTTAGCCAATCCAATCCTAGTTAAAAAGAAAAATGGGAAGTGGAAAATGTGTGTGGACTTCACTGATCTTGATCAAGCATGCCTGAAAGACTGTTATCCGATGTCGAGAATAGACCAAATAGTTGATGCTGCAGCTGGGTACCAACGCTTGACCATGATGGATGCTTATGCATGATACAATCAAATTTGTATGGATCATCAGGATGAGAAAGAAATGTCATTCATTACGCTAAAAGTACTTATTGCTATAAGGTAATGCCATTTAGTTTGAAAAATACATGAGCTACTTACCAGCGATTAGTGAACCATATTTTTTAAGATCAAATTGGGGCCACCATAGAGGTCTATATAGACGACATGCTCGTCAAAAGTTCCATATAGGAATATCACCTCAGCCATGTAGCCGAGGCTTTCATTGTTCTAAGAAAGTATAACATGAAGTTGAACCCTGAAAAGTGCATTTTTTGTGTCACATTTGGCAAGTTTCTGGGTTTTGTGGTTAACCAGTTTGGCATCATGGTGGATTCTGGGCAAATAGAAGCTGTTAAAAATCTAAAATTTCCTGCAACTATAAGAGAAGTCCAGGTGTTGACTGGTAGATTAGCAATGTTAAACAGATTCATCTCGACATTTAATGATATGTGTGTTCCTTTCTTCAAGATTTTGAAATGAAATAAAACCTTTCAGTGGGATGATAACTGTGAGCATGCCCTTCAATCCATTAAAAAATACTTGGGCTCAGTAGAGACGTTGGCCAAAGCAAATCCAGGAGAAGAGCTGAGCCTTTATTTGGCAGTGATACCTGTAGCAGTGAGTGCTGAACTGGTTCAAGAACTCGCAGGAGGAAAATGATTGGTTTACTACATCAACAAATCGTTGGTTCTAGTAGAAACTTATTATATGGAGTTGGAGAAGATGGCCTTGGCTCTGGTAACTGCAGCACGAAAGCTCAGACCATATTTTTAGGCGCATGTAATTAATGTGTTGACCTCGTACCTACTCCGAGTGGTAATGCACAGGCCAAAATCTTATGGTCGCCTTATGAAATGGGTTGAAGAACTAGGTGAATTCTTCATCAAGTACAAGCCTAGGGTACCAATCAAAGGACAAGCTCTAGCTAACTTCATTGTTGAACTGACCCCTTCATTGAACGAGGAAGCCACTTCTTTATCCGTTGCTCCATGGAAGTTATAGGTCGATGGTGCTTCACACATGAAGGGGTATGGTGTAGGAACAGTTCTACAAACGCTCATAGGAGATCAGCTTGAAAAAGTGGTACAACTCTGTTTTCAGACCTCCAACAATGAAACTGAATACGAAATTTTAATTATTGGGTTAGCTCTTGTAAATGAAATGGGGGCCCAACAGTTGGAGGTAAAATTAGACTCCCAATTGGTGGTCAACCAAATAAATAAATTGTTCATCATTAATTGAGAGAAGTTGCGACATTACGCTTAAAAAGTGAAATAGTTGACCTCCCTATTCTAGAGCTGCAACTTTGAAGCCATCCTACAGGCTAAGAACACCAAGGCAGATGCCTTATCTGTATTAGACTCTACTTTGGGGATTGATCAGAAATCTGAACTGGTAGAATTCCTTGATCAATAGTTTGTTGTCGCCCCAGTTAGCCAATGTGCGTACATAGGCCAGCTGGATAAAGAAGAAGATTGGAGGACCCCTATAGTTCAGTACTTGAAAGAGGGGGTTCTACCAGAGGACAAGGATACCACGAGGAAAGTCGTATACAAATCATCAAGGTACGTGTTAACCAATGATAAATTGTATAGACGATCTTTTTCCTATCCATTGTTGTTTTGTTTATATGACCAAAAGAAGCAAACTATGTCTTGCAAGAAATACATGAAGGAGTTTGTGGGAACCACCAAGGGGGTAGAACCTTGGTACACAAAGTGCCGAGAGTGGAATATTACTTGCCAACCATGTGTATTAACGTGCAAGAGTATGTCAGAAAGTGTGACAAGTGTCAACAATTCTCCAACGATATCAAAGTTCCTGCTCAATAACAAACAACAATAATCAGCCCATGGCCATTTTCTCAATAGGGGATGGATGTATTGGGTCCGTTTGCACCAGCATCTAGAAACAAAAAGTAACTACTGGTGGTAATTGATTATTTCACCAAATGGGTCGAAGTGGAAGCATTGACAACATTGGGAGAGAACGAAGTGAATATTTTTTTTGGAAAAATATCGTCTGTCGTTTTGGCATACCTGCAGTTCTCATTTCTGATAATAGGACATTTTTTATCGATGGTAAATTAGCTTGGATGTACATTGAGTTAAAGATTCAATATCAGACGTCCAGTTCAGCATATCCACAAGCTAAAGGGCAAGCAGAGGTGACAAACCGTTCCATCAAAAATTCGCTCAAGAAATGATTAGACGTTGCTAAAGGAACGTGGGTGGAGAACTCCCTGGAGTATTATGGGCTCACCGTACCACCCCAACGTCTATAACTGGAGAAACTTCTTTCTTCTTAACTTATGAAACTGAAGCTGACGTTCTAGTGGAGATAGGGATGCCATCCAGAAGAGATGATACGATCAACCTGGTGGTAAATAAAGAATGGACCAGCTCGAAGAGAAGCGAGACAGGGAACTGATGCGAATGGCATCTTACAAGTCAAATATGGCACGAATATTCAATCATGCAGTCTATCCACGATACTTCACTGTAGGCGACCTGGTACTTCAGAGGGTAATGCCTCATCGTCCAGAAGCTCGCCTATGAAAGTTGGCTCCAAACTGGGAAAGCCCTTACCGTCTAACTAAAGTAAATAGACCAGGCACCTATTTACTTGAATATCTTGACGGAGTAGCTATCCCCAGACCCTGGAACATCTCCCATCTCCACAAGTATTTCGTATGAATTCTTGATCATTTTTTCTAAATTTCTATTTGGTATTTTGAAATTATTCTCTTTTGTTTTGATAAAACACTTTGAATAGAGAAAATAAATTTTCTATCCTTCAAATTTGCAACCATTGCATTATTATGTTTTGGCATTTTTTAAACACTCAACGACTGAAAATAAGTACGCCACAGATAGATGAGCATGTAAGCTCAGCACTTAACTGGGTACCTCAGCCCAGCGAACAATTGAGTTCTCTAAATCAGAGTTTAGCTGAGTATGTACGCTCAGCACTTAACTGGACACCTCAACCTAGCAAAAAACTGAGTTCTCTAACTTGGAGTTTAATTGAGCATGTAAGCTCAACACTTAATTGGGTACTTCAGCCCAGCGAACAATTGAGTTCTCTAACTTAGAGTTTAATTGTGCATGTAAGATCAACACTTAACTGGGCTCCTCAGCCCAGCAAACAACTGAGTTCTCTAACTCAGAGTTTAATTGAGTATGTACACTCAACACTTAATTGGGCTCCTCAGCCCAACAAACAACTGAGTTCTCTAATTCAGAGTTTAACTGAGCATGTAAGCTTAGCACTAAACTAGGCATCTCAACCCCGCAAACAACTAAGTTTTCTAACTCAGAGTTTAACTAAGCATGTAAGCTCAGTATTTAACTGGGTAGCTCAGCATTTAACTGGGCACCTCGGCCCATCAACCAAATGAGTTTGCTAATTCAGAGCAATGGTCCGACTTGAAACTGCGCATGTCCTCCAGACACCTCAGCCCAACGTCATCTGACCAGATTTTGAATAAGCACTTCAGTTTGCAACTCAAGCTTCGCTCTAGTTGGTTTTCGTTACTTACCCTGGCAAATGTCCATAATACAGAACAACTCAACTTTGGTTGACGTTGTTCGAGGCACTTACGACTCAAAAAGAACTTCATTTCCATTATCTATTTGATGTCACCAAGTCCATCCATATGAAGTACCCATAAACTTACCTTACTAGTAGGATTGAGACTGGTTATCTATTGGAATTTTTTCTATAACTAAGAAATTGTATCGATTCAACATACTGTCATAAGCCTAACAGATAGTTCATAATTAGTTCAACTTTTTTAATCTAGTTATGAAGGAGGGCAGGCAGGGGTGAACTAGAGCACTAGAATAAGCTAATAAAACAATATGAGATCAAGAATCAAGATTATATCAAGAATCCCATATATTTTCATTCATGAAAAACGGGGATACACGGTACATGGTTACAGCAAACAAGAAGAGAAACAGATATACAATTTTCAAGAACAAAAATAAGACTGATCATTCAAAATAAAATAAAATGGACAAGGAAAATTTTTCTTCTTCATCTTTAATCGGGGTTGAAAATGGAGATTTATTCCGACTCTGGAGAAATAGGCAAACTCAGATCCTCTGAATCTGAGTTAGAGAAGTAGAAGGCATGATCCTCATATTTGCTGAGTTTGTTAGTTAAATCACAGATCTTGACCTTCTTGAATTCATTCTTCTCCAGGAGTTTGTCCCTTTTCGCCTTGACGGTATCAGTGAAGAGCTTATGATAGTGAAAGTCAATGGCCAGATCTCTCTTGCTCCACTCAATTCATTTTACCTCTTTTCTAAGTTCATAAATACATGAGGTCTCTTTGAAATGTGTTGCTTCCATGGCAGAGAAGACAACGGAAGCCTTCTTATGGGCACGCAGACAAGGGTGTTCATCCATAGCTATTTTTGCCACCGTCATTAGGGAGCGAAAGCGATCTCCAAATTCTATCTCGACACTTCTCTCTAATTGAATTATCTCAAAAGAATAAGGCTTAGTCCATGAAGGGGATGCATGGTTGCAGACAGTATGGAAACAAAAATTCAAGAATTCAAAATAGAGCATTTGAGTTTGTGAAGAATTTCCAAATTCTTGCTTTGGCTTTAAATAGCCAAACAAATAAAGAGATATAATAAAATGAAGCGTCGAAAAGTATGCATTAAATGAGTAAATAACATATACCGATGAATGCGTACTACAATTATCACAAATTCTTGGAACTTAAAACGGCGGTTACTGTTCATATACAAGTCATGATGGTAAAGTGTCATCATTACTAAAAAATTAATTACAGACATGCAAAAAGAAAATTTGAAATGATAGTTAAGAGAGTGGTGCTCTGATCAGTGACGTTTAGTTGATTTAACATCAGCACAGCAGAAACGTCAGCTGCAGAGGCTTGGTTCAGGGTCTGCACTGAGCTCTCCTCTAGCACCCCAGCTACCAATGTGGGTAATTCTTTTTCATCTTCACCAACCACATCTTTTCCACCTTCAGCGTTTTCTCCTACCGGATCGTCCTCAAGCTCTGACGCCAAGAAAGAAAGGTCTAAATCAGAGAATTCCTTTGATACTCGGCCATCGGGCGATCTTTTTCGGATTGTAGTTGCTGAAAGACGATATCTTTCTCCTGAAACACATCGTCCTTGGTCTAGAGGGCAGCATCCTTATCCTTTACATTAATATCCTTTTGTTATATTATTAAGCGAGATGATCTGAGTTCTTCAAATAAGGTGCGAGCTTCATCCCTCAAAGACAACCACTCTCCTCTAACAGTTGTAATCTCTATTCTAAGCTCGTTATTCTCTGAGAAAAAGAGTGCATTGCTTTTTTGGAGGGCTTCCCTTTGTTCATTAGCAGAATGTAACTCAACCTTATACTTCTCTTGAGAAGATCTAGCTAGTGCAAGATCTGTAGCTAGGCTCAGCTTTTCATTCTGCAAGGCTTGGTTATTTTTCTCTAGTTTGCTGAACTCAGTCATCTGGTGCATCAGCTGGGCATCCAGTTCATTTTTATCCTCAGTACAATTGACCAAGGCAGAGGATATGTGCATATATGACAATAAAACCATTAACAGAAAGATCAACCAATCAATTTGCAAAATTCAAAAAAAAAAGTAATAAGAGTTGTACCTGGAGAAGAGCGCAGGTCACCATTCGAAATATCTCAGACCTGTTTCGACCCTCAGCCCTCTTCTTGTCTTTGTCCTAGGACTGTTCGTAAAGAAACTTGATGGCATCATAAAAAATAGCATAACGTCATTGGACAGAAGGCCCAACCTCGTCAACGAATTGGCACATTTGTTGTTTCGTCATACCTCGTCGGCTGGAAGTCCTCTGACTGGGAGCAGGGGTTGGGGAAGATCGATGACTGATGGAGGATCGGCAATAGGAATGTCTGCTGAACTTGAAGCAGATTCGGGTCCCACATGTGCTTGCACACTAGGAGCTATCAGGGGGCTATACTGTAACTGAAATTAATCTCCGCCTACGTACACACTTAAAGGCTAAGAATCATCATCTGACATCATAGCATCTGGTTTAACATGGAGGACTAGTCAATGGACTTTTGGGATAGCTGGAGTCTCAGAAGGATGTGAGGTCGCTGGACAGGTGGCAGTATTGGATGTAGGTTGGGTTGATGACTTACCAGTCTTCTTGGCGAGTTTTTTGGCTGGCCTTTTCCTTTTCTTTTTGCCTATTTGGAGTTTGGCCAATTTGTTGAAGCGAGATAGATCCATTTCAGGCTTGTCAAATAGATGATGAGTTAATTCTTTATAAGGACGCACTGCTGGGACCAATGATCTTTCCAATTCTTCCTTGATTTTGGATGTGAGGCCAAGATATCGACAAAGACTATCACCTACATTTGAAATCCTAGGAAAGAGATTAATATCACTTAAACAAAATTTCAAGCAAGAAACAGACTGTTAAGTGAGTGATAGATGGGAAATTACTTGGGGTATTGAAGCGCTTCGGCACAATTGAGGGCTACCCCATCTCTTCAAGAAAGAATTCTCAATCACCAGATAAGAAGAGATACCATGGTTGCCAGTCTTTTACTTTAGCTGGACGATCGGTGAGAAACGAAAACTTTTGGGGAATCGAAAGGTAATACCTTTGGGTATTGGTGAGGAATTTTAGGTGTCCAATACTCCTAATTGTATCAATAGTAAGGGGTTTTTCATTTATTCTAGCATAGGTCATAGCTCCCATAATTTGGTGAAAACTATTCAGGGTTAACTGGGCAGGAGTAATCTCTAGTTGGCGAAAACGATTACGAAGGAATGGGGAAAAAGGAAAAGTGTGTCCATACTCAAACATCCATAGATAAAGGAATATTTAATTTTCTTTAGCATTATGAGGGCGATCGTTCTTAGACGGAACCCTAATCGATACCGATAAAGGAATGTTATATTACTCCCTAAATGATTAATGTCATTTCTATGGAAATTTGCTGGCACCATGATCTTTTGTGTCTTCTAAGGGATTAAAGGGTAGAGTAGTCTAAGTCATCGTCATCTATTCCATTATAGGATTTAACGACAAACCAACTTCGGCAGGGCTATTCGATTGACTCAATGACATTGTACGATAAGACAAACACCAATCACAATGCAAAGAAATATGAAGAATAGAAGTACTACTGAAGGATTAAGATAAGATAAGAACTTACAAGATATTAGAAATGATATTTTGCCTCTCTTATCTCGAATCGTCGCAAAAGTCAAAAGGACAAATAATATAGGAAAACTCCCGCTCATAACGGACATAGGCATCGAGCCTTAAACGGGTCGGATTGGGTATGAATTTTGATCCTTAACAAACAAACCCAAAGGGTTATCTGGACCGAAGTATAACAGGCCCACTTAGGTGGTAGCTTCGGTGGTATTCTGAGCAAGACTAAAGGCCCCCTAAGGAGGCCTCTATTTTGGTATATTCAAACTCACAATGTCAAAAGCCACGGAACTAACAGATCAGTGCAGCATAAACGTCTTCTCTAGACTTCGAAGTCATTAGGAGCGTATCAATGAGTTGGCGATCTCTCCAAAGTAACGGCAACATATTTATAAGCCTATAAAAAGGTAGATATCACTGGTAATATTTACGATTCCATCTGTGTACAACTTTCTTCATATACCCGATTAACTTATTCTCATGCCGGAGGTTCTTTAGTTGACACTACACCGGTGTCCCCCATTAAAACTCACGGTTTTGTAAGTAGCAGGAGGAAGGTGAAAAGATTTCTGACACGTGCAGAGTCGTTACACGTGTCGAAGTTTTTTGGCAACATCAGGTTCCAACTTAAAACCATATGGTTCTAAGTGGTTTGGGAACTCTCAAATAGTCAATGTGGGATAGGAATCTAACAACCGCCCTTAAGTGCAACCCTTGGTTTGCACGTATGATTTGATTATGAGATAATTATGAGAAATGTGTAACCCCCAACTTGCACGGATGATTTGACTAGAGAGAACAAAAGATTCATAATCTTAACTCAGATATCATATAGAGAATAAGAGAATGACTTGTATATTTTATTGATTCAAACTTCACTATTTATACAAGGGAAGAGATGGATAATAAAAGAAAATACAAAATACAATAAGAAAAGAGCATAAACACTAAAGTAAATGAGGAAATGACATTATGGAAAATATACAAAAAGAAATATTATATTCCTTTTGTATATTTCCTAGTACGCTCCCTCAAGATAGTGGTCCATTTGGAACACCAATCTTGGACTGCAACATTTCAGGGTCACAGTTGGTTCTGGGATGCAATATTCTTGATAGCGCGGATCAAGCAGCATCTGGTTGCTGGGAAGCTCGTTGGAGCACGATCTTCGAACATCTGGGGGCTCGCTGTAGCGAGCAGTGATGCGTTGTATCGCATAACAAGCAATGGTTGTCTCTCCAAACAAGTGTTTTTGCCGCAGGCAAGAACCCCTGACTTTTAGAGGCCTTTCAACTGTTACACCTTATTGGTTAGAATGGAAGAAACTACACTGACAGCAAGGAGACTGATTTATAGTGTAGAATTGATGATTGCAATAGTGTGGATTTTGAAGACCATGAAATGACTGCATCTTAGAGAGTGAAATGAGGGGTAAGATGATGGTGATTGTGGATTAAAGAAAAAAAAAAAGAGTAGAGGTCTGTGGGCTACCCATGTAGTGAATTGCGAGAGGATAGAAAGAGAGAACATGGGGGGAGAGTTGTATTAACCTTGGTGGCTTTTTTTCCCTTTTTTGGGGGCTGATTTACCCATCTGATGGTTTAGTTTAGGGTTTTAGGGCTCGAACTCAGCCGCCGCAAAAACAAACCCCAAAGGAGTTTAGGGTTTAGAGAGAGAAAGAGGAGAGAGGATGAGGATGGGGAAGCTGTGTCATACGTGGGCATCGAGTTTAATTCGGAGCATGTTGCATAGGCTTTCTACGATGAGTATGCAAGGCATGTGGGTTTTAGCACTTGTATAAGACAATATATCTGTGAAGAGATGGAAGATAAACCCCACAAATGGAGGTTATTTGAGATACACAGGTGCATTTGTAATGGGGAGAAGAGAGAGAGAACATGGGGGGATAGAGGAAGGAGACAAGGTAAAGGACAGGAAGAAAAACAAAGAGAGGGAGAAGCACAAGGATAGATTCTATTCAATATGGCATCAGAACCTTGAATTAGATCCAATCTCAAAAAAAATAAAAATAAAAAAATAAAAAAGTATTAGGAGGTTCCAACTTAAAACCATATGTTGCTAAGTGGAGTAACTTCTTTGATTTATATTGTCACAACCTATCCCGGACACCCGTCATCCCGAGGCTGGCGTGACTACAACATGACATCACCAAAATCCCAAATAAACTAATGAAATAAACTATACACACACTTAAATAATACAAACATCTATTATGGGGGACACGCCCGTCCCAAAATTTATGAACCTTTTATAGGTTCCCCTTTGACAGCTTCTTTCGATTGCCTATATGACTCCATCACATAGCTCTACTTAGTGCCAGTAGGGGACCAACTCCTAGCTGTTGTACCTGCGAGTGTACTGTCTTCTTAGTAAAATATTTTTAAAATAATGACACATTCTAAATATCACCATAATTCAATAATGAATCAAGCATAAGTATATAAGCAGTGAAAATTAAACGATATAGATAAGTTCCATCTAGTATAAAATCGTACCGATCACCATAATAAATAATAAATCACCTAATATAAGTAAAATACCACATCTCAAACACACATCTAAAATACACCACTTCACCACAACACACACACTCGGGCCAGCCCTAGTGATCGTTTTAACCTCACGATCGGGAGTTGCATCGGTACCGTAACATCCGTAGGAATGCCTTCCTACGAAATATCCACACTCCTTTTTGGGGAGAAATATAATCTACACCCCTTACGAGGAGAAACATAATCCACACCCCTTACAGGGAGAAACAGAATCCAAACCCCTTACGGGGAGAACAACTATAGCATCGCCAAAATCAAATACAGCATCATCGAATCACAACTCAATAAATATCGTCTACTCAACATTATCAAATTACCACGTCTATCTCTTTTCCTCACCACCAACATTTAAATTCAAAAATCATATTTCATACCTTCTCTTAAAGAAAACGTCTAATTTTATCAAAATCACTTTTCCACCCTTTTATTTATAGAAAACCCGGCATTTTTAGAAAAACAGATATTTTCTATTCTCCTTTAGAAAAACCCCATCTGATTTCACCGAAACCAACAAAAATTTATTTTCAACTTCTTTCCGAAAACCATCGAAATCTTCCAAGAAAAATCCAGTTTTACCAACGCACTCAAATACTGTTTGATCCATATCAGTTATAAATTCATACAGTTTAAATAATCAAATGTTTCATCATGTATATTCATAGGAAAAATAGTTTGGCAAGAAGACAGTACACTCACCTCGATATCCGTTTTGCAAAACTGACACTGACCGTACTCCATCTGGACGCTAGTGCCTGCGAACCTAATAGTGACAGAGTCTAAATTAATATCCAAAACATCCTAATCATGCAATGCGGACCCTATATTACGAATCGTTACTAATTTTATG
This sequence comes from Eucommia ulmoides, assembly GCA_016647705.1. Lineage (NCBI taxonomy): Eukaryota > Viridiplantae > Streptophyta > Magnoliopsida > Garryales > Eucommiaceae > Eucommia > Eucommia ulmoides. The sequence goes on along the minus strand of CM028333.1, from coordinate 11,352,141 downwards.
CACCACGTACTTAAAATTAATTAATCGTCACGAAATTATTATGATTTTAGGATTTGTAATACTAACTAAAATTTAATTTAACGAGAACTAATAATCTATTGAAGTTTCACCTGTTTTCGAAACGTTTGGCGACCACGAGATGGGTTTTGGATTTTCCTAGGGTGGTTTCTGCAATTTCCTCTTTCTTTTTATTTATTTTTTTATTTTTATTTTTTTCATCCTGGTTGCGCCTATTGTTTCTGTTTCTGTTTCAGTTTGCGATTTCGACGACCGATGCCGAAGAACTCTCGCCGCCGACCAAAACCCTCCGCCCCACCAACTCCTCTCTCTTTCTCTCTCTCCGTCAACTTTCACCATGGGCGATCGACACACACACCCGCAACAGCAGGGCAGAACACGCACACACATACACACACACACTGTCGGATGAACAGGACACACACACACAGACTCGCCGGATGAACAGGACACACACGCACACTCCCCGGAGGAACAACAATGATTACACACACGCGCGCACACCAGCTGAACAACGAACACATACCCAACGACCGATCGACGACGATCACCTTCCACCGGAACAATCGATCACTCCACCGCCGACGATACACACATATACCGTCTCGCTGTCAACGACCACCCACCCACAACCGTCGAATGAACAACTAAAAACATACCCACACCCAGACTGGACTGAACAAACGAACCATGCCATGCCCGACCGTACAACCGACGTCACCGCCAACGAACAACGACGCCTTCTCTCTCTCTCCCATTTTTTTTTATTTTTCTCTGATTTCCTCTCGATCCCTCCTACATGATTGAATCGCTTATATATGCATGAATTTGGTGATTGCGTTTGATCCTAGCTCACCACGTCAAAACCTCCTTCCGATTCTCTACGTTTACCGGCTGTCCCTGTATGTGTATATATATAATCTCTTATTTACATTAACCACCCCTATTTTCTTTAAGTTTTTTTATTGGAACCCTCATTCAAGTTTTTAATTTTTCTTAAAATCATAAATTCACCCATTTATTTCAAATTGAAAATAACATATCCTACCCCATTTTTTCTAAATGTTAAAATACGGCTAATAAATATACATGCGCGGAAGTTAGGGTCTTAAGGGCCCGATCCTCATCTCCACCACTTCTTTTTCTATAATTATAGTATGTATATATAATTGCACTTAAACCCCCTTCATTTTAGTTAAGTTTATGAATTAAAACAAATTTTATTTTATTTTAATGTTTTTGAAAGTTTACCATTTGGTCCCCTAAACTTTTAATTTACAACTTGATTTCAAAATCCTCCCTGCTATTTTCAAAACATTATAAAAATGCAACCAAAACTATTTATCTCTAAGAAATCGGGGTCTTACAACTCTTCCCTCCTAAAAGAAATTTCGTCCCGAAATTTACGTCAGGCTGCTAATACGTCAAAGTCGCATCACAAAATTATACTCGTCTCATGTGATTCTAGAATAACTGTTTCCTATATATAGCCTCAACATCACAAATTGTCCAAAATTTATAACCACCAACTTTTTCATCAAAACATAATCATCCAACCAACAAGGTGCACTTGGTCGGTTACACTTAACACAGATCACCCACTATCAAAGAATCTCATGTTCCTAACTGCTTCCACTGCGCTACTCTGATAACATCAAGATCAGTAACAATACTATCTGCTGAAAATATTTCTATTTCATTCTGTCGTAACCGGTACTTATCTATTTCATCCGACATTTTCTAGTCGCCCGTTGCAATAATATTTTCCATTCCGCACTTAGCCTAACTATAATCGTCACCAATCTCATAAATACAGATAACTCAACTATTATTAACCCCGATACCTACCTCAATTCTCTAATACTCATATCGATATCTTTCATAATACCTAAATATCTCCAACTCACATAACTACAACTCAAATATTTCAAACAAATAATCCATAAGAATTCCTTTCATGCCTCCACATTTTATCAAGTCCCTGACATGGTCATGTGCTTCAAGTTTGTTTCCACCCGCCTAACATGCTTCAAACATATATCCCTGTATATATACGACTCAAAGGACATAGGTACGCCCCAGTCACAACGAAATCGATACATTTTAATAATTACTAGCTACTAACTGTAAAATATTATATCATGTGTACATACCATCTCAAGGATATTTTAAATTCTCCCTGTCCCGTGACATCTTAATAACTTCCAATTTCCAGTAAAATTGTAGTCACACTGGGCTATATTTAAATCCCGCAAGTTTTGTTTTCTTATCTCAGTTCAGTCTATCAGATCGGAATCCTGTATCCTTTTCATATAGCACTTTATGCGATACCACCCCGATTGACGACAAGATAGTTATTAACATTGCACAATCATTCCTCTTACCATAAACTTCCACGATACAACCCCTCAACATGTCTCCCAACACCTGAATCGTATTTCCTAATAAACCATTGATCCATGATTGGAACAAGGTATCAACTTCCACTTGGGCAACTAAAGGAGTATGGAAATTTTTTTTATTTTTTTTTTAACCCACATGTTCAAATAACTTATCAACTTCTGACACTACAGTTTCCCCCATGGATTGTTCATACACTGACGACTTATTTCACTTTGATAACAATTATTGTCCAGATCACCATGTGGCGATAACACCTATGATTTCAGAATTTCAGTTCCCAGATTTCGAATAACCAATTAATAAAATTCCTAGAATTACTAATCCTTATCTTTTTTGGATTTTAAAAGAATATCTTATCCCAACTTAATTTTAATATTTGCATTAAATTGGTGCATCACGCAATCGAACAATCCTATCAATATATATATTGGACATACGTATCAGGAAAACACTCCTCGAACTCTTCTCCCTTTTCTTTTCTGGTATAGGTCAAGGCTACAATAGCCTACCTAGAGATTTCGTTACTTCTCGACCTTAACTTGACTAACAATTCACCGAATAACAAATGCTACGATTTTCCATTTCCATTCCAATCTACTAATCATACTCACGCCCTTACAGTATAGTTAATATTACTGGGGTATTGCATATCTTATTCTATGCACCTCTTTTAAGGTCTCGTCTGTAAATTGACATTATCAACCTTACACTTTTTATTTCAAATTCTCAAATTTCATCATTCTTTCAGACACGCTAATCAGCTCTACGGTTAATTTCCACTACATTGCTAAACCTTCTTAACTGGACATCCGACCTTTACATGTCTATACTATGATAAACATCACTACCTCACAGCGTTATTATTCGACCAGCCGCCCACTAAACTTACAAGGGCCTCAACTTAACCCATAAATTAATATGAACAATCAACTCACCAATGTTTGACCTGAAATATTTGCTATCGTCAGTACTGTGACCATCTTCATTTCCTTTCACTCTAATCGTTTCCAGTTGGACATCTAACTTCTGCGCTTTCACCATTCAATCAATTGATATCAACTTTATATTTATAAGCTCAATTAGAGTGGTCATCCGACCAATTGCCTAATAGACTTACAAAGATCTTAACTTGACACATACATTGGTAGACGTTAGAACGAATACGATCCCTAGTAGTTCCAAAAAGTTTCGAATTTCAGTCACATGTTCTCGGCCTTCTCCATATTCCGTCAATCCACCACTTCGACTCCCTTTGGATTCACTTAAATGCTATGTCCTAAGAGCACTAGTCATATTTATTGCACTAGCCACTGCCTTAGTAACTCATTCCGGAGATGTTCAACATGCTCTTCTCTACTTTCGACCGGATCACCGTTGTTACCACGTCACAGTCTCTAGTTTTCAATTACAAATACCCTTCTCAAAAATCTGACACCCTATTTGTTGCAACCTATTTAACAACCTATCCATTCTAACCTTTACATTACCAACATCGAATCTTTATGGAAACACACACCAGGTCTACATAAATCATTAGTTGATATTCTAATTTATTGTGACGCTTTCTTTTTCTATTAAGACTTCCTAAACTGCAAACAAACTCACTCCAATTCCCAATATCCAACAATTAATAACCTTTTTTTTTTTTTTTTTTTTTTTTTTTTTTTTTATACACCCCCAAAATTATTCAGATTCACTTAAATGTAATCAATCGTTAATTCACTCAATTTTTCCTATTCCTTAGCAATCACCTTTAAAGTCCCAAGATTATAATTTCAAATCTCAGTTTCCTATATTTATTAACACCGGTATACTTAACCAACTTACGAGCCGAAAATTCACCTCTTTATTATTATGGAACTTATTTAACAGCAACCATATTTACTAATCACGCTTACAAGCACCCTGTTAATTCTCGAAACTACCTAGGAGAAATCCCTAGTTTTACAATATCCACTGCCGAAGCTTGTTTGAACAGCATCTACGTACTGACTTGTGATATCCTTTCTTTATCACTTTTCCAACTTCCTAAACCTACTATCAGACTAACTGAGGTACTAGATATACCTTCCCAATAATATATACTTTTATTCATCACAAATTGACTCCACCCGCAACTCTATATTACTCATTCAAATGGATTATATTTACACGCACTTACTATCTTCCTAGATCCACAATCCTCAGCTACTTCTTATATATCACTTTCTATTACCTTGCTACATGCCACAATTATTACTCCGTCCATCAATCAATCTAAAAAGTGCTACCCAACTAAATTCTTGTCCAGTAACGACACCGTTTCCTTCCAGATTGCCCAAAAAACGATTTACTCCCTTTGAATATTATTTTTTATTTCGACTTAAGTGTGTTCTGCTATATCATTTAATATATTGATAACGACGTAATTTGTTGTTTGTCTAACGTAGCCTTCTTATCTTGTGGAAGCCATCCCTCCTAGCAATATCACCACGTGGTCATATCGCTGCTTGCCAAAAAGACAACCCTCCATGCACCATGCCAATGCACAACCCAATGAAATAAAAGACCTAACACTCACATACCCAGCTCACCCATTGACATCCTATCTCATATCCCCTACTGACTAGACGACTGGCACGTCCTCCTATTTCGTAGTCTTCTACCGACACATCTCCTAACAAGTCTACAGAACCTATTAACCTAGGCTCTGATACCAAAATTGTCACAACCCGTCCCGGACACCCGTCATCCCGAGGCTGGCATGACTACAACATGACATCACCAAAATCCCAAATAAACTAATGAAATAAACTATACACACACTTAAATAATACAAACATCTATTATAGGGGACACGCCCGTCCCAAAATTTATGAACCTTTTATAGGTTCGCCTTTGACAGCTTCTATCGATCGCCTATATGACTCCATCACATAGCTCTACTTAGTGCCAGTAGGGGACCGACTCCTAGCTGTTGTACCTGCGAGTGTACTGCCTTCTTAGTAAAATATTTTTAAAATAATGACACATTCTAAATATCACCATAATTAAATAATGAATCAAGCATAAGTATATAAGCAGTGAAAATTAAACGATATAGATAAGTTCTATCTAGTATAAAATCGTACCAATCACCATAATAAATAATAAAACACCCAATATAAGTAAAATACCACATCTCAAACACACCACTCCACCACAACACACACACTTTGGCCAGCCCTAATGATCGTTTTAACCTCACGATCGGGAGTTGCAACGGTACCGTAACATCCATAGGGATGCCTTCCTACGAAATATCCCCACTCCTTTTTGGGGAAAAATATAATCCACACCCCTTACGGGGAGAACAATCATAGCATCGCCAAAATCAAATACAGTATCATCAAATCACAACTCAATAAATATTGTCTACTCAACATCATCAAATTACCACGTCTCTCTCTTTTCCTCACCACCAACATTTAAATCCAAAAATCATATTTCATACCTTCTCTTAAAGAAAACGTCTAATTTTATCAAAATCACTTTTCAACCCTTTTATTTATAGAAAACCCGGCATTTTTAGAAAAACAGATATTTTCTATTCTCCTTTAGAAAAACCCCGTATGATTTCACCAAAACCAACAAAAATTTATTTTCAACTTCTTTCCGAAAACCATCGAAATCTTCCAAGAAAAATCCAGTTTTACCAACTCACTCAAATACTGCTTGATTCATATCATTTATAAATTTATACAGTTTAAATAATCATATGTTTCATCATGTATATTCATAGGAAAAATAGTTTGGCAAGAAGACAGTACACTCACCTCGATATCCGTTTTGCAAAACTGACATTGACCGCACTCTATCTGGACGCCAGTGCCTGCAAACCTAATAGTGATAGAATCTAAATTAATATCTAAAACATCCTAATCATGCAATGCAGACCCTATATTCCGAATCGTTACTAATTTTATGCACCACGTACTTAAAATTAATTAATCGTCACGAAATTATTATGATTTTAGGATTTGTAATACTAACTAAAATTTAATTTAACGAGAATTAATAATCCATTGAAGTTTCACCTGTTTCCGAAACGTTTGGCGACCACGAGATGGGTTTTGGATTTTCCTAGGGTGGTTTTTGCAATTTTCTCTTTCTTTTTATTTATTTATTTATTTTTATTTTTTTCATCCTGGTTGCGCCTACTGTTTCTGTTTCTGTTTCTGTTTCAGTTTGCGATTTCGACGACTGATGCCGAAGAACTCTCGCCGCCGACCAAAACCCTCCGCCCCACCAACTCCTCTCTCTTTCTCTCTCTCCGTCAACCTTCACCGTGGGCGATTGACACACACACCCGCAACAGCAGGGCAGAACACGCATACACATACACACACACACTGTCGGATGAACAGGACACACACACAGAGACTCACCGGATGAACAGGACACACACGCACACTCCCCGGAGGAACAACAATGATTACACACACACACGCACACCAACTGAACGACGAACACATACCCAACAACTGATCGACGATGATCACCTTCCACTGGAACAATCGACCACTCCGCCACCGACGATACACACATACACCGTCTCGCTGTCAACGACCGCCCACCTACAACCGTCGAATGAACAACTAAAAACATACCCACACCCAGACTGGACTAAACAGACGAACCACGCCATGCCCAACCGTACAACCGACGTCACCGCCGACGAACAACGACGCCTTCTCTCTCTCTCCCAATTTCTTTTATTTTTCTCTGATTTCCTCTCGATCCTTCCTACATGATTGAATCGCTTATATATGCATGAATTTGGTGATTGCGTTTGATCCTAACTCGCCACGTCAAAACCTCCTTCCGATTCTCTGCGTTTACCGGCTGTCCCTGTGTGTGTATATATATAATCTCTTATTTACATTAACCACCCCTATTTCCTTTAAATTTTTTTATTTGAACCCCCATCCAAGTTTTTAATTTTTCTTAAAATCATAAATTCACCCCTTTATTTCAAATTGAAAATAACACATCCTACCCCATTTTTTCTAAATGTTAAAATGCGGCTAATAAATATACATGCGCGGAAGTTAGGGTCTTAAGGGCCCGATCCTCATCTCCACCACTTCTTTTTCTATAATTATAGTATGTATATATAATTGTACTTAAACCCCCTTCATTTTAGTTAAGTTTATGAATTAAAACAAATTTTATTTTATTTTAATATTTTTGAAAGTTTACCATTTGGTCCCCTAAACTTTTAATTTACAACTTGATTTCAAAATCCTCTCTGCTATTTTCAAAATATTATAAAAATGCAACCAAAACTATTTATCTCTAAGAAATCGGGGTCTTACCTATATAGTGGTTTGAGAAATCTCAAATAGTCAATATAGAACAGGAATTTAACATTTCTAAAATGTCCAATTTTGTTGCTGTTTCCATTCTCTCATTTTTGCTCCTACTTTAAAAATTTTAAGATTAATGCATAGAAATGCGTTTGGTAAACATATTTGTGTTTCCAAAATTTTGGGAGTAATTGTTGAATCCTTTAAGAATCTAAGAAACAAAAAATGTTGATTTTTATTCACTCACACAAAATTATTCTTACTATCACCACGCCAGCCACCACTATCAGCGGACCACCATACATTTAAAAAAAATAAAAATAAATGTTGCAACTAAATGTATTTCTTGCTTCTGTTCTCATAAATTAAAAGAAATAATTTCAGAACAATAGTAATTACTAAATATATTTCTATTGTCTAAATAGTCTAGACCAGTCATCACAAATTATTATTATTATTATTATTAGTAGTAGTAGTAGTAGTAGAAGTAGAAACACTAACCAACGCCACCTTAATGACTTCATGCATATCATTTTAAGATCCCAACTTTTATCTACTAAACTTAAATATTTTATTTATATTAAGTACTGTAATATACTTTTAAGTTTTTATCTTAGTTTAATTATTTTTTATCTTTTTTCCCTTCTTTTAATTTAATTAAAAGTAATTAATTATATAGTCATTAATGAAATGTAATTAATTTAATCAAATGTAATTAAATTTAATTAATTAACAAAATTGGAAAAAAGACATTTGACCCAATTATTTATGTTTTTAGTCATAGAGTTCGTAGAAAAATGTCCATAATATTACCCCAACTGTTCATTCATATTTACAGATTCAGTCATTTTGTCATTTGCAACAAGATAAAAGTAATGAATTTTTCATATTTACAACAAAAACATCGTCATTGCAAAATTCCTTCTCACAAGCATAAAACAAATAAAATATTTTAGGAAAAAAATCAAAATAATCTGCAAAAAATGATATACACAATGATGTAATCAGAATTTTTTTTTGTCCACTTTAAAATGAGACGTAAACGTTAACGTAAATCTTAATTACTAAAGATGAAGGACGTTAATATTAATATAAATGTTCAAGTAATACATATTATCTATATGACAAACTACGATCGAATCTCACATTTGAATCTCATATCCATATTGTGTTTTTTCATTAATGTATATTGTTTTTGGCAATTTTGAGCGTAAACGTTAACGTAACTTTATTTTTTAAGACCCCTATGTGTTTTCGTCAACATTGACTCACCGTATATGATATTTTGTTTTTTTGGGTTTGGTGTGCGTTAACATTAATACAGATTTTTTGGTCTCTTAGTGTTAACATTAACATATTTTCATATTCTTTTTGTGTATTAACATTAACGTATATTCCCCATCTGTTTTGTGTGTTAGCGTTAACGTATCTTTATTTTGAGGTTCTGTGTGTTAACGTTAACATGATCATATCATATCTGTTATTTGTGTATTTGCATTGAGTGTGCGCTAACGTTAATCCATCTTCACCATCGGGCTATGTGTTTAAATGTTAACGTATCTTTATTTTTTTGGGTTTTGTGCAATTTCATTTTTTTAGCCCTCGTGTGTTTGCGTTAATATTAACTTGTCGTACGGGATATTTTGTCTTTTTTATGTGGGTGTACGTTAACTTTAATACACATTTTTTGGACCTCTCAATGTTAACGTCAATACATTTTCATGTTCTTTTTGTGTGTTAGCATTAACGTATATTTTTTTGTTTTTGTTTTATGTGTTAAAATTAACATGATCGTACCGTATCTACTGTTTGTGTATTTGAGTTGAATATTCGTTAACGTTAATGCACTTTTTTTGGACATCTATATATTAAAGTTAATGTATTTTATTTTTTTTGTGTTAATGTCAATGACAGAGAGAGAAAGGAAGCGCTGACGAACAGTGGCAATGGAGCTGACGAACAACAACAATGAAGCTGACGAATAGTGGGAAAGGAACGACAACGGCGACTGCGAGTTCAAACGACACGGCGAGGGCTGGACAATGATGGAGAGCAGTCCCGCAGAACGATCTGGGTTTCAGATCTGGAAACTCCAGATTAGATTTTTCAGATCTGGAAATCCAGATCTTAATAGAGAGGGCCTCTTCAGATCTAGAAATCCAGATCTAGGTTTCCATGGCCACCTCCGCCTAAGCCTCTTCACCTTTCGTCTGTACCGTTGTTTGTCGCTGTCCATGGCCGCCTCCGTCTAAGCCTCTTCGTCGTTCGTCTGTTTTTGTTTTACCCTTTTTAGTGCTTTTGTTCCCAAAATTTTGTTTTTTTCCCAATTCTGCAATGTTTTTTTTTTTTTGTTCATTTCCCATATGTCGAACAAATTTCTAAGAAAACAAAAGATTTGTTCTCATGTTTCTATTTTGGTTCCCTGTTTTTCTGGGAAAATAACATAAACACTAAACAAACATCATAATCTCATTTTAGCAGCACCATTTCATCATCTTCATCATCAAACTCTGCCATATGGTTCTTCAGGCTCTTTAAACACACAAAAACAATTTCACTTTCACTTTCACTTTCACTTTCACTTTCACCTGCAAAAACAATACCGAATCGAACCTCTAATTTGAATCCAACTCGATTCCGACTCCTTAAAATATCCTTCTCCTTCATCTTCCTTCTCAATTCCCCCACCAAACCCCACATCGCGTTCGAAGCATACAAATTCGAGAGCAAAACGAAAGCAGAATCATTTTCTGGTTCTATCACGAGAATCTTCCAATACGCAAATGTTCCCAAAAACTGTTCCAAAATCGTTACAACCCGACAAAAGAATCGTCCATATGACCGGACGGAGAGTCCGAAACTCTTCCCAAAATCATTACCCTAATTCCAACAAGAATAAAAGGAAGATTCCAAAAATCGGACGGAGAAAATTTGATCCAAGAAACCCTAGATTCCGAAAATCTTAATTACGCAATAGATCTGAAAAATTAGATCTAGAAAATCCTATCTGGATTTTCAGGATCTAAGGGATGGAGAGAGAAAAAGAGAGAGAAAACAGAGAAAGACAACTGACGAAAGTCGAAGGCAGACGGCTTGGTCGGATCTTGGCTTGCGGACGAATGGCGACGAACAGCTAACGAAGAAGGCGACAAACAACTGACGACGACGGCGACTCACGTGGGATGGTAACGAACAGCTCTTGTCGGGATTGCTCGAGAGACTGAAACCCTCGAAGGCTGTGCTGCAATGAAGGGAGCCGGCGTTTCAGTTCCTGATTTCACGAGGAACGAGGTGACCATTGGTTGTGTCGGTGATACGAAGGCGACGGAAGATAAGGTGGTAGGAGGACCGTATGTGCCGGGGGTTCGCTGAGGAATAGGAGGATAGAGAAAGAGAGGGTGAATTTTTGTCTTAAGGGAGTTTGTAATTATTTACACAGGGCTATATTTGTTTTTTCACAATTTTTTCTTAGGTAAGGACAAAAAACTAAGCTCGCGTTTGGTAATCGTTTCAGGCCCATCCAATGTAGTGGTATTAGAATGGGATGAAATGGGAAGATAATTTTGGTGGCATTTGGTAACCGTTTCTATTTCCATTCTAACAGTATGATGAGAATGGGATGGGATAGGATGAGAATTTTGTTTCCTTCTTGGGAGTAGAATCGCGTTTGGTAACGATAATTTTTTTTTTTTTTTTTGTTTTGGAAAGAGAATCGTGTTTGGTAACGATTTTATCCTAAAATCAAATTATTATTTTTTTTGAGTTTTTTTTTTTTTTTTGTTTTGGCCTGTGGCGGCGACAAGTGACAGTGGCAGACGACCGGCGGCAGGCAGCGCCGGAAGTTGCCAGGTGGGCGGTAGCGGCGGTGACCGGTGACAGTCGCCGGAGATGGCTGACGGCGACAACGACGGCGGCGGACGGTGGCCGACGGTGACAGCCGATGGTCGACTGGCGGATAAACAGTAAAATTAGTTTTGGGAATGGAATGGGAATTATGAGAAACAATTTTCTTTTGTTTCTCATCTCTTAAGAAAAAAATGGACACAATTCTCAAATATGAATGGAATGGAAACGAAAACAAAAATTACCAAATGCTATTTCCAAACAGAATTCCCAAAAATTTGGGAATGGAATGGAAAATTCTGGAATGAAAAAGGTTACCAAACGGGGTTTCTTCTTGGGAGCAGAAGAGCGTTTGGTAATGACAATTTTTTTTATTTTTTTTTTATCCAGGAATAGAATCGCATTTGGTAACAATTTTATACTAGAAATCAATAACAAACCCTAAACCAAAAATTCTAGAACAAATTCAAGAACACCAATAACAAATTCAAGAACAACAATCACAAATTCAAAAAATTAAGAGCAAATTCAACTTACTTTGATTTCGATTTTGAAATCGAAATCGAAATAGGTTTCGATTTCGAGTTTGAGTGTGAGTTTCGATTTCGAAATCAAAATCAAAACCCTATTTCGATTTCGATTTCGAAATCGAAATAGGTTTCGAATTTCATTTCGGGTTTCCATTTCAATATCGAAATCGAAACCCTAAAGAAGACAACCAACACGATGGCGACGAAATAGGGTTAGACGATGACGACTAAGGCGAAGGCGATGGCGACGATGATGATGGCGACGAAGGAGCACGAACACGAAGACGAAGAAACAGACGAACGACGACAATGAGCGAAGACGAAGAACTAAACAAAGCCAGTTGAGGATGATGGAGGTGATGAACACGAAGGACGACGATAGATATGATAAACACGACGATGGACGAAAGTGAGCTCAAATTCTGGTTTGTTTTTGCTTGGGAATGAGATGGGAATAGGTAGAAACAATTTTTGTTTTGTTTCTCAACTCTATACAAAAAATTGTGGTGGATTCCCATTGTGAAATGAAATGGAAACGGAAACAAAAAGTAGAATGGATTACCAAACGCTATGCCCAAAAATAAATTCCAAAAATCTGGGAATGAGATGAGAATTTTTGGGATGAGAGTGGTTACCAAACGGAGCCTAACTATTTCGTACAGAAGGAATAAGGGATAAGACAACTTTATTTAAGGTAAGTCAATAAATATATTTGAATTTATATGATGGGTTAGTTTTGTGGAAAAAATAAATAAATAAATAAATAAATAAATAAATATATATATATATATATGGAAAATTACATTTTAAACTCTTTAGATATTGATATTTTTCTAAATAGTTCCTTTTCGTTTGCGCATTTCATTTAAAACCCTCAAGGTATAAGCACGTTTTTATTTGGTCATTCCATCAGAAATTTCATCCAAACTAATAGAATATAGGGGCAAAACAGTTTTTTTACTTATTTTTTAATTTTTAATGATTTTTTTTCTTTTCTTTTTTTTTTCTTAATTTATCTCTATATCTCTCTCTCTCCTCTGATCATCTCTCTCTTCCTTCTTCTTTCCGATTATCTCTCTCGCTCTTCCTTCTGATTATCTCTCTCGCTCTTCCTTCTTCCTCCATCTTCCTCCTTCCTTCTCTTCCTTCTTCCCCTCTTCCTCTCTTATTCATTTCATAGGGGTGAAACACCCCCTGTGGGTTTAACACCGCCCGCTTTTACCCCCTATTGAGGGGGTGAAACACCCTCTGTTACGAGGGTGATCACCCTCTGTGGGTGTAACACCCCCTGTTAAGGGGGTGATCACCCCCTATTTAAGGGGGTGAAAACACACCCGTAACGGGGGTACCACCCCCTATTACGGGGGTAGTTCACCCCCTGTTATGGGGGTGATTCTACCCCCTGTAATAGGGGCCGATAGGGGAAGAGTGAGAGGAAGAGAGAAAGGGGGAAGGAGGGAGAAGAGAGAGAGAAAGGGGAGAGAGAGAAGTCAAACCAAAGAAAAAGAGAAAAATATATTAAAAATTGATTAAAAAATTAAAAATATAAAATGACGATTTTGCTCTCAAAATTCGGTTAGTTTTGACAGAATTTCTGACGGAAGGACCCAATAAAAATGTGTTGATACTTAGAGGGTTTAAAATGTAATTTTTTTTATATATATATATATAGCCATTTTAATAATCTTTGAACATTTCTTAAGAAAAATAAATAAATATATAAGGGTGTGGTTTGTGATTATTTATGAAAATGATAATCGTTTCTTATGGTTTGATTTTCCTAGTAAAATTGAAGTTTAACCTAATGGACCAAAGCCCAAATACATATATTAACATCCTCACTCAAACTCGAGACGGTATATTAGATGTAAACTTGAGTTTGGAAGCCAGAGTATGAAAGCGTCCGGGTAGATGAGTCTTCATGAAAATATCTGTTATTTGATTGAATTAATTAACGAGATGAAAGTAAATAGTATTCTAGAAAATATGGTGACGAATGAGGTGACAATTAGTCTTAATGTATTTTGTATGCTCATGAAAAATGTCATTATGGACAATCTGAATAACACTCCTACAGTCACAATTTAGAATAGTGACAGTAAGAGAGGAGACTCTCTTGTTAGCGAGGAGCCAGCGAAATCAAAGTAATTTTTGTATTGCATCAGCAATGACACTGTATTCGACTTCAATACTGGAGAGGACAACTATACTTTGTTTTTTATTGCGCAAGGAAATAAGAGAGTCGCCCAACAAGAAACAATAACTCATGGTTGAATGTATGTCGATGGGATTCTAGCCCAATCGACATTGGAATAAGCATGTATGTAAAGTGGGAGTAAACTGAGCTGAGAAATGAAGTCCATGAAACAAGGTGTCGTTGACATACCAAAAAATACGAAGAACAACCGAATAGTGAATAGTCCGAGGAGCAGACAGAATCTGGTTGACTTGATGGATAACGTAGGCAATGTCTGGTGAGTAATATACATTCATGCAAATCATTCGTGCAAGTCGGATGTTGCATATTTTGTCATTCCCTCGTAGTTAAATCATCTATGCAAATCTATAACTTAAGAGTTCCCAAATCATATGCACTGTCGATTTTGAATCCAGCTATCTCCTAAATTCAAAATTCTTAAATTCTTGAGATTAGATAGATCTTAGAAATTTATATATATATATATATATATATATATATATATATATATATATATATAACTCTTTCTAGAAATTCTCTATGTGGATACTACTAGAGGTGAGACACATGTGTTATTTCTAAGAGAATCAACCTTCTAAAGCTGGTTGTACGTGATTGTTCGTGTTGAGAGACTCTCGAAAAATTCTATTCAAATCACGCCTAAAAACTATCGGCTTTGAGGCTAAAGCACGGGAAAAGGTATATATTTAAAATTGTTTAAATATTACATATCTCTATTGTTTTAATGTTAACACGATTAGATTTGTAAGACCCTAATTTCGCATGTACGTCATTTTAGTTACATTTTAAAATAATTGGGGAAATTCGGGGTGAAATTGGGTTAATTAAAAAAATTCAAATTTAAAAGTTTAGGAATCGATTTGTAAATTTAGAAAACATTCAACCCGAAATTTTCATTTAACTTTTTAATTAAAACTTTTTGGGATAAAATTGCAATTTAGAAAATCTTGAATATGGAAATTGGACAAAAACGAAGTGTTAAAGGAATAAATGGGAGAAATGTGTAATTAATCAAAATATATATATAGACACACACACACACACACACACACACATATATGCATAGGAGTGTGTGTGTGCCATGAGCTCAGCCAGAGACAGGAAGGTGTGGGAGAGGAGCGATGTGGCGTGAAGAAAACCAAAAATCCATCCACAACAACCCATGCAATTAAATGATATCGTGATCAAAAGCTGGGAAAGAAAGGAAAAATCACATAAGTTAGAGAGAGAATCGGAGGGTGTTCGGCGGTGTGCTCAGTCCGACGTCGTGGTTGTGGGTTCTGTTACAAAACGATCGTGCAGGTGGGATCAGTCCAGTCTCTGTGTATGTGTGCGTCTTCGATTGTTCATTCAACGATCGTAGGGGTGAGATCTTCAATACCGTGACCGTTGTCGTTCATCGCCGTCGTTTGGTAAGTAGGCGTATATGTTTAAATTTCTATGGTATATGTATATATGTGTTGTGTTGATCATTCGGGTGCATGGGTGCACGTGTGTGATCGTCGCCACGGTGCGACCAACAGTGTGTATCGCCACTACGGCAATGCATGTGCGTTCTCTATTTCGGTACAACCCAGCAGAGTGTGCGTGTGTGGGGAGTCTGTTTAGATTGTCGGTCGTCGATCGTCGACCATCGTGAGTGGATCATTGTCGGTCAATGGTGATCATTGTGCTAGTGTGGGAGGGCCAGCGGTGAAGAGAGGTTAGTGAGAGAGAGAGTGTCGGAAAGTGGGTGTGTGATCGGTGTGTGGGTATGTGTGATCATACTGTGTGGAAGTGGTGTTGACGACGGCGGGGGTGTGGGTACTGTTATTTGTCGCCACCGGTGAAAGGGACGTGAGCGGGGTGGTGGTTGATCGGTGGTCGGATTGCATCAATAGCGCCAAAAAAAAAAAAAAAAAACCAAGAAGAAGAAAATGAATATAAAAGAACAATTACACTAACCACCCCAAAAATAAAAATAAAAAACTACAATCCTAATTCAACTTCTTGGCTTGCGAATGATTAGGAAACGGGTAAAATTTCAATCGATTATTATTTCTCATTAAATAAAATTTTTAGCGTTACAATTTCCGTAATTGTAATAATCTTCGTAACGGTTAATTGTAATAACGTTGTACATAAAATATTATCATAACAGAATGGGGTGAATAATAATAATTTTCCATAATAAAATGTGGGGACGGGAAAATTGTAGAATGTAGGGCCAGCATTGCATGATTAGATTATATTTTTACCCAAAATATTAATTTAAACCCTGTCACTAATAGGTTCGCAAGCACCTGAGGAACGGTAGAGTATAGTCGGTAAAGATTTTTGGGGAACAGATCACAAGGTGAGTGTATTGTCTTCTTGCCAAAAATTTATTTTTTTTTTATATATATATCTGATGGAAAAATGTGTTTACGTGAAAATAGATGAATTTTTCTAATTTACATGGATCAAGCGTTATTTTGAGTATTTCTAATATTGTGGATTTCATTGTTTGTTGTTGAGGTGGCAGTTGATGGTGGGCGGAGTTGTTGTTGAGGTGGAGATGAGTTATTGTTGTTGAGGTGAGGTGGAGATTGGTGGTGGATATCCACCCGCTTGGCATAGTCCAACGGAGCGGTGTTTCACCTGTCTGGTTTAGTCCAGTAGAGCGTTGTTTCACCAGTCTGACTTAGTCCAGCGGAGCGTTGTTTTACCCATTTGGCCTAGTCCAGCGGAGTGTTGTTTCACCCGTCTAGCACAATCCAGCGGAGCGTTGTTATATCCCGGTAGGAAGGCATATCCTACGGGATACGGTACCGTTGTAACTCCCGATCGTGAAGTTAAAACGATCACATGACTAGCCAAGGTGTGGTGTGATATGGAGTGATGTGGTGTGGTGTGGTGTGGTGTAGTGTCAAATATGGTGTTTTGTCATATATGACATTTATATATACTTTATTTTATACTGGCTTGGTGTACCCATTTACGACGATATATCTATTATTTCTGTTGCGTTATATTATATGGTTGCTGTGATGTTCTGGTTGATTTTTTACTGCTTAGTTGAAATGTTATAAACATATATACGTCGATTCTGTGGTAACAGAAAAAATGATGTTTTCCTTGTGGTGTGGTATGATATATATATATATATATATATATATATATATATATATATATATATATATATATATATATATATATATATATATATATATAATATGAGATTTGTATTTGGAATGTGATGTTTATATGTTATACGCTTGATCAATTTAAGATGTTTTTTATAAAGAAGGCAATACACTCGCCGGTGAAACAGCCAGGAGTCGGTCCCCCTACTGGCGCTAGTTAGAATCTGGCAATACGGTAGTGAGAGGATATTAATTTTAGAGGTGCTAGTTGATGCAAACTTATGAGAGGCTCAAAATTGTTTTTATCTTTGTGGTTATTATAATTTTTGTAGGAACGGGTATGTCCCCAATTAGTGAGTGTATTAAATCAGTATGGTTGTTTTTGGTGATTGTATATTTATGTATGCATATGTCAGTTTCCAGTTGTTTTGGAAAGCAGGTGATGTTATGATGACGTTATGCCAACCCCATGGTGATGGGTGTCAGGGGTAGGTTGTGACAAGATCCACCTAAGGGAATTAAATATTTTGTTTAGACTTAATTTTCTATATTTCGATGCGTAGATCTGATAGTTTTAATATCCGATTACTTACAGAAATTTCTAACTACGGATCTCCAATTTTGAATTGAAAATCTTAAACATTAATGGAAAATCGACTTAGGAAAATTTATTTCTTGAAAATTAAATAAAATATGAAATGCTAACGGTATAAAATACATCACCTAAAATATGTCTTGAGTCCGAACTTTAACCTACACAAAGATCTATTGGGGTGTACCCATCGAAATTTCTCTATCATGAGAGTAAGAGTTCCAAAAAAAAATATAAGCATTTTAGAAGGGAAAAAAAAAATCAATACCTAGCGCATTGAATACCCCTCTATTTATAGGCAAGTGGTTAGATTAGTGCCCAAAAAATAGTGGATTAAGCTCAAATCAATACCCTAATACTTCTTGTTAAGAATAGGACAGCAGGTT
Source organism: Eucommia ulmoides (assembly GCA_016647705.1). NCBI lineage: Eukaryota > Viridiplantae > Streptophyta > Magnoliopsida > Garryales > Eucommiaceae > Eucommia > Eucommia ulmoides. The sequence goes on along the minus strand of CM028333.1, from coordinate 11,333,720 downwards.
GCATGATTAAAATTATTGGGCTTTGTCCTTTAGCCCATTTGAAGCGGCCTACGTATCGCCAGAAAGGTGGAGAGCATAGAGTCCAACCTATTACATGTGGAGATCATATGGGGATGTTAGAGAGTTGCCCGGACATCACAAGTCGTAGATGAGTCCGAGACAGCATGGTGATGATGACATATTAACAATGAGTCCTAACCCTTATCACCCTGGAGGTCAGGCCTCGACAAATGGAAAGTGCAGCCCCGGGAAGTTCTATCACACCCCACCCCGGACTCCCGTCGCCCTGGGGTCGGCGTGACGTCAACATGATATCCCCTAACTAACTAGACAACCACCATAAAAAAAATTATACAAACAAATAATAAGTACAACATATACATAATTTCCATTAATAGGGACACAATGTCCGAACTATAATAATAACCAAAAATTCGAATCCCATGATCTCACTTAGATTCATCGCTGACACCTCGCCTCAAAATCCCTTCCAAATGACTCCATCGTATGACCCACATAACTCTATCTAGTATCTGTAGGGGACCGACCGACTCCTAACTGTTTCACCTGCGAGTGTACTGCCTTCTTAGTAAAAATATTTTGTAGTAATAAATCACCCTACAACATCTAAATGGATCAAGCGTAGGTACGTAAATAACGCGTAACTAACAAAATTTTCCGTAATATAAGCAGTGGAAATAAACCCATAAGTATAAGTTTCATCCAAATCCATCTAATATAAAATCATATCATTCACCAAAGTAAATAATAAATTACCCGATATAAGTAAAACACCACATCTCAAAATATCAGCTATAAACACACACACACTGGTCAGCCCTAGTGATCGTTTTAACCTCACGATCGGGAGTTTGCAACGGTACCGTACCATCCATAGGATATGCCTTCCTACGAACACCCATCACTCAGCCGAAGCGGATAATTACTGCGCAGTATAAACGTCTAACATCACTCTGCCGAAGCAGATAAACATCACTCCGCCGAAGCGGATAAATACTATGGCCTCATCAAATCAAATACAGCATCATCAAAACGCAACTCAATAAATATCATCTACTCAACATCGTCCAATTACCATGTCTATCCCTTTTCTCAAAACCAACTTTTAAATCCCAAAAATCATATATCACACTTCCATTTAAAGAAAACATCTCATTTTATTAAAACCACTTTTCCACCCTTTATTATTTTATTTTATTTTTAGAAAATCAGGCATTTCTAGAAAAACAGATGTTTTCTATTTTCTTTTAAAAATACCGTCTGATTTCACCAAATTCAACAAAAATTCATTTTCAACTTCATTTCGAAAACCACCGAAATCTTCCGGAAATCCAGTTTACCAACTGACCCACCTCCTGCTTGATCCATATAAGTTATAAAATAGTACGGTTTAAGTAAACCAACTTTTCATCATATATACATACAAAAGTAATTTAGCAAGAAGACAGTACACTCACCTCGATATTTGCTTTGCAAAACTGACACTGATCATACTTTATCTGGATATCGGTGCCTGCGAACCTAATAGTGACAACCTGAATTAATATCTTATCTACAACGTCCTAATCATACAATACAGACCCTATATTCCGAATTGTTACTATTTTATGTACCGCGTACTTAAAATTAATTAACCGTTACGAAATCAATACGATTTTAGGATGTGTAATGCTAAATAAAATTTACTTTAACGACAATTAATAACCGATTGAAATTTCACCTGTTTCCAAACCATTCGGCGACCCCGAGATGGGTTTTGGATTTCCCTGAGGTAGTTTCTGCAAATTCCCCCTCTTTTTCCCTTTTTTTTTTTTTTTTTTTTTTTTCCTTTTTCCTTTTTTTTTTTTTCTTCTCTCTCTTTCTTCTCTGTTTGCGTTTACTATACCTGTTTCGGTTCAAAAAAACCGCTGGCCACTCTCTCTCTCTCTACCATTTCCGTCCACCCAAGACCTCCCACGCCCCGTTGCTCTTACCGCCGGCCCTACACCATCCCCCACCACGGTTCACCAACCACCACCGGCCACTTCCCCCACCGATCTCACCTACCCACCTAAACCTTACGCTCCAACCGTAATGACCCATACACACCATCGGCCACACTCATGCCGCCACTGCCTTTGCCATTCACTCCAATTGCTCAAACAGTAAACAAAACACACACACACCACCGCCACCACTGCCGTCGGAGAAATACCCACACCCCCGACGATTGTCGATCACTTGCACACACACATCGGACAACCACACCCTCCTACATGCACCTAGGAGGAACACACACATACTCGGTCGTACACACGCCGGCGACTGAACGCCGGCGATTACACGACGGCACCAACGCTCCGCTCCTCCGTTTTTATCTCTAGATTTCTGGAGTGTTCTTCGTTGTAGCGACTGAAATGGTCGGCACATGAATATATATGCATGAAAATGGTGGTGTGAGATGGATCGGTTACTCACCACGTCGATCCCCATTCTTCCCGATCTCCCTATCGGCCGGCCGGATCCACACTCACGGATATATGTATATATATTTTTATATAAAAAACAATTGGTTAAATTTCACTTTCCTCCCCCTATTTTCCATTAAGTCATTATTTAATCCCATTCATCTTTTAGGATTTCTTAAATTGCATTTTGATCCCCAAAATTTCTATTCTACAAATTTTGCATCTCAAATTTAGAAAAAGTTTCTAAATTTGCAATTTAACCCAATCATTTTTATTGTATTTTCATTTTATTATTATATATATATTTTATATATATATATATTTAAACTCAATTTTTTCTAAAATTTTCTAAATGCTCTCAATTGAAATTCAAAATGACGTACGTGTTAAATTAGAATCTTACAAGTTCGTCGAGAAGTGGTTTGCCCTTGGTACCTGGCAAAGACAGGTCAGTCACCAGTGTCCTGATAATAGGTGACAGTTTCTGGCATACATACATGGTTACAAAAACAATTACCCCTCATCAAATTTAAAATTAAAATTACCTATTAATCTCTCTCTACCTTTCATCACGAATTATGAAGACAAATTTAGGTGGACCGCTAATTTATTTGGAGCCAGTCATGCCAAGATTCTAACTTCTAAGGATTGCGTGTCTGTTGGGCTCTCTCAATCAACTCCTACCATGCTGACATCACATGCATTATAATAAGGGCAAATAATATTTTAAATTTCCTAATTATTGACAAATTAAAATAATTTTTCTAAATTTATGCGTTTCATTTTAAATATCTTACGTATGAACTCAGTCTTAAAAAACTCTTTTGTTAGAAGTTTCATCCAAACTAACAGAATTAGAGAGACAAAATAGTAATTTTTTATTTTTTATTTTCTAATCAATTTTCTATTTTTTTTTCCTTCCTCCTTCATGTCACCAATTCCTCTCTCTCCACCACTTTCTTCCGCCGCCACCACCACCACCACCGATGCCGCCGCCAACGATGCTCGTAAGCACCACCCCACCGCCAACAGGGTGAACCACCCCCTGTTACAGTGGGTGTTTCAGCCCCTGTAATTGGGGGTGGAGACGGCGACGTTCGTGATGGCAACGGAAGAAGGTGCTGGAGAGAGGGAGGGTAAGATTTGGTGAAGAGGAGAGAGAGAGCTTCACCGGTGAAGATGGAGGAAGAGAAGAAAAGAATTAAAAGAAAAAAGAAGAAAAAAATGAGAAAAATGATTAAATAATGAAAAAAAATAGAAAATTAATATTTTGTCATTTCATTCTGTTAGTTTGAATAAAAAATCTAATAGAATTTTTTTTTAAATTATGTTTATATATAAATAGTTTAAAAGAAAATACATAAATTTAGAATAACTATTTAGAAATTAATGGGCTTAAAATGTAATTTATCCTTATAATAATTTTGATTTTGATAGGAGCAATAATAGCACCATCCACGAAAATTCATTCGCAGAATTTGATCAACAAGACTGTCAATTCATACAAGTCAATACCTAAATTATAACTGTTTAGAATTGAAGGAATGATCATGTTGACACGTTCTGAATAATCAAAGGATTTTGTCGTAAATTGCACTTAAAGACCGGACTTGTTTAAAATAAATGACAAAATTCATAGACGTATTTATATATATTTTTTAATTATATAAATTGATAAATTATACAAAACTAGTACCATATAACAACAGTATACATGAAAAAACAATTAATTAATGATAGAATAAAGTAGAAAAAATCGAACTAAGATGACCAAGTCAAATTTGCTTTGTGAACTATAACATTCATCACCAGATTTATTTATTATTTATTATTATTATTAGGTAACGTGTGTTCAGGCTTTCTTACGCTCATCTCGACTAATTAACTCTCCAAACAATCTCAAATGTGCATTTCCCCACATCTAAGGGTATGCTGTGAACCAAAAAATTGAACTGGACCAGAGAGAAAAAAAATAGAATTTTTGAAAAATCGATCAGTTCGGTTCACTCTTGAACAATAACTGAAAGGCCCAGTTCGATCTACGATTTGATTCACAAAATTTTTCGATTTAACCGAACCCTAAAACGATGTCGTTTTAGGGTTCAATATATAGCATGCTGAAAGGATGAAATCCTAGCATCTTTCAATTCTTCACTTAGCCACTCAACATCCATTCCCTCGCAGTCTTCAGCCTCGCAACCTCAGTGAAGATATCCAGCGGTAGTCGTCCAACCGCGTTCCTTAATCACCGTCGTTCAACCATTGTGCCTGAGTTGCCATCGTCCTATCGTCGTGCCTTAGTTGCCGTCGTCCAACCACGGTGCCTCACCCGTTATCATCCAACCATCATCTTCGTTTCATCTCTCTACTTGATCTATGAAATTTAGGATTAAATCTCTTAATTGATCTTTTTCTTGTTATTTATTTTTTCATAACTGATTTTCTTGATCATGACTCGTAGCCATTCGATTTCTTCGCTTCATTTGTTTGTTTGTTTTGTTTAAATCGTTGGCTACTAACAAAATCGAACCAAAGTGCACTTGGTAGATAGGTTTTCTGGACATTGCAAATAGAACCGCTTTGTTTCATTTTGTATTTGGCAGAAACAAAGGACCTCGGTTTGATGTTGATTTTGGTGCCAAACCGCATCAAACTATACCATTCATACTCCTATCCACTGGTGTGTTCAAAATTTTACTCCTGTATTGCTATCCAAAAACCTCGAAGCCTAATTAACAAGGAAAAGAATAATTTTCTTATCTACTGTGTTAATATATGTATATGAGACGTGACTCGCTATGTTAAACTTTAGTCTCACTAGGAAAACCGAGCCCTAACTCTACCAGAGTTACCTAGTCACCTCATATATATGAGCTCCATGTATATCTCTGCAAAAGTATTTTTCTCATATATCTATACAATCACTTAATGTTTTCTCAATATTCCCTCTCTCAATTATTGTAACATGGTATACCCAATTCTTCGTGACCCTATTCCTACTAAAATTTTCTCAACCTTAACCTTTTCAAGCTTTGTGTCATGCCGTTGCCGATAATCTCGTTTTCATCATTCAACAATCAATATTGTATTCACTACTACCATAATGCTCATTTCATAAAAACAAGTTCAACAACTGGTTACTGTTTCTTCTTAGACAACCCTCTCATTTCTTATCGTAGTAAGAAACAAACCGTAGTTGTCCGCTCTAGCACTGAAGCTCAATACTGTGTCATTGCTGATGCAACACAAGAACTAATTTGACTTCGTTGGCTCCTCGCTGACATAGGAGTCTCCTCTCCCACTGCCACTATAATACATTATGATAATAAGAGTGTTATTCAGATCGTCCATGATGATTTTTCAAGAGCGTACAAAACACGTTGAGACTGATTGTCACTTCATTCATCACCACAGTTCCCATAATATTGTTCGCCTTCAAGTCGTCAGTTTAGTCAATCAGGTACCAGATATTTTCACCAAGACTGATCTACCAAAATACTTTCACACTTTGATTTCCAAAATATAGTTCATGTCTTATTTACCGCCTTGAGTTTGAGAATGATGCTAATATATGTATATGGGTCTCGACCAACTATGTCAAACCCCACTTTCGCTAAGAAAACCAAAAAACTAAACCCTATCAGAGTTACCTTATTCACCTCCTATATATGGACTTTATGTATATCTTTGTAAAAATATTTTTCTCTCATATCAATATAATCCTTTTATCTTCTGACACTATTCAATCTCTAAATTATTCTAACCAATCGGACTAATCTTCATCGATATATTTATCACAGCATAGTACGTTGATATGTTAGTTCTGTCACAGACGAAAATTTCCTCATATGAATATGAAGAAATGGTACCCAAATTGCTACTTCTACACGTGAAGGTAAATTCACGACAGTTTGTCAAATAAAATTAAAAACTATAGGTTCGCGAGCACCTGAGGAATGGTAGAGTATAGTCGGTAAAGGTTTTGGGGGATTAGATCACCAGGTGAGTGTATTGTCTTCTTACCAAAAATCTATTTTTTTTTTTATATATCTGATGGAAAAATGTGTTTACATGAAAATAGATGAAGTTTTCTAACTTACATGGATCAAGCGTTATTTTGGGTATTTCTAATATTGTGGATTTCATTGTTTGTTGTTGAGGTGGCAGTTAATGGTGGGCGGAGTTGTTGTTGAGGTGGAGATGAGTTATTGTTGTTAAGGTGAGGTGGAGATTGGTGGTGAATATCCACCCGCTTGGCATAATCTAGCGAAGCGGTGTTTCACCCGTCTGGATTAGTCTAGCGGAACGTTGTTTCACCCGTCTGGCCTAGTCCAGCGGAGTGTTGTTTCACCCGTCTGGCACAGTCCAATAGAGCGTTGTTATATCTCGCTAGGAAGGCATATTCTACGGAATACGGTACCATTGCAACTCCCGATCGTGAGGTTAAAACGATCACATGGTTAGCCAAGGTGTGGTGTGATGTGGTGTGGTGAGGTGTGGTGTGATGTAGTGTCGAATATGGTGTTTTGTCATAGATGACATTTATATATATTTCATTTTATACTGGCTTGGTGTATCCTTTTACGACGATATATCTATTATTTCAGTTGCGTTATACTATATGGTTGTTGTGACGTTCTGGTTGATTTTTCACTGCTTAGTTGAAATGCTATAAACATATATACGTTGATTCTGTGGTGACAGGAAAAAGGGTGTTTTCCTTGTGGCATGATATATATATATATATATATATATATATATATATATATATATATATATATATATATATATATATATATATATATAATATTAGATTTGTATTTAGAATGTGATGTTTATATGTTATACGCTTGATCAATTTAAAATGTTTTTATTAAGAAGGCAGTACACTCGTAGGCGAAACAACTAGGAGTCGGTCCCCCTACTGGCGTTAGTTAGAATCCGACAATACGGTAGTGAAAGGGTATTAATTTTGGAGGTGCTGGTTGATGCAAACTTATGAGAGGTTCAGGATTGTTTTTATCTTTGTGGTTAATATAATTTTTGTAGGGACGAGTGTGTCCCCAATTAGTGATTGTATTAAATTAGTATGGTTGTTTTTGGTGATTGTGTATTTATGTATGCATATGTCGGTTTCCAGTTGTTTTGGCATGTAGGTGATGTTATGATGACGTCATACCGGCCCCTTGGTGATGGGTGTCCAGGGTGGGTTCTGACAAATTTCTGTAAGAGCCTAGGTTATAGATTCTGTAGACTTGCCAATTGTCGTGTTAGTAGAGGACCATGAGATAGGAAGACGTGTCAGTCGTCTAGTCAGTAGAGGACTTTAAGATAAGGTGTCAATGAGTGCTTTTGATACTCGAGTAATAGTTAATTAATGTATATTAATTACTGTCATTTTTCTGGTTGGCCCAGTTAGTCGTTGTATTAAATTTTATGGCTGATAATAGATATGGAGGGGGGAAGATGAAAACTCTCGTAGTGTGGGACCCCAGGGGCAGGTGGAACCCCCGAGGTAAGTAGAGCCTCAGGAACAGAGAGATAGGGAGCAGGAAAGTTTACATATTGTGGAATCCCACACACAGGGTAACATGTTGCAAAGGAGCTTAGACACAGTCGAAAGAATTTTGCAAGCTGCTGCCCAGCTTACGGAGCAGCAAGCGAGGATTATGGAAAGTCAACAGGCCCAAGGTGATACTACTATACCTTAGGCAGTACGCTTGAAGAGATTCAAAGAGTAAGAAACAAACCGTAGTTGTCCGCTCTAGCACTGAAGCTCAATACTGTGTCATTGCTGATGCAACACAAGAACTAATTTGACTTCGTTGGCTCCTCGCTGACATAGGAGTCTCCTCTCCCACTGCCACTATAATACATTATGATAATAAGAGTGTTATTCAGATCGTCCATGATGATTTTTCAAGAGCGTACAAAACACGTTGAGACTGATTGTCACTTCATTCATCACCACAGTTCCCATAATATTGTTCGCCTTCAAGTCGTCAGTTTAGTCAATCAGGTACCAGATATTTTCACCAAGACTGATCTACCAAAATACTTTCACACTTTGATTTCCAAAATATAGTTCATGTCTTATTTACCGCCTTGAGTTTGAGAATGATGCTAATATATGTATATGGGTCTCGACCAACTATGTCAAACCCCACTTTCGCTAAGAAAACCAAAAAACTAAACCCTATCAGAGTTACCTTATTCACCTCCTATATATGGACTTTATGTATATCTTTGTAAAAATATTTTTCTCTCATATCAATATAATCCTTTTATCTTCTGACACTATTCAATCTCTAAATTATTCTAACCAATCGGACTAATCTTCATCGATATATTTATCACAGCATAGTACGTTGATATGTTAGTTCTGTCACAGACGAAAATTTCCTCATATGAATATGAAGAAATGGTACCCAAATTGCTACTTCTACACGTGAAGGTAAATTCACGACAGTTTGTCAAATAAAATTAAAAACTATAGGTTCGCGAGCACCTGAGGAATGGTAGAGTATAGTCGGTAAAGGTTTTGGGGGATTAGATCACCAGGTGAGTGTATTGTCTTCTTACCAAAAATCTATTTTTTTTTTTATATATCTGATGGAAAAATGTGTTTACATGAAAATAGATGAAGTTTTCTAACTTACATGGATCAAGCGTTATTTTGGGTATTTCTAATATTGTGGATTTCATTGTTTGTTGTTGAGGTGGCAGTTAATGGTGGGCGGAGTTGTTGTTGAGGTGGAGATGAGTTGTTGTTGTTAAGGTGAGGTGGAGATTGGTGGTGAATATCCACCCGCTTGGCATAATCTAGCGAAGCGGTGTTTCACCCGTCTGGATTAGTCTAGCGGAACGTTGTTTCACCCGTCTGGCCTAGTCCAGCGGAGTGTTGTTTCACCCGTCTGGCACAGTCCAATAGAGCGTTGTTATATCTCGCTAGGAAGGCATATTCTACGGAATACGGTACCATTGCAACTCCCGATCGTGAGGTTAAAACGATCACATGGTTAGCCAAGGTGTAGTGTGATGTGGTGTGGTGAGGTGTGGTGTGATGTAGTGTCGAATATGGTGTTTTGTCATAGATGACATTTATATATATTTCATTTTATACTGGCTTGGTGTATCCTTTTACGACGATATATCTATTATTTCAGTTGCGTTATACTATATGGTTGTTGTGACGTTCTGGTTGATTTTTCACTGCTTAGTTGAAATGCTATAAACATATATACGTTGATTCTGTGGTGACAGGAAAAAGGGTGTTTTCCTTGTGGCATGATATATATATATATATATATATATATATATATATATATATATATATATATATATATATATATATATATAATATTAGATTTGTATTTAGAATGTGATGTTTATATGTTATACGCTTGATCAATTTAAAATGTTTTTATTAAGAAGGCAGTACACTCGTAGGCGAAACAACTAGGAGTCGGTCCCCCTACTGGCGTTAGTTAGAATCCGACAATACGGTAGTGAAAGGGTATTAATTTTGGAGGTGCTGGTTGATGCAAACTTATGAGAGGTTCAGGATTGTTTTTATCTTTGTGGTTAATATAATTTTTGTAGGGACGAGTGTGTCCCCAATTAGTGATTGTATTAAATTAGTATGGTTGTTTTTGGTGATTGTGTATTTATGTATGCATATGTCGGTTTCCAGTTGTTTTGGCATGTAGGTGATGTTATGATGACGTCATACCGGCCCCTTGGTGATGGGTGTCCAGGGTGGGTTCTGACAAATTTCTGTAAGAGCCTAGGTTATAGATTCTGTAGACTTGCCAATTGTCGTGTTAGTAGAGGACCATGAGATAGGAAGACGTGTCAGTCGTCTAGTCAGTAGAGGACTTTAAGATAAGGTGTCAATGAGTGCTTTTGATACTCGAGTAATAGTTAATTAATGTATATTAATTACTGTCATTTTTCTGGTTGGCCCAGTTAGTCGTTGTATTAAATTTTATGGCTGATAATAGATATGGAGGGGGGAAGATGAAAACTCTCGTAGTGTGGGACCCCAGGGGCAGGTGGAACCCCCGAGGTAAGTAGAGCCTCAGGAACAGAGAGATAGGGAGCAGGAAAGTTTACATATTGTGGAATCCCACACACAGGGTAACATGTTGCAAAGGAGCTTAGACACGGTCGAAAGAATTTTGCAAGCTGCTGCCCAGCTTACGGAGCAGCAAGCGAGGATTATGGAAAGTCAACAGGCCCAAGGTGATACTACTATACCTTAGGCAGTACGCTTGAAGAGATTCAAAGAGTAGGACCCTCCGGTTTTCACTGGAACGACGGGTCCAGTAGATGCGGAAAATTGGATTAGAGGTGTGAGTCACGTGTTTGAGGCGATGGGGATTGTTAACGATAGTCGAGTTCCCCTTGCCACTTTTCAGTTGAGGGAGGAGGCCGAGCATTGGTGGGAAAAAATGAAAAGGCTGATTACGGGTTCAAGCAAAGAGATTACGTGGGATCGTTTTGTTACCGTGTTCAATGAAAAATATTTTCCCGAGTCTTATCGATTCCAGATGGAAGAGGAATTTATAGTTCTGGAGCAAGGAAAGATGACTGTTCAGCAGTATGAAGTTAGGTTCGATGCTTTATCCTGATTTGCCCCAGATCTGGTAAAAACGGAAGAGATGAAATATCGACGTTTTCAAAAGGGGCTCAATTTGGAAATACGTTCCAATTTGACTAGCAAACAGATTAAGAATTATACAGAATTGATGAATACGGTGAAATTAGTAGAGAGAGATGTTCAGGAAGCTATTGAGAGTCGTGAGCAGTTCAAGAAGAGCCGATTAGAGTCACCCAACAGATTTTCGAGTGGCACTTCACGAGGGGCAGTATCTCGACCGCCAGTTGCTCGGGCCGCATCATTTGGCCAATCCGTTAGGAGCCGTGGTTCCCAACAATTATATTTCGGGCGACAGTAGAGTGTATTGGAATCAAGTGTTGGTCCGTAAAGACAGGGGAAGAATCAGTCATCTAGTTGAGCTGGGGGGAGGAAAATGCTATCAGTGTGGATCACCGGATCACTTTATCAGAGACTGTCCCAGGGGAGGACCGACATGTTTTCGTTGTCATGAGCTGGGTCATATATCGACGAACTGTCCGAAATTTACTTCTACATCTACACTTCCTGCGAATAGTATGGGTAGTGTGGGTCCTAACACTGCCCAGGGGCGTGGTAGAGGATTTGCTGGTAGACCTCCGACGCGAGGCCGTATTTTTGCTACTACTCTACAGGATGCCCCAGGCTACTCCCGATGTGGTTACAAGTATCATGTCTTTATATGCTAGAGATGCTCGTGTACTTATTGATCTCGGTTCTACGCATTCGTTTGTTTCGGCAACTTTCATGATGCATGTAGGCAAGTTTTCCATTTCTTTATCATATCATATTGTTATTTCTACACCGATAGGGGAGTCGGTATGGATAGATAGTGTGTACAAAGATTGTCCGCTTCGGGTCGGTGATAGGGAGCTATTGGCAGATTTATTACCCCTGACTATTCACGTTTCGATATGATACTGGGTATAGATTTTCTATCCGAATATCATGCTACCGTGGATTACTTTAAAAAAAATGATATTTCGAATCTCAGGCGAGCCAAAGTTTGTATTCTCGAGAGATAGAATTATCACTCCTGTTAGTCTAATTTCAACTTTAGAAACCAGGAAGTTATTGAAGAAAAGATATCAGGGATACCTTGCGCACGTGATCGACACTAGTCATAGAGAAGTTTTGGTGGCAGATATTCCAGTGGTTATGGATTTTCCCAATATGTTTCCAGATGAATTGCTAGGGTTTCCAGTAGATAGGGAGATGGAATTCATGATCGAGTTACTTCCAGGAACTGCCCCTATATCGATTCCACCCTATCGTATGGCGCCTACCGAGTTGAAAGAATTGAAGGTGCAGTTGCAGGATTTAGTAGACCGTGGGTTTATCAGACCTAGTGTTTCCCCATGGGAAGTCCCAGTGCTGTTTGTGAAAAAAAAAAAAAAAAAAAAAAAAAAAAAAAAAAAAAAAAGGATGGCACGTTGAGAATGTGTATCGACTATCGGCAGTTGAATAGGGTGACGGTTCGAAACAAATATCCGTTACCTAGGATTGATGACTTGTTTGACCAGCTTCAGAAAGCTAAAGTGTTTTCCAAGATAGATCTTCGATCGGGGTATCACCAATTGAAAGTCAGAGAAAGTGATATGGCAAAAACGGCGTTTCGTACGAGATATGGACATTATGAATTTCTGGTTATGCCCTTTGGACTGACGAATGCCCCTGCTGCCTTCATGGATTTGATGAATCAGATCTTTCAACCTTATCTGGATCAATTTATCATAGTATTCATTGACGATATATTGATCTATGCCCAAAATAGAAAAGAGTATGCAGAGCATCTTCAGATTGTGTTGCAGACATTACGGGAAAAACGGTTATATGCGAAATTTAGTAAATGCAAATTTTGGTTAGATCATATTTTATTTTTGGGGCATGTCATTTCAGGAGACGGTATTCAAGTGGACCCAAAGAAAATTGAAGCTGTTGTTCAGTGGGAAAGACCGAAAACTGTGACGGAAGTTCGAAGCTTTTTAGGGTTGGCGGGTTACTATCGACGATTTGTGCAGGGATTCTTCATTATAGCTACTCTGTTGACTCGATTGACCAGCAAGGAATCCATATTTGAGTGGATCGACAAATACGAACAAAGTTTCCAAGAGCTGAAAGGAAGATTGGTATCAACACCAATACTAGCCCTCCCAACAAAAGGAGGTGGTTTTGTGATTTATAGTGACGTGTCATACCAAGGGTTGGGATGTGTTCTTATGCAGTATGGTCACGTAATCGCATATGCATCTCGGCAATTGAAGATTCATGAGCGTATTACCCAACAAATGATTTGGAGTTGGAGTTGGTAGCGATCGTGTTTACCTTGAAGATTTGGAGGCACTATTTGTATGGCGAAACATGTGAAATATACACCGACCACCAGAGTTTAAAATATTTGTTTACTCAGAATTAGCTAAATTGAGGCAAAGGCGTTGGATAGAGTTGATTAAAGATTACGATTGCACCATCCACTATCATCTAGGGAAAGCTAATGTTGTAGCGGATGCTTTGAGTCGGAAATCGGCAGGTTCGATCGCACACATTCGAGTAGTTCATACTAATTTGTATGTCGAGTTGAGATCAATACGAGTTCAGTTAGCGGTAGGTCAGACGGCAGCATTGCTCGCAACTTTGACTTTGAGGCCACGTTGTTTGATCGTATTATTGAAGCTTAGAAGTTGGATGTTCAATTAGAGAGGATTCGGGATGAAGTGAAAAATGGTCACATAACTAATTATCAGGTTAGGGATAGTGATGATGCGTTGATGTTTGGGAATAGCCTGTGTATACCTAATGATGTCAATTTGAAGAAGGATATTTTGGAAGAGGCGTATAGTTCAGCGTATGCAATGCATCCAGGTAGTACCAAGATGTATCGAGATCTACGTGAACATTATTGGTGGATCGGAATGAAACGAGAAATTGTAGAATTTGTTGCCAGGTGTCTTGTTTGTCAACAAGTTAAGATTGAGCACCAGCGTCTAAGTGGGTTGTTGCAACCTCTACCTGTTCTAGAGTGGAAGTGGGAGCATATTACGATAGATTTTGTTTCGGGATTACCCCGTACTCAAAAGGGGCATAATTCTATTTGGGTAATCATTGATAGGCTTACCAAGTCCGCTCATTTTATGGCTGTAAAAATGACGTATTCTCTTGAAAAGTATGTCCAATTGTATGTCGGTGAGATTGTTAGGTTGCATGGTGCCCCGGTTTTTATAGTGTCGGATAGAGATCGATTTACTTCGAGGTTCTGGCCGAGTCTTCAGATTGCTTTGAGTACTAAGCTGAAATTTAGCATCGCTTTTCATCCTCAGACAGACGGTCAGTCAGAGCGTACGATTCAGACATTGGAGGATATGTTGAGAGGATGTGTCCTCCAATTTCCTGGTAGCTGGGATGATCATTTATCGTTGATGGAATTTGTCTACAACAACAGATACCATTCGACAATCGAGATGGCCCCGTATGAAGCATTGTATGGTAGAAGATGCAGAAGCCCAGTATGTTGGACTGAGGTGGGTGAACAGAAATTGTTGGCGCCGGATATAGCCCAGATGATAGCAGACAAAGTAAAGGTGGTTCGAGGAAAATTAAAAATTGCTCAGAGTCGATAAAAGAGTTACGCAGACAAGCGCCAGCGGGATTTAGAATTCGAAAAAGGGGATCATGTATTTTTGCGTATCTCTCCATGGAAAGGCATAATGAGGTTCGGGAAGAAATGGAAGCTGAGACCAAGGTACATTGGACCATATGAAATTTTAGAGCGAGTTGGCTCAACAGTGTATAGGCTTGCGTTGCCGCCAGAGTTGTCTTGACTACACTACGTTTTTCATGTATCGATGCTCCAAAAATATGTGCCAGACCCTTCTCATGTGTTGACTTCGCAGTCGATCGAATTGGAAGCAGATTTGACCTACGAGGAGAAGCCAGTCCAAATCCTAAACCGTAAAGACCAGGTGTTGCGAACGAAAATGATCCCGTTAGTCAAAGAGTTGTGGCGCAGTCATACAGTGGAAGAGGCAACTTGGGAGCGAGAGGATGAGATGAGGAACAAATACCCACATTTGTCGATTAAGGTAATAAAATTTTGGGATGAAATTTTTTTAAGAAAGAAAGGTTGTAAAACCCTAATTTCACACGTACGTCATATTAGTTGCATTTTAAAGTAATTGGGGAAGTTCGGGCTGAAATTGGGTTGATTAAAAAAATTCAAATTTAAAAGTTTAGGGATCGATTTGTAAATTTAGAAAACATTCAACCCGAAATTTTCATTTAACTTTTTAATTAAAACTTTTTGGGATGAAATTACAATTTAGAAAATCTTGAATGTGGAAATTGGACAAAAATGAAGTGTTAAAGGAATAAAGGGGAGAAATGTGTAATTAAACAAAAGATATTTATATATATATACACATACATATATGCATAAGAGTGTGCGTGTGTCGTGGCTCAGCCGGAGACAAGAAGGTGTGGGAAAGGAACGACGTGGCGTGAAAAAAACCAAAAATCCATCCACAAAAACCCACGCAATTAAATGATATCGTGATCAAAAGCTGGGAAAGAAGGGAAAATTCACACAAGTTAGAGAGAGAATCGGAGGGTGTTTGGCGGTGTGCTCAGTCCGACGTCGTGGTTGTGGGTTCTGTTACAAAACGATCGTGCGGGTGGGCTCAGTCCAGTCTCTGTGTGTGTGTGTGTGTGTGTGCGTTTTCGGTTGTTCGTTCGACGATCGTGGGAGTGAGATCGTCAATACCGTGACCGTTACCGTTCATCGCCGTCGTTTGGTAAGTAGGCGTATATGTTTAAATTTCTATGGTATATATATATATGTATTGTGTTGATCATTCGGGTGCATGTGTGTGATCGTCGCCACGGTGCGGCCAGCAGTGTGTATCGCCGCTGCGGCAGTGCATGTGTGCATTCTCTGTTTCAGTATAACGCAGTAGAATGTGGGTGTGTGGGTAATCTGTTTAGATCGTTGGTCGTCGATCGTCGACGATCGTGACTGGATCATTGTCGATCAGTGGTGATCGTTGTGCTAGTGTGGGATGGTCGGCGGTGAATGAAGGTTAGTGAGAGAGAAAGTATCGGAAAGTGGGCGTGTGATCGGTGTGTAGGTATGTGTGATCATGCTATGTGGAAGTGGTGTTGACGACGGCGGGGGTGTGGGTACTAGTATGTGTCGCCGTTGGTGAGAGGGACGTGAGGGGGGGGGTGGTTGATCGGTGGTCGGACTGAATTAGTAGTTCCAAACATAAAAAAAAAAAAAATTAATTAAATAAAAATAAAAAATTGAATAGGAAAGAACAATTACACTAACCACCCCAAAAATAAAAATAAAAAACTACAATCCTAATTCAACTTCTTGGCCTGCGAATGATTAGGAAACGGGTGAAATTTCAATCGATTATTATTTCTCATTAAATAAAATTTTTAGCGTTACAATTTCCGTAATTGTAATAATCTTCGTAACGGTTAATTGTAATAACGTTGTATATAAAATATTATCATAACAGAATGAGGTGAATAATAATAATTTTCCATAATAAAATGTGGGGACGGGAAAATTGTAGAATGTAGGGCCTGCATTGCATCATTAGATTATATTTTTACCCAAAATATTAATTTAGACCCTATCACTAATAGGTTCACAAACACCTGAGGAACGGTAGAGTATAGTCGGTAAAGGTTTTGGGGGAACAGATCACCAGGTGAGTGTATTGTCTTCTTGCCAAAAATCTATTTTTTTTTTATATATCTGATGAAAAAATGTGTTTACGTAAAAATAGATGAATTTTTCTAACTTACATGGATCAAGCGTTATTTTGCGTATTTCTGATATTGTGGATTTCATTGTTTGTTGTTGAGGTGGCAGTTGATGGTGGGCGAAGTTGTTGTTCAGGTGGAGATGAGTTGTTGTTGTTGAGGTGAGGTGGAGATTGGTGGTGGATATCCACCCGCTTGGCATAGTCCAGCGGAGCGGTGTTTCACCCGTCTGGTTTAGTTTAGCGGAGCGTTGTTTCACCTGTCTAGCTTAGTCCAGCGGAGCGTTGTTCCACCCGTCTGGCCTAGTCCAACGGAGTGTTGTTTCACCCGTCTGGCACAATCCAGCGGAGCGTTATTATATCCTGCTAGGAAGGCATATCCTACGTGATACAGTACCGTTGCAACTCCCGATCGTGAGGTTAAAACGATCACATGGCTAGCCGAGGTATGGTGTGATGTGGTCTGGTGTGATGTAGTGTCGAATATGGTGTTTTGTCATATATGACATTTATATATACTTCATTTTATACTGACTTGGTGTATCCATTTACGACGATATATCTATTATTTCAGTTGCGTTATACTATATGGTTGTTGTGACGTTCTGGTTGATTTTTTACCGCTTAGTTGAAATGTTATAAACATATATACGTTGATTCTGTGGTGACAGGAAAAAGAATGTTTTCCTTGTGGTATGATATATATATATATATATATATATATATATATATATATGAGATTTGTATTTGGAATGTGATGTTTATATGTTATACGCTTGATCAATTTAAAATATTTTTATTAAGAAGGTAATACACTCGCCGGTGAAACAGCTAGGAGTCGGTCCCCCTATTGGCGCTAGTTAGAATCCGGCAATACGGTAGTGAGAGGATATTAATTTTAGAGGTGCTGGTTGATGCAAACTTATGAGAGGTTCAGAATTGTTTTTATCTTTATGGTTATTATAATTTTTGTAGGGACGGGTGTGTCCCCAATTAGTGAGTGTATTAAATCAGTATGGTTGTTTTTGGTGATTGTGTATTTATGTATGCATATGTCGGTTTCCAGTTGTTTTGGCATGCAGGTGATGTTATGATGACGTTATGCCGAGCCCATGGTAATGGGTGTCAGGGGTAGGTTGTGACAAGATCCACCTAAGGGAATTAGATATTTTGTTTAGACTTAATTTTCTATATTTCGATGCGTAGATCTGATAGTTTTAATATCCGATTACTTACAGAAATTTCTAACTACGGATCTCCAGTTTTGAATTGAAAATCTTAAACATTAATGGAAAATCGACTTAGGAAAATTTATTTCTCGAAAAATTAAATAAAATATGAAATGCTAACGGTATAAAATGCATCATCTAAAATATGTCTTGAGTCCGAACTTTAACCTACACAAAAATCTATTGGGGTATACGCATCGAAATTTCTCTATCATGAGAGTAAGAGTTCCAAAAACAATATAAGCATTTTAGAAGGGGAAAAAAAAAAAAAATCAATACCTAGCGCATTGAATACCCCTCTATTTATAGGCAAGTGATTAGATTAGTCCCCAAAAAATAGTGGATTAAGCTCAAATCAATACCCTAATACTTCTTGTGAAGAATAGGACAACACGTTGCATGATTAAAATTATTGGGCTTTGTCCTTTAGCCCATTTGAAGCGGCCTACGTGTCGCCAGAAAGGTGGAGAGCATAGAGTCCAACCTATTACATGTGGAGATCATTTGGGGATGTTAGAGAGTTGCCCGGACATCACAAGTCGTAGATGAGTCCGAGACAGCATGGTGATGATGACATAATAACAATGAGTCCTAACCCTTATCACCCTGGAGGTCAGGCCTCGACAAATGGAGAGTGCAGTCCCGGGAAGTTTGTCGAGGAGAGATTTGCCCTTGGTATTTGGCAAAGACAGGTCAGTCACCAGTATCCTGCTAATAGGTGATAGTTTCTGGCATACATACATGGTTACAAAAACAATTACACCTCATCAAATTTAAAATGAAAATTACCTATTAATCTCTCTCTACCTTTCATCACGAATTATGAGACAAATTTAGGTGGACCGCTAATTTATTTGGAGCCAGTCATGCCAAGATTCTAACTTCTAAGGATTTTGTGTCTATTGGGCTCTCTCAATCAACTCCTAACATGCTGACATCACATGCATTATAATAAGGGCAAATAATATTTTAAATTTCCTAATTATTGACAAATTAAAATAATTTTTCTAAATTTATACGTTTCACTTTAAATATCTTACGTATGAACTCAGTCTTTAAAAACTCTTTTGTTAGAAGTTTCATCCAAACTAACAGAATTAGAGAGACAAAATAGTAATTTTTTTATTTTTTTATTTTCTAATCAATTTTCTATTTTTTTTCTTTTTACTTTTTTTTTCTTTCCTCCTTCATGTCACCAATCCCTCTCTCTCCACCACCTTCTTCCACCGCCACCAACACCACCACCGATGCCGCCGCCAACGATGCTCGTAACCACCACCCCACCGCCAACAGGGTGAACCACCCCCTGTTACGGTGGGTGTTTTAGCCCCTGTAACAGGGGGTGGAGACGACGACGTTTGTGATGGCGACGGGAGAAGGTGGTGGAGAGAGGAAGGGTAAGATTTGGTGAAGAGGAGAGAGGGAACTTCACCGGTGAAGATGGAAGAAGAGAAGAAAAGAATTATAAAAAAAAAAAAAAGGAGAAAAATGATTAAATAATGAAAAAAAAAAAGAAAATTAATATTTTGTCATTTCATTCTGTTAGTTTGAATAAAAAATCTAATAGAAAGACTTTTTAAAATTATGTTTATATATAGAAAGTTTCGAATAAAATACATAAATTTAGAATAACTATTTAGAAATTAACGTGTCAGGGCTTAAAATATAATTTATCCTTATAATAATTTTGATTTTGATAGGAGCAATAATAGCAATTCATACAAGTCAATACATAAATTATAACTGTTTAGAATTGAAGGAATGATCATGTTGACACGTTCTGAATAATCAAAGGATTTTATCGTAAATTGCACTTAAAGACCGGACTTGTTTAAAATAAATGACAAAATTCAAAAACGTGTTTACATCTATTTTTTAATTATATAAATTGATAAATTATACAAAACTAGTACCATATAACAACAGTAAACATGAAAAAAAAACAATTAATTAATGATAGAATAAAGTAGAAAAAATCGAACTAAGATGACCAAGTCAAATTTGCTTGGTGAACTATAACATTCATCACCAGATTTATTTATTATTATTTATTATTATTATTAGGTAACGTGTGTTCAGACCTTCTTACGCTCATCTCGACTAATTAACTCTCTAAACAATCTCAAATGTGCATTTCCTCACATCTAAGGGTATGCTGTGAACCAAAAAATTGAACTGAACCAGAGAGAAAAAAAATACAATTTTTGAAAAATCGATCAGTTCGGTTCACTCTTGAACAATAACTAAAAGGCCCAGTTCGATCTATGATTTGATTCACAAAATTTTTCGATTTAACCGAACCCTAAAACGATGTCGTTTTGGGGTTTAATATATAGCATGCTGAAAGGATGAAATCCTAGCATCTTTCATTTCTTCACTTAGCCACTCAACATCCATTCCCTCGCAGTCTTCAGCCTCGCAACCTCAGTGAAGATATCCAGCGGTAGTCGTCCAACCGCGTTCCTTAATCACTTTCGTTCAACCATTGTGCCTGAGTTGCCATCCTCCTATCGTCGTGCCTTAGTTGCCGTCGTCCAACCACGGTGCCGCACCCGTCATCATCCAACCATCATCTTCGTTTCATCACTCTACTTGATCTATGAAATTTAGGATTAAATCTCTTAATCCTGATCTTTTTCTTGTTATTTATTTTTTCATAATTGATTTTATTGATCATGACTCGTAGCCATTTGATTTCATCGCTTCATTTGTTTGTTTGTTTTGTTTAAATCGTTGGCTACTAACAAAATCGAACCGAAGTGCATTTGGTAGATAGGTTTTCTGGACATCGCAAATCGAACCGCTTTGTTTCATTTTGTAATTGGCAGAAACTGAGGACCTCGGTTTGATGTTGATTTTGGTGCCAAACCGCATCAAACTATACCATTCATACTCCTATCCACTGGTGTGTTCAAAATTTTACTCCTGTATTGCTATCTAGAAACCTCAAAGCCTAATTGACAAGGAAAAAAATAATTTTCTTATGTACTGTGTTAATATATGTATATGAGACGTGACTCACTATGTTAAACTTTAGTCTCACTAGGAAAACCGAGCCCTAACTCTACCAGAGTTACCTAGTCACCTCATAGATATGAGCTCCATGTATATCTCTGCAAAAATATTTTTCTCATATATCTATACAATCACTTAATGTTCTCTCAATATTCCCTCTCTCAATTATTGTAACATGGTATACCCAATTATTCGTGACCCTATTCCTACTAAAATTTTCTCAACCTTAACCTTTTCAAGCTTTGTGTCATGCCGCTGCCGACAATCTCGTTTTCATCATTCAACAATCAATATTGTATTCACTACTACCATAATGCTCATTTCATAAGAACAAGTTCAACAACTGGTTACTGTTTCTTCTTAGACAACCCTCTCATTTCTTATCGTAGTAAGAAACAAACCGTAGTTGTCCGCTCTAGCACTGAAGCTCAATAATGTGTCATTGCTGATGCAACACAAGAACTAATTTGACTTCGTTGGCTCCTCGCTGACATAGGAGTCTCCTCTCCCACTGTCACTATTCTACACTGTGATAATAAGAGTGTTATTCAGATCGTCCATGATGATTTTTTCAAGAGCGTACAAAACACGTCGAAATTGATTGTCACTTCATCCGTCACCACAGTTCTCAGAATATTGTTCGCCTTCAAGTCGCCAGTTCAGTCAATCAGGCACCAGATATTTTCACCAAGACTGATCTACCAAAATACTTTCACACTTTGATTTCCAAAATATAGTTCATGTCTTATTTACCGCCTTGAGTTTGAAAATGATGTTAATATATGTATACGGGTCTCGACCAACTATGTCAAACCCCACTTTCGCTAAGAAAACCAAAAAACTAAACCCTATCAGAATTACCTTATTCACCTCCTATATATGAACTTTATGTATATCTTTGTAAAAATATTTTTCTCTCATATCAATACAATCCTTTTATCTTCTGACACTATTCAATCTCTAAATTATTCTAACCAATCGGACTAATCTTCATCGGTACATTTATCACAGCATAGTACGCTGATATGTTAGTTTTGTCACAGACAAATATTTCCTCAGATGAATATGAAGAAATGGTACCCAAATTGCTACTTCTACGCGTGAAGTTACCCAAATTCACGGCAGTTTGTCAAATAAAATTAAAAACTATAGGTGTTGACCTTGACTTTTCACCGTGAGAACTACTATATAGTGTATATATGGTTGGACAGTTATCGTTGTCGATCCACCAAAACAAACACACCCTTATCCCCTCTCTCTCTCTCTCTCTCTTTCCCTCTCCATCAATTCCTACTCTCGATCATGTATCCTTCCACTGACGATTACCAGAAGAAATCAACGCCGCCATCGGCGCCGTACGGCGAGACTGCAGCCACCGGAATTCCGGTGAACGCCGGGAACTATTACTCCCAAAGGCCACCGACGAGTCAACCCACCGCTTCTTCCGGACCATCCCAGTGGTCCTCCGGCCTCTGTGGCTGTGGTTCCGATGTTTGCAACTGTAAGTTTTGTTGAATTCCACTAAATTGATCGTTTTTGGGTAAATTTCTTTAATTTTTGAAGAACGACGGTGGTTGACTTATGATCCAACTGTTGATGAGAAAAACATCATACTTTAAATGATCTGAGAAAAATAATTGTTGTATTCTTGGGAGTAAATAAGATCTCTGTAGTGAGTTTTTTTAAATATTTTGAGGGATTAATGTGTATTTATTTATTGAAAAAATTATAAAAACACAAGATATATACAACACAAAATACCATTTTTGTGGCAGTTTATAATCGGTGCCCGATTTACTTACATATCGTGTTCAATTGGGATAAACTACACTATATTTTTAGAATTTAGGTTCCGTTTGGTTACTATTTTCATTCTCTGGTTTTTTGTTCCCACTCCAAAAAATTTAAAATTAATGCACAAAAACATATTTAGCGACCATGTTTCTATTTTTAAAATTTAAGAGTAATTTAGGAATAATTCCTGAATTCCTTAAAAATTTAAAAAGAAAAATGATTCATATTCACATCCACAAAATTATTTTTACTACCACCCTACTTACCATCACCAGCCGGTCAGTCACCACCACCACCCGCCAGTGAACTAAACGAATTTTTTATTTCTGCTTTCATAAATTAAAAAAAAAAAATTAAAATTATAGTGGTTACTAAACATGTTTTTATTCGCAGAATACTCTAAATTAGAAATATAATTCTAATTTAAGGTGACATTAATGACTTTTCGTGCATGTCATTTTAAGATTCCCACTTTTATCTATTAAATAAATTTAAATATTTTATTTATATTAAGTACTCTAATATACTATTTTATCTTAGTTGACCTTTTCTCTGTTCTTTTTTTCTTAAAAAGAGGCTACCATATATCATCAGCCACCATCTTAAAACATTATTAATTATTTTTGTGCCAACTACTTGTTTTACAGGCTGCATAACATGCTGGTGTCCATGCATTACCTTTGGGCAGATCGCTGAGATTGTAGACCAGGGAGCCACCTGTAAGTATAATATATACTATTTTGAAAACATGGATGGTGTATCTGTATTTTTTATGAATGTTAGGGGGTCCAGGTGTAATTATCTCAATAAACTTTGATTAATTTAACGTTTTTTGGGGATGTAATTGCAGCATGTGGAGTAAGTGGAGCGCTATACTTTCTAATAGCGTTTTTCACGGGGTGTCCGTGCATTTATTCATGCTTCTATCGTTCGAGGATTAGACAGCATTTCAGGTTGCCGGAAAGCCCCTGCAACGACTGCCTCCTTCACTGCTGTTGCGAGACTTGCGCCTTGTGTCAAGAGTACCGTGAGCTCAAACACCGTGGATTTGATATGGCCATCGGTATACTCTCTCTCTCTCTCTAAAATTCACTATCCAATCCGCTACAGTAACTTTATTTTAAATCTTAAAATTCTGTTAAAAATTCAAATTTACTGTGCGTCATAAAAGTTATTTTTATTTTTTATATAAAAAATTATAATAATTTTTGTCTAGTACATTAATTTTGGTAGAAAATATAAGTGCTTCAACTATTCACTAAAACCTCCCAAAAAAATAGGTTTGTAAATTGACCCATCTTCAGTTGAAAGGGTGTAAAAGTTTTTTAGGTAAGAAAGGAAAATGAGAGAGAAAAAAAAAAGTTTATATTTACATCCTTTTCAAAAAAATATACATCCACTTTTTATAAAAATAAAAATTATTTAATTCAATTATTATTTTATCTTTCAATAATTAACATATATATCCTTTTTACTTTTTATATTTTTTCCCTTATTTTTCTTCTTCCTTTCTTGAGGGAGTATCACTGCTAGCGTTGACGCTCGCGTCGGATTTTTTTCTCCCTTCTCTATCTCAGTTTCTCTGTCTCATCTCCTAACCTCCGACCATTCTAATTAGAATAGATATATACACATTATTTGTATGATTTTGTTAGTGTTGATGAAAAATGATTCCATATATAGGATGGCAAGGAAATATGGAGAAACATGGTCATGGAGTGGCAATGGCACCAAGCGTTGAAAGTGGGATGAGCCGCTGATTACATCCACTTCCTCAAAAGCTTATGAATTTTCATATAAAAATATGAATTGAATTGTATGTATGCATGTTATGGTATGACATGTTTGTAATTGTAATGTGAGATCCCAGTGATAACCATCAACTCACGGAAGTCGAGTGTAATATATTTATTGTGGAAAAAAGAAATATATATATATATATATATATATATATATATATATATATATATATATAGTCATTTGTAATAATATTTTACCATTTCATAAAAGAAATATATAAGGGTGTGGTTTGCGATTATTTATGAATATGTCCATCATTGCTATTTTGTTTTTTTAAGAATAATGGAGATACCGAATACTGTGAGAACATAAAATGATTATATTGATATGTGACAAAAGTACAATTACAGATATATACAAAGAATATATATAGAGAGGGTGACTAGGGTAGGGTCGTGGTATGGTTTTCCTAATGAATTAAAGTTCTAATAGACCAGAGCTCATATACATTTATTAACACACTTCCTCAAACTGAAGAATGTAAATTAGACGTGAACTTTAGTTTGGAAACCACAGTGTGAAAGTTTCCGATGGATAAGTCTTCGTGAATATATTTGTTGTGTGATCGGATTAATTGACGAAATGAAAACAAAGAATATTCTAGAGAACATGGTGACGAATAAAATGGCAATCAGTCTCAATGCTTTTTTTACACTCGTGAAAAACATCATTATGGGCGATCTAGACAGCACTCATGTTGTCACAATTTGGAACATTGCCCGTAGGAGAGGAGACTCCCTTGTTAATGAGGAGCCAGCGAAGCCAAACTAAAACTTCTTGTGTTACGTTAGCAATGACACTATATTCAACTTCAGCACTGGATCGTACAACCACACTTTATTTTTTACTAAATTAGGAAATAAGAGAGTTTATCAAGAAGAAATAGTAACCAATGGTTGAACGTATGCCAGTGGGAATCCATCCCAATCGACCTTGAAATAAGGTGTCTTTGACATACCAAAAAATATGAGGAACAACCTAGTAAGTAATCCGAGGAGCGGACAAAAAATGGTTAACTTGATGAAAAATGTAAGCAATGTCTGGGTGAGTAATAGACATTCGTGCAAATCAATTGTGCCAGCCGGGTGTTGCACATTTTTCATTATTCCCCCGTAGTCAAATCATTTGTGCAAACTGATCATTTGAGTATTCCCAAACCATTATATAAATCAAAGAAGTTACTTCACTGGAAACCATATAATTTTAAGTTGGAGCTTTCTAATATGGTATCAGAGTTAAGATGATATGAATTTGCCTATAATTTGCTTGTCGTCAAACCATTTGTGCAAACCAAGGATTGCACATTTTCTATCATTCTCGCGTAATCAAATTATTCGTGCAAATTGAGGGTGACACTTAAGAGTAGGTGTTACATTCTTATGCCACATCGATTACTTGAGAATTTCTAAACTATTATATAAGTTAAAAGATTTATTCCACTAGAAACTATATTGTTTTAAGTTGGAGCCTCCTAATTTTTTCTTTCGTTGCAGCATACTTCATCAAAGTTAATAATTTCACGACAAAGCAAAATTGATAGACAAAATTAGTGGATTATTTTTTAAATCAATCACTCATTTTTTTAAATTTTATTATTTAGTTTTTAGTTAATATTAAATAGATAAAATTTATCGAGTTGATATTAATTATTGTTAAATTTGTATTTTATATTCAAATTAATATTAACTAAAGTGCCATGAAAGACTAACAAATAAGCTAATAAAAAGGAAAAAAAAAAGGAATAACATTTTTGTTAAGGCAAAGAAAAAACGTTATTGAGCCCTCATCCTTGATGTGCAAAAGGTGATGGGATAAAATAACTAACTCGAAAAACTTATTGGATAAGAATGCGCAATGAAAATTAATTTATCCATTTCTTGTGTTAGCCTAGTAGCAATCAAAATAGAGTAATACTTGGATCAACACTCTAGAATCACAATTACACTAAAATAGGCAATTTTTAACGTGGAAACCCTCCCCAAGGCGAAGAGTAAAAATCACGGGACTGAAGTCCACCCAAAATCTCCAATATCACAAATAAATGATAATACAAGTCCTCTCTAGTTACAACTAGAGGTATACAACCACAATATTCAAGACCAAATTATGTTAACAGTGGAACAATATCTACAAAAAGAAAATTGGAGAGATCTCACCAAAAAGGGTTCAAATAACCCCGAAATAGTTCCGCCAGAAACAGTAGCTTGCAAACTCAGAAATCAAACTCTTCCATTCAGATTATAGAACTATGAGTAGCGAACTTATTGTCTAAATTTCAGCCAAATCAGACAGCAGATCGACCTCCAGTCATAATTTGATCTGAGCTGCACAACAAGGGTTTGAAGATGACAACTTTTCTCTTTCTCCAAAAAATTTCAAAATATTAAAGTTTAAAATAGGCTTAAATGTGAAAAGACCAAATTGCCCTTTGGTATTTTCCATTAGATTAACCAACTAACATGTTGGGCCATATCCACGTGGAGGAAACCCAATCCAAACCCAAAAAATCTCCCATTTTCTGACCAATGTTTTAAAAATCGGACCAGACGGGACTGATCAACCGATTGAACCATCGACCGGCTTAGATTTCAGTCCGGTTATACTCCTAAAACCGGTCAACTGGCCAGTTCAGACCGGTTCAACCACTAAACCGTCGAACCAGAACGGTTCATAGCAAACCAGTCGGGTTTCTTCCATTTGGCTCCAACGAAATCTCCACTTCAACCTCCGATGACGACGACAACTAACAGCATACAGAAGGCTGAACTAGATTCCTTGTCATCTTCTACTAGCTAAGTTCACCGAGTGCATGCACGAAATGGATTGCACTTTAACTGTGGCAAAATAACACATATTACTCCAGGTTGAAGACAAGTTCTATCAAGAACTTCTTCATCCATAGAAACTCATTGCAGGCTTCTATAACTGTAATGAATTCTGCCTCTGTTGCGAAAAGTGCAACGTATTTTTGCAACCTTGACTGCCATGCAACAGTCCCATATGCAAAAGTAATCAAATAACTTGAAGTAGACCTACGGGCATCCATATCTCCTGCCATATCTACATCTTTGTAGCCAACTAGCACTGGTTTTCCATTTCCAAAACTGAGTCTTTGTAAGACCCCGACTTTTCATATACGAATAATTCAAGTCGCGTTTTAAAATATTTTAAAAATGTCGGGGTAGACTACGATATTAAGTATGTGAATTAAAATTTTAAGGGGTGGTATTGAAATTTTTATAAAAATTAAAACATAGTTTTGAGTTTAATTTATACCACAACAAAATATAAAAGGAGGATTGTGTAATTTTACAAATAAATATCTTCTTATATATATATACATATATATATGGAGAGAGAAAGGAGATTTGGTAAAGGGGTAAGGAAGGCATGGGTTTGTGTCGGCTGTTTGAGTATATATATATATATATACACAAAGAGAAAAGCGGGAGGAAAGGTCCAGGACCGAAGAGAGAGAAAGGAAGAGAAAGAGAGAGAAAGATCGGGCAAGAGAGAGAGGGAGAGAAGAGAAGCAGAGGAAGGAAGTGATCGGCGATGGGTTTCCGTTTGGCTGAGAGTAAACCGAAGAGAGAGCTTTGGCAGTTGGTCCAGTAGTGCGTAATCATCGTCGCCGATCGGTAAGGGTGTATTTGATTGACCGTAGGGGTGTTCATTTTTTTTCTGTTTTCTGTCCGTCGTTGTAGATGTGTGAGGGTGTGATCCTCCATCGGCAGTGGTGGCGGTATTATGTGCGTGTGTTCTGTTTCTATTTGGGGCAGCTGTGTGTTTGTAGGTGTGTGATGGGGGTGAGCAGTGGGTACAAGACAGGGGTAGCCATGGGCGTGTGTTGGGTCTGATGGTGGTGACAGTGGTGGAGTTGGGTCACCGACGGTGGGTTTGCACCTTCCATCGGCGTGTGTGGGCTTTCGGTGTGCATACCTCATCGCCGATGTGAGTAGTGGTCGGTTGTTGGCTGGTTGTTTGGTTGGTGGGTGTTGGTTGTGTATGAGCACTTAGTGGTGGTGACTGCTGAAATTAGTGAGAATAGAGAGAGTGGTCGGCTGGAAAACTGACAAAACAGAGCAGAAAAGAGGAGGAGCACCCGCTTCGACGATGTAAAGTTCGCCTAGGCAGTGGACGATCAGTGTCAGAATGAAAGAAAGTTCGCCTAGGCGGAAGTTTCTCACCTAGGCGGTAGGTCGTTAGTGTGTAAATCAGAAACTGTAAAGGAGTTCGGTCAACTAAGCGGTGGATTTTCGCCCAGACGGTGAAAATGTAGAGTGCAGTTGAGAGAAAAGGGAGAAGCAGTCACTCGTTTGCCTAGGCGGTGGGACGTCGCTTAGGCGGTAGGATGTCGCTTAGGCGGTGGGGAGCAGAATCAGAAATACATGGAATTTTAGGAAAATCCACGATCGGTTCGTAACGGGTGTCCGGGGCGGGTCTTTACAATCTTATCTTAGAAGTGCCTCGAAGAACCTCATTATCTATTTTACTGCATCCCAATGCTCTTTTCCCAGATTTGAATTAAATCGACTGACTACACCAACTACATGAGCTAGATATAGCCTCGTTCAAACCATTGCATAAATTAAATGTCCAACTGTTGTCTTCTTTCTCTTTGTCGGTAGAAAAACACTACTTAGTGCTTAACTTAAAGTAAGTAGCAAGAGGTGAACTAACCACTTTAGCCTTATTCATATTTAATATTTCAAGTACTATTTCATTGTACTATTTCTGTGACATAAGCAACTTCTTCTCTTTTCAATCTCGATAAATTTGAATATCAAGAATTTGTTTTGCGGGCCCCAAGTCCTTAATAGAAAATTACCTATTTAACTGCTTCTTCAACTTGTCAATTCTCAAGAAATTCTTGCCAGCAATAAACATGACATCGACATAAAGCAATAAGATAATAAAATCACCATCACTAAATTTTTGCACAAATACACAGTGATCTGAACTTTCTTTGTATAGTTTTACTCCCCCATAACCAATCAAACTTCTTATACCATTGTCTAGGTTCCTGTTTCAAACCATAGAGATTTTTCTTCAATCGACACACATAATCATCTTTTCATTTTGCCCTGAAGTCCATCTGCTCAATTTCTAAGTCAAGGCTAGCTACTAAGCCAAGAACAACACGAATAGAAGACATTTCCACAACTGGAGAGAAAATTTCTTCAAAATCAAAGTCTTTCCTCTAGATGAATCATTTGACAACTCGTCTAGTTTTGTATCGTGGTTGTGAAGTATGTTTATTCGGTTTTACCCCGTAAACCCGCCTGTTTTTCAAAACTCTTTTATTCTTAATTAACTTCACCAATTCAAAAGTGTGATTGTCATATAATGACTGCATCTCATCTTGCATGGCTTCAATCCACTATCTCTTGTGTTCATCTTCAATGACTTTATCATAACACTTGGGTTCTCCCCCATCTGTCAACAACATGTGCTCATCTGCAGAATACCAAGTAGAAAGATGTTGGTATCTGGTAGACCTCGTTAGTGAAATTTCTAGTGGTGTTTTTGGTACTTGCAACTGATCAAGAAACTCATGATCAGTCTCATCCTCTAAGGAAACATATGCATCATCTAAACTTAATTGATTGTCCTGTATATCATGTCTAACTGACATCAGCACTTTTGTCAGAGAAACTAGATCCAAGTTAACTAAGTCATCATAGTTTTGACGCATTATTTTATCAATTATCTCGATATCTCATATGGTCTGGTCTTCCATGAACACAACATCTAAACTTCTTACTAGTTTCTTCTATACCGGATCATAAAACCTATAACCGAACTCATCTTGCCCACATCCAAAAAATACGCACTGTTGGGTTTTGACATCAAGTGTAGACCTCTCATATTTGAGAATATGCACAAAATCCTTGCATACAAAGATGTGTAAGTTATTGTAAGTAACTTACTTTCCTGACAAAAATTTATCTGGAACATCAAAATTTAAAGGAACATATGGTGTAAGATTCAACATATGTACCACTGTGTTCAAAATCCTCACCCCAAAAAGATCTTAGCAATTATACTTATGAAAGTAGACATCTCACCCTTTCAACTAGTGTTATGTTCATTCTCTCTACCAAACCATTCAACTAAGGAGTCTTTGGAGGTGTATTTTGGTGATGAATTTCTTGTTGTTTGTAATAGTCATCAAAGGGATCTGAATACTCACCCCCATTATTTGTTCAAATATACTTTAGCTTCTTCCCAGCCTGTATCTCAACTATCGCCTGGAACTGTTTGAACACATCTAACACTTGATCTTTATTCTTCAAGGTACAAACCCACAACTTCCTTCAGTAATCATTTTTGAAAGTCACAAAATTGAGAGAACCGCCAAGAGTTTTTGTTTTCGTAGGACCACAAATATTTGAATATACAAATTCAAGTATACCCTGTTTTCTTGAAGAAGATGACGACTTGAAGGCGACTTTGGTTTGCCTTTTGCCAACCAATTAACGCACTTTTTCAAAGGTGCATTCTTCATTCCCGAAAGGATATTCTTCTCGGCCAAAACCATCAACCCTTTCTCACCCATGTGACAAAGTCTCTTGTACCAAAGCTCAATTGCACCTTCATTTTTTACCGCATTAATGTTGGAATTTGATATCTTTCCTTGCATAAAACACAAGAAAAAAAATTCTTTCCTCTAGCCACAACCATAAAACCTTTAGTTAGTTTCCATTGACCATCGCTAAAGGTGTTTAAAACCCTTCATCATCAAGTTTGCATGTAGAAATCAAATTCAAGCGGATATCAGCAATGTGTTTGACATTTTTCAAGACCAACGTTATACCATTATTGATTTCCAAACAAACATCCCCAATGCCAATGATTTTTTTCAAATCATCATTTCCCATCTTCATTGTCCCAAAGTCACCGGCTGTATAGGAAGTAAAGAAATCATATCAAGATGTAGCATGAACAAAGGTGCCACTATCAATGACCTAATTAGTCTCATGACATGCTGTATTAATAACATCATAATCGTAAACAACGAGAAAGTCTTTGAACGTAGTACTGGCGACAACTCGATCATCATCATTTTTTTTATTGTTTTTTTTCTCATTTTATTTCTCATTATTCTCTTTCTTCAATTTTCTGCATTATTTCCTGATATACCTCTTTTAAGCCACAATGATGGCACTCCACATTAACGAACTTGTTGGACTTGCTTCTTCCTTGATATCTATTATTTGGACCTCTGCTCTTACTCCTTCTCCTATTTTTTGTAATCAAGATGTCTGACTAGGATGAGGTATCCTGTATTTTCTTCTCATACCTTCATTCAAAATACTACTCTTGGCAAATTTCAACACAGTTCATGTCTTATTGTCTTAAGCTGCAAACTTGGATTAGCCCTAACAACAATTTAATGTGAAGAATGAATTTTTACATGGTGAATTATCTAAAGAATTCTACATAGATATCCCATCAGGATGCATAATACCAAAAAGACAACCGAAAAGATTGTATACTAAATAAATCATTGTGTGAGCTGAAACAGTCTCCTAGAGCATGGTTTATATGGTTCACAAAATCTATGATAGCCTTCGGCTACCATCAAAGCAACTCAAATCATACATTTTTCCTAAAAAAATAGCAACGTAGGATAACTGCACTCATTGTTTATGTGGATGATATGGTGGTTACAAGTAATGTACCTAATGAAAGAAATGCCTTACATAATTACTTGTACAAAGAATTTGAAATTAAAGATCTAGACCCTCTGAAATATTTTCTTGGGATTGAGGTATCCCAATCTAACAAAGGAATAGTTTTGTCTTAAAGAAAATATGCTCGAGATCTATTATGAAAGACTGGTATGTCAGCATGTCAAACAATTGATACACCATTAGAAGAATGTCTAAAATTATGTGTTGAGTCTAACCAGATACCAGATGACAAAGAAAAACACCAAAGACTTGTAGGGAGATTGTTATACTTATCTCATACCAGACTAGATCTGACTTATACTTTGAGTATTGTCAGCCAATTTATACATAATCTTGGAGAGCAACATATGAATGTAGTTATTCGCATTTTGAGGTATCTAAAGTCTGCTCCAAAAAAAAAAAAAGTATTATTCACTAAAAACACAAACCAGCAAATCATAGAAGCCTATACTGATGCTGATTTGGCTGGTGATGTGGGTGACAAACGGTCTACTTTTGAATACTTTACCTTTGTAAGAGGTAATATTATGACATGGAAAATAAAGAAAAAAAATGTTGTACCTCCCTCTGGTGCAGGAAGTTGAATTTAGAGGTTTGGCAAATGTACTGTATGAGGGATACGACTCATTTTATAGGATTTAGGTTATTAATAGGTGCAAATAACCTATATATTTTCAAACCGAATTTGTTAGTTTTCGAGTATGTTTATTACGTTTTTTATACGTTTTAATATGTTTTTATTCTTTTTGTATTAAAACAGGTGCGAGGGGTGAAAATGTATGAAATCGGAGCATAAACGATCAAATCGTATCAAAAACGGTCGAAGAACAGTGAAAAATGAGAAAGGCGGCAAGATTCTGCGAACAAGCCCATCGTCATGGCGGTGAAGATGCTGAGAAGATAAATGCTACTGACGGATCACCGCCTAGGCGGTGAACCAGCAAAATATTTTCCACGGCCACCGCCTTCTTCATCACCTTGGCGAACCTTAATCGACATACTCCACCGCCGCAGTGGTGGCCTCTAAGCAGTGTTAGATATTTATTTTAGATATTTTGTCTATTTATACCCCTTTTATCCCCTCTCATTTGCACTCCCCGGCCATTACAGCCCTTAAGGCTTAGGTTAGGATATAGAGAGAGTATGGGGAGTGCTCAAACATATCCGAAGGAGAAGATCAACACGCAGAGAAGGAGAATCGTTCGGTAGACGGTTTTAGCGACTAATCTTCGGTATCGGCTAAGTTCACCCATTTTTCCTTTTATTTCTTATCTTCTATGAATGTGTGAGCATGTTTAGTCTAGTTTCAATTGTATAAACGGCTATGGCCTTAAGTTAAACGTAGATTATGTATGGGATTAATATCGTTTATAAAAACGTAGTTTTAGTTGAGTTTTATTTCTTTGATGATTGTTCTTCAATGTTTTAGTATGTTTATCATATTGTTTGTTTATTATGTTTAGAATGATATATTGAGAATACGGAGTTTAACAAATCCCGGATTCAGATTAGAATAAACAAATGTCACGATCCAATAAGCCAGTCGGGGTTAGGATCGTGGAAAATCTATGACGTTGGGGCAAGACTCACGTGACCTAGGGTCATTAAGACGTTGAGAGGGAGTTCTTCGTTGACTCGAAATCATGTACTCTCTCATCTTATACTCGGGAAAGGTGGCGGTGAAGTTTTAGATCTAAGATTGTCGATAGGGTAAACACAATGCATGAAATCAATGACGTTGGGGCGAGACTCACGTGACCTAGAGTTGTTAAGACGTTGAGGAGGACTTCTTCGTTGACACGAAGTCACGTTATATCCCTCGTCTTACACTCGGGAGAGGTGGCGAGGGAGTTTACGAACTGAGATTTTGTGTGCAATCAATGAGGTTGGGGCAAGACTCACGCAACCTAGGGTCGTTAAGACGTCGAGGGGGACTTCTCCGTTGAAATAAAGTTGCGTTATATCCCCCGTCTTACACTTGGAAAAGGTTACGGAGAAGTTTTAAATACCGAGATTGTCAAATTGGTCGAACACCATTTTTGTAAACTAAACGAAAACAAACGCATTTAAGTAAATAGAGTTAATCCCTAGATAATCCATCCCATAACTGTCTCGTATTAGTAATTAGTATAGTTAAAGTAGTATTTTAGTATTAGTATTTAATTTTATATTCCATTTTTGTCGCCTAGATAAAGTCAAATTATGACATTCGTGGTACTCGATAGTAATCTCAACCAATCTTTGTGGATATGATACCCGACTGAAAGGTCCATTATACTAAAACTTGATCTGTACGCTTGCAGTGAAAGTGACAGTGCATGAATTGCGGCCACCAGTTATCTATCTAAACAACCTATTTGACTGTTTTGTGACAATAAAACAGTATGAGACATTATGCATAATCCTGCTCAACATGACCATTTAAAGTATGTCGAGATCGATAGATTTTTCATTAAGAAAAAATTGGATGGAAAGATTGTAAAATTGCCTAAGATTCAATTAGATAATTAGTTGGCTAACATCCTCACCAAAGTAGTCTCAAATTGGGTATTCTTAAAGTTTTTAGACAAGTTGGGCAAGTAGGACATCCATACACCTACTTGAGGAGGAATATTGAATAAAGTTTACAATAGATTAATTTTTATACTAGCATCTTTAGATAGACGATGCATTCCCTAGGAAAACATTCTAGGTAAAAGATTTGGACTTCATAAAATCATACAATACATAAGTTAGTATTGAAATACTACACAAATACCATGCATCACGATTCACTTAGACATACTTAACTTGCATAAATATGTGGAAAATTAGTTATCATACTTCAACAAGAACATTTTGAATCCTGCATATCATTTTCCATCGATAGGCCATTATAAACGTAATACTTGCACACATGCATCTTATTTAAAAGGTCTAGCAGGCTAACAGGTAATCCTCAAATATGTAACCTAGTCAATTACCTCACAAGTCACCATGCCATTTCACGCCTCTAATAGTGGCTTCAACCAGCTAAGAAGTTAGACAATAAATTGACAACATATTAATAGCTTCTTGATAATAGCCCTTACCCATTCCTACGAAGCATCAGCGTGTAGCAGAATGTCATTAGAAAATTGACCTTGCTAGGATCTAACAGGATCTTCCTAGAGTTGAGTAAGTCCTAGGATTGTTCAAGTGCTCTAAGCACCAGGTCTCCAGCAGTAAAGCTTAAAAACAACATCATTTAAAGACTTCAACATACCAATAATTAGGACCTGGTCGATATTACCTAGAACAAATTGTTTCCAATAAGCGTAGCTATCTATACCGATACTAGGTATGACTCTTAAAATCATCTTGTTATTTGGAATTATGGTGCAACTTGATTCTTGGCAACTTGCCAAGATATGTAAAAAACTCAAGCGGGTCCGGTCGAATTTAGAGCGGTGTCAACTTCACCACATTCTATCAACCTTATAATAGGACGCATCTCCGGAGAAGTCTCTCGAGTTTTCAAAAAATAAGTTTCACTCTATATGTTATTCAAACAACAAGGGACACCCGTGCAAAAACTACGCTTAACCTTATCCTTGGTAACTCACCAAGATACACAGGAAATCTATTAAGGTTCGGTCATCACACTATAGACATCCCAGCCAAGGGGTATGGAAGGATATTATAGTTTCTATTGCCATTCATGGATTTGACCTGATAAAATCTGAGTGCACACCCCTCTTAACCAAAGAGCAAGGGTCTAAATTCACATTTTCACTCCCTATTAAAGGATGTTTGGAGGTAAAAAATGACCAACAAATGAAATTTTAAATAAAAAGAAAAAGAAAAAATAAGGCAATTAATTTCAGTTACTTTTTCATCACCTAAGGAAGTTCTTAGGTTCATCTAAAGACAACAATTCCAAAATTAGGTTGATAAATTAGAAAATTCGACTAGGAATGAAGGTCAAAAACTGTAAGAAATCTAGCAAATTTGAGTAGTAAACTATGACTTCTGATTGTGTATATGCTATTTTTCTTTCATTACTAACATCTCAGAGAAGATAGTCGAAAGAACGAACGACATAAGAACAAAGCGAAGAGGCAAGAGATATACTACCCTACCTTAAGTGGTCATAGATTCTACCATACCATCCTACCTAAGCGGCCGAATATTCTACTATACTATCCTACCTTAAGTGGTCGAAGATTCTACCATACCATCCAACCTAGGCGGTCGAACATTGTACCATACTATCCTACCTTAAGTGGCCAAAGATTCTACCATGCCATCCTACCTAAGCAGTTGGATACCATCCTACCTTAAGTGATCGAAGATTCTACCATACCATCCTACTTAAAGTGGTCGTAGATTATACCATCTTACCTAACTGGTCATAGATCTATATCATCCTTTACCTGCCCAAAAAGGCCGAAGACCTTAGAATCTATTCTCTATAATACAAGAGGACATGTCAGATTAGATTCCTCACGGAACTTATCCAATCACTACCCCAGTTAGAGGCTGGGGCACATTTTATCCTATTCGGGATTTTTCTATGGGAATCTGCATTCATTTTCATCCCCGGACGTAACATTGAATGCCTTGACAAATAGAAACAAAATGAAAAAAAAAAATGAAATACAAACTACATTTCAACCTGATTCCCTTTGAAAAACAGGGATACGCATGCAACCTTTATAGGTTTGGTTAACAACTTCAAAGAAATAACATCATGTAAGACACGAAATACGACAATCTAAAAGAAAAATAAAATTGTCACAGTGAGGGCCGAACTACATTTCGACTTGATTCCTAACCTAAGAAATAAGGATATGTAGACAACCCAGGTGGGATTCGGTTGTCTGACGGTCATTGTTAAAAATAGTGACATGACATGATTTTAAAAATAGAAGACAAAAAACAACCCAACGAGGTTTTCAGTCTCAATTGGACATTAAAAAAACACGCACTCGGTTCGGGATACTTGGGTAACCCATTTGGGTCCGGTCACATTCTCTCGAACACTCATGACATATTCCTTCACCCCAGCTAGAGCTAGGTTACATTATATCAGATTTTTCCATCAAGATTCTTTAATAATATTTTCCCCATCTAGGGCTAGAGAAAATTTTAAGAATTGAAATCCATAATCCCTAAAAAACAAGCATCACTGAGCCCCAGTAGACGTAACGTCTCACGGGAAGTTTTATAGCCCTCGTCAGCAGTCCGTGGTGGGATGTGGCCATGAAACTCCAACCCTGGTGGGATGTGGCCATAAAACTCCACTAAGTGTTGAGTTCCACTCGAGAGTTTTCTCATGTGAGAATTCTCTTAGTCATTTTCAATCATATATTGATATGATGACCCAATAATCGATTTCTCTAACCAAGAATCCTTTCCACCAAATATTGATTTACATTAAAGTGTTAGAACTACAATTGACCTGATTCTCATAAATTTGATATATGTAGGAAAACCCTATGCAGGTTC
This sequence comes from Eucommia ulmoides, assembly GCA_016647705.1. Taxonomy (NCBI): domain Eukaryota; kingdom Viridiplantae; phylum Streptophyta; class Magnoliopsida; order Garryales; family Eucommiaceae; genus Eucommia; species Eucommia ulmoides. Next base: position 11,295,842 of record CM028333.1, on the reverse strand, counting down.
AGTCAAAACAAAACTAAATCCTGAACTATGTTGTGGCCCAATTCTTAGCTAGTCTAAGATACGTAGGCACACCGATGGAGTTCAGTCAATCAAGGTTTAAATAAATGAATAAATAAATAAATGTTTAATTTTTTGTCTGTAGTGTTCCTTGCGATCTTTGGTTTACTATTTAAATTTAATGTCTGTAGTGTTCCTCACTACCTTTGGATCACTATTTTAATCTCCTATTATGATATTCCTCGCTATCTTTGGATCACTATCTTAATTTCCTATTATGATGTTCCTCGCCATCTTTGGATCACTATTTTAATTTCCTGTTACGATGTTCCTCTCTATCTTTGGATTATAATCCATGGTGTTCCTTACTATCTTTGGATCACTATTCTAAATTCTTGTCTATAGTGTTCTTTGCTATCTTTATATTGCTATTTCTATTTCCTATTAGGATGTTCCTCGCTATCTTTGGATCATCATCTATAGTGTTCCTCACTATCTTTGAATTACTTTTTTAAATTCCTGTCTGTAGTGTTCCTTGCTATCTTTGGATCACTATTTTAAGTTTATGTTACAATGTTCCTCGCTATTTTTGGATCATCATCCACAGTGTTCCTCGCTATCTTTATATCACTATTTTAAATTCCTATCTGTAGTGTTCCTCGCTATCTTCGTATCACTGTTTTAAATTCCTGTCTGTAGCACTCTTTACTATTTTTGGATCACTATTTCAATTTCTTGTTACGATGTTCCTCGCTATCTTTGGATCACTCTTTAAATTTCCTATCCATAGTGTTCCTCTCTATCTTTGGATCAATGTTTAAATTTCCTATCAACAGTGTTTCTCGCTATCTTTGGATCACTATTTTGAGTTTATATCTTCAATGTTCCTTGGCTACCCTTGGATCTTTATTTAAATTTCTTATATATGGTGTACCTTAGTTACCCTTGGTTCACTAATTATATTTCTCGTTTACAGTGTTCCTAAATGCGTACAGTCATAACTCAGAGATGGCGATGAGTCATCATTCTCCATACACTACGGCGTAATCCTCTAGGACCAGTTTTTCCCCTCATTTGAAAAGATTCCTTACACATTTTGAAAGGAATATAATATTCCTATGGATAAAACATAAAGTTCTTGGCCTCTGCTTTCCTAAAATGCTACGGAGATGGCGATGAGTCGTCATTCTCCATACACTACGTCGTAATCTTCTAGGACCGGTCATTCGCCTCATTTGATAAGATTCTTTACCCATTGGGAAAGAATGTAGGTTTTACTTTGGATGATGCAGGGAGTTCCTATTTTTTGCTAAGATTAGGGCTGTAAATGAACCGAGCTGTTCATGAACAGCTCGGGCTTGACTCAAAAAAAGCTCATTCGAACTCGTTTATTAAAATAAATGAGCCGAGTTCGAGCTCCAAAAAATTATCGTTTAATAAACGAGCCGAGCCGAGCTTGTTCGCGAGCTACTTGTTTATTGTTCGCGAACAAAGCCAAAACGAGCCAAGCCTGTTCACGAGCTCATTTTCATGTTCACGAACACTAAAATATTATTTATTTATTACATATATAGACTAATTATTTGTAAATTTACATTAATTATTTATAATTTTTATTTATTTTTTTTCATTATTTAAATATTTAAATTTTGTATATAGATTTTAAAAAAATAATTATAAATAACTAATTTATTAAAAAATTATATTACTGATGTAGTTCTTAAACATTAAAATTTAATTAATAAATATTTATAAAAAAATAAAATAAAATAAAAAAACTCGAAAAAGCTTGCGAACAACTTGATTACTAAACGAACCAAACCTGAACATAAGGTTTCAGGCTCGACTCGAACTCGAATTATTTGAAAAATAAATTAACCAAGCTTGAACACTTAATACTCGGCTCGGCTCGGCTCGTTTACAGCCCTAGCTAAGATAGTAATGAGTCATCATTCTCCATTTGTTGTGGCCTAATCCTCTAGAACTAGTTATTCACTTCATTTGAGAAGATACCTTACCCGTTGGGAAAGAATGTAGTATTCCTATGGATGATGCAGCAATTCCCAAGAGCGTGCATAAGTTCCTAGCCTTCACTTTCCTAAGAACCTACTCTAACCCTAGGGATGATACAATGATTCCCAAGACCGTACGTACATTCCTGGCTTTCGCTTTTCTAAGAGGTTACTGATGTGCCCAAGAATGATGCAACAATTCCTAAAAAAGTTCGTACGTTCTTGGTCATTGCTTTCCTAAGAATTTATTGCTTTCCTAGTTTAGATATAACAATGTTCAGGAACATTTTTGACTTTGCTTAGTTAATTTAAATTTTTTGTCTTTAATTTTCATGTCTCGTGGAATAAATTGGTTGTGTCCTTCTTTGTCATTATGAGTAAACTCGCATGACAAAGAGGGGGAGCTATAGACACCTCATTTTATCCCGCCCAATTAAGTATTAGATCTAAAGTGTAAGTTCAGATAAGATTTAAACTATGGTTTAAAGGGAAAAAATGTATACGTTAGATTACATTGAATACTACAAAAAGCCAAAAAAACATAAGAAAAACATAAAAATTGTCAAATTTATTAAATTCGGTACAAGTAAAAGTTTCAGGTCGATCTCAAAATTTTCAATATTAAGGGGGACTAAAATGACAATATTAAAGGTTGATTTTTCATGAAAATCACTTTTAGTATAACTAAAAATTAGTTACTACTCTTTAAACTTAAGAAAATTTCACTGATTACCTTTATCTCCCGTTTTGACCACTAAAACTTTTACTATCATAAAATGTCATCATGATAAGCATTCAAGACCTATCAAATCGTGGTCTAATAAAGCATATAATGCCTCATTAATGAGAGCATTTAATGAAGAGATCTGGTCATGATTTTTCTAGCAAAAATTTCTTGATGGAAATTTAGTTACTTAGAAGTAACTAACGATTCAATAACTAACAGAATCAATTTCCATCACATCCAACATTTAAAAACCTATCAAGTCAATGTCACATCATGGAATTTAATGCTTGAAATTGCATTAATGACTCCATTCAATGGATCCATTACATGAAGAAAATATTTTAAAAGCAACTTACTTACTTGAACGTATCTAATGGTTACAAAGTTAACTGGACCTATTCTCATCCCATCAATGCATTAAATACACATCAAACCAATGTCAAGTCATGGCACTAAATACTTGAATGACATTTAATGACTATATTTAAGGTATACATTAAATGACATTTAATGGAAGAATATATTTTCGAAAGTAAGTAACTAGATTACCATGAGTAACTAGTACTTATCAAGAAAATCAAAATTGAAAAACATCAAATCAAGCTTTAAATGAGCATTTTCCAGCCCATGTGCAAGCCTTGAATAAGCAATGATGGCCTAGATATTTGCAAGATTCGGTAATCATTACCAAATCTAATGATTACTTAGAAAATCTAAGTAAATATTCATCACATGGCTCTAACCCTAGCATTAAATGACATCAAAAGGGACCTAGCTAGCCTAAACACACCATAAGCAGTAGGCTGGGGGAGCCTGTACATTCCCTAATGCGTAGGGTACCAGTTACCTATAAATAACAACCTGTTTTTATTCAAGACAAAGCCTGATCACACCCATTCTTTCTAGGCTCGAAATTCTCTCGCGAGTCTTGGGATTTCCTAAGACTTCTACCCTTTAAACACACTCAATTCTTGCTAAAATGGCTCCAAAAAGGTGTTCTTGGGATTCTTAAAATAAAACAAGAAGAACCAAGAAGATCAAAGAAGAAGAAAAAAAAAACACTTAGGGAAATACCATTCCCCTAAATTAGGTAAGTTCTCTCAAACACCTCTTTGCTTTTGTTTAAATACATTAATAATGTTTGTACATAATATATTTGGTTAGTTGTTAGAATCTTAGATCATGTACATAGTGTAAATATCAAAGTTCATAATAAGAACATTAAGAACACAAATGATTTGTGTATAGCATCTTTGGCTCTATCAAGAACACATGAAACCAAACTTCAATGAACCTAAAATAAACTTCCGACGAAGGACTACTAATTACTAACTACAAAAAACAAACATTTACTTTACTCCGATAACCTAGATCACAGTCTAGCCCATATCTCAGGCTTGTGGACTGGCATCCTATATATTACTCTGTCTAGACCCTTGCGACTAAAAGTCAGAATAAAAAGAGGACATCTATTCCTTCGGAGATTAGTGTGTATCTTCTTCAGAAACATTTTCGTCTTCTTAGTTACGAGTATGACTGACACATATATGATATTTTATTTTTCTTTCAGACTAATAACATAAACCTTAACACTAAACTAGTCTACGTAAGTAAGTTTGGCTGGAGTGTTCTTAAAAAAATCAAACATGCATATCCACTTGCCATTGGTGCCATTTATATTCTTATCTTGTCTTAAATAAACAAACAAACAAAAAATGAAAAAAATAAAAAATAAAAATCATTCATCTAAGTGATAAACTACGTTTCAACTTGATTCCTTGTGAAAACATTGATATGTAGGCAACCTTCGTAGGTTCGGTCATCAGCTAAATAAATAAACTATTTTCATTTAATCTGTTTTATCTGTTGCTACTTTAAATAAGTAAATTTTCTTGTTTCCTTATATAAAAGTACTTATAAAGGACAAAAGAAAAAATAGGAATTCGTATATTAAACAAAATCGAATGAAATTACTTGGATTGATGAGTTACAAGTCGTTACTCTGAATCTGAAGACTTTTCGTCAAGACAAAAGGCATGATTCCTCTTTGTGTATTATGTAGAATTGACTGAAATCTTCCAAGAATTGTACCACCGTGATAAGGTGGTTATGAAAAATCTAGACGATGTCAAAGCCCACTTCCAGTCTATTAAATTATTAATAGTTATATCTTTCTCGTTGGATTGGATGAGGTTTTTGATTCAATATGACGTGAGACTTGGAGGAATGTTACTTTTTAGTTCCACGAGAGGCGATACATAGTATCACCTTAAAAGGTAATTCCAGAGCATCTAAACCTAGTGCCATGGTGGCTCGTAATCAATCTAATTAGGGTCAACAATATCGAGCATAATCCAGTAATGGTAGATCAACCAATCGTGTTGACAAGTCTTCATATAAATGCACTCATTGCCATAAGACTGGTCACTCCAAAAGTCATTGCTTTGAAATGGTAGGCCATCCAAAATGATAAGATCTTAGTCGCGTGAAGAAAAATATCCAAAAGTCTTCCACTATAGCAGTTGTTCAAACAAAAATGGAAAATAAAATTACTAACAATTCCTCGATATTAGTAATAGCTGCAGATAATGGTGGTAATGTTTTAAACATTTCATTAACTGTTTTGAATAATGCAAAGATAATAGATTCTGGTACACCAAATCACATGACATATGATTCTTGACAAATCTCACCACTCAATCACTCAACCCAAAAATTTGTCTCTACTGCAAATGGAACTTCAACCCTAGTTATTAGGGAATGATCTTTGACTCTACCAATATATTAAATTTAAAGTTTGTCTTAGTTGTTCCATCTTTAGATTATAATCTTTTGTCTGTTTCTCAAATAACCACTACTTTATCTTGTGTTGTAATGTTTCTCCTAATTTTTATGTGTATAAGGACATCAAAACCAGAACGAGGATTGGTTGTGGTATTAGACGAGAAAAGATGTATTACTTGGACTTGGAATCAAAGAATACTAAAAGCCTACGACAAGCTCTAGAAGTGGGTGGTTCTGAAGATAAAAATAAATGAAGGAAATATGGTTATGGCATCGCCGGTTTGGGCATGCGTCCTTTGGATATCCCGAAAGATTATTTCCCAGTTATTTACAGAAATTGATGTTTCTAGTTTTTAGTGTGATACTTGAAAACTTGCAAAAAACAATCGTGCTTCGTTTCTATTATGATTAAATAGAAGTCTACTTCTAATTATAATTATTCATTTGAATGTCTTGGGTCCATCGAAAGTCATTGTTTTGGGTGGGTCACATAGGTTTGTAATGTTTATTGATGATTGTACAAGGATGACCTAGTTTTGCTTAATGAAACCCAAAAGTACAGTGAATTCGATATTCCTAAAGTTTCATAAAAGGATTGAAACTCAGTACAAAATAAATATTTAAGTTTTTCATAGTGACAATGGTAGAGAATATCAGAGTATTGAATTTCAGCATTAGTTGGAAGCACAATGAATGATCTATCATACAACTTACTCCACCACACCTCAATAGAACACGGTGATTGGGTGAAAAAAATTAACAGTTGTTGGTGGTTGTACTAACTTTGCTAATTGAAGCCCATATGCCTTTGTCTTATTAGGGAGAAGCATTAACTTCTGTAGTTTAATTAATCGGGTACTTTATAGAACCCTCAATTTCAAAACACCGTTTCAAATTCTTAATGATAGGGTTGTTGCTCCAACTGTCTCAAGTTTAACTCATCGTGTCTTTGAATGTTTGATGTTTGTATATCTACACTAGTATCAACGCACCAACTTAACTCCTCAAGCATTGAGAAGTGTTTTTGTTGGGTATGCCACTCATCAAAATGGATATTAGTGTTATTATCCTCCAACGTGTCGATTATTTATCACGCTGGATGTTGTTTCCATGAAGATAAAATGGAAGTTTCCAAACTTGAATTTCAGGGGGAGTACCAAACGGAAATTCAAAGTCTAGAATATGATAACCAAGATGTGGGCAACTTGGATATAACTGGTATGACATTGGATTTCAATGGTGATGACTTAAAGACTAGAGTAAATGAGAAAATGGGTGAACTGGATTTAAGTGGTATGACATTAGATCAAAATAGTGATAAGCACTGAATAACCAAAGAAGTAAGTGATAAGCACCCAATAACTGAAAAGATGGATCTATCTCCAACTCAGCCATAAACTGAGGTTCTAGAAAATATGACTTCATCCCCAATCGACATCACACCAATCATTTACTTAAGATGTTCATGATCCGTATAAAAGATATTTACCACAATGTCACACGGGAGGTATTCCTAAATCCACATATGAATCTGAACTCTCTAGTAAAGTAAAATATCCCATGAATCATTATTTGTTTAATCATTATTTGTCAGAATTAAACATATGATTTGTGAATTAGTTATCTATTGTATATATTCCTAACAATGTGTAAGAAGTATTATCTAATCCTTGGTGGAAAGCAGCTATGAACAAGGAGATTCTCCGGAAAAAAAAAGACATGGGAATTAGTTAATCCTCTATTAGGAAAGAAACTAGTTGGATGTCGGTAGATTTGCACCGTAAAGTATAAGGCAGCTGATGGCACAATTGAACGCTTTAAACATACGAGATTGATTACACAAAAATATTTGCATTTGTGGCCAAAATCAACATAATTCGTGTCCTGTTGTCTTTCGCTGCAAACTTAGATTGGCCCTAACAACAATTTGATGTGAAGAATTCGGTTTTACATCGTGAATTATCTGAAGAAGTCTACATGAATCTCCCAACATGATGCATAATACCAAAAAGACACAGCCGAAACGTTTGTAGACTAAAGAAATCATTGTATAAGCTGAAGCAGTCTCTTAGAGTATGATTTGAATGGTTCACAAAATCTTTGATAGCCTTCAGCTACCATCAAAGCAACTCAAATCATATAATTTTCCTCAAAAGAATAGCAAGATAAGATAATTGTGCTCATTGTTTATGTGGATGATATGGTGGTTACAAGGAATGATCCTAATGAAAGGAATATCTTACAAAATTACTTGTACAAAGAATACGAAATTAAAAATCTAGGCCCTCTGAAATATTTTCTTAAGATTGAAGTATCTCGATTTAACAAAGGAATAGTTATGTCTTAAAGAAAATATGTTTGAGATCTATTACAAGAGACCGGTATGTCTGCATGTCAACTAGTTAATATACCAGTAGAAGATGGTCTAAAACTATGTGTTGAGTCGAACCAAGTACCAGATGACAAAGGAAGACACCAAAGACTTGTAGGAATATTGTTGTACTTATCTTATACCAAACTAGATCTGGCTTATGTTTTGAGTATTATCATCCAGTTTATGCATAATCTTGGAGAACAACATATGAATGCAATTATTCGCATTTTGAGGTAACCTTATGACATAGAAAAGCAAGAAACAAAATGTTATACCTCGCTCTAGCACAGAAACTGAATTCAAAGGTTTGGCAAATATACTATGTGAGAAATTATGGCTAAGACTCCTTTTGCAGGATTTGGGTTACATATCTAAACAACCTATCTAACTGTTTTGTGACAATAAAGTAGCATGCGACATCGTGCATAATCTAATTCAACATGACCGTATAGAATACGTCGAGATCGTCAGATTTTCCATTAAGGAAAAGTTGGATGGAGAAAATGTAGAATTGTCTAAGATTCGATTAGAGGATCAGTTGGCTGACATTTTTACCGAAACAGTCTTAAATCGAATATTCTTAAATTTTTTATAATAAAGATACAATTCAAGAATAGAAAGTAACTATTATTTTTTCTCTTTGTTATCTTTAAATATAAATTTAAATGAAAAAAAAAAAAAAAAAGCAACAACAAATCTAGATCATCGTATATTTTTTAAAAATAAAATAAGATTTTTTTCATATGCAGGTTTTAAAGTAGAGAGATTAATATGAAACAAAATAAAATTAATTTTTTTGTAAATTATGAGAGTATTATATTAAATTGATTAGGAGCGTCTGCATACTCATTTCTTGTTTAGGCTCATAATAAGCCCATACTCATTATTTTTAAGATTTATCGGAGATGAATGTAAATTAAAAGGGATTCATGTGAAATTTTAAATTTCATTATTAACTTTTAGAAGTAAAATTTTAATTACTTGTTTTAAAAATATTAGATAAAAATATAAAATTTTCAACACTAGTCAAACATTGAAATAAGAATGATCATATTTCAATATCACATCTAATCTCCTTTGCTACTAAACATATGAATGATAATAACTATTTTATTACCACGTTAATTTCAATCTTATTATCATTTTATTCTATTTCAGTGTACTAAAAGCCACGTAATGTAGATCTTGGATAAAATATGCGTTACATTTATTTCCTTGTAGCCAAAGATGATTTGTAGAGGGACCAAAAATACCCATTGGGCTATTACCCATTTCATATCTAGGAACATAATAAACTCAAAGGGGTTAGATATATTTGTAGCCATTAATATTGAAAAGAAATCTTTGACACAAACTCATGCGAAACACAAAAACAAGGATCCATTATATGATATAAATAAAAAAGTGGTAATATAGCTTATTCTAAGGGATAACATATGTAAAAGTGATATCTACTTCTGAATATTATTTTATGAGGTGTCTTTCCACCAAATACTTCTGATGACTTATGATGCCATGTGGCAACAGGGTGTCTAAAGCAATCATTGTTGATTACTTACCGCTGACCAATTAGAGAAGCGAGAATGGCTAGAGTTGGTCGGCCACCTATCACTAACCACCATTTAGTAACAGCAACCCTTGTTGGACCAACTATTGACTGGTGAGGACCGGGCAGGTCTCTTTAACCACCAAGAAGGTTTCTACGTTTCCATGAGTTGGGCTCCATCTTCTGTTCAATTGGGCTGGCCCATGGGTTCTATATGGTGGGCTGCAATTCAAAGTCCAAAGGCTTAATCACGCCACACCCTTCCTCGTTGACTACGCAATGGATTACGCTAAGGGATAAAGACATTTGTAGTCCCTGAAAAATGCCTTAGGTGTTCAATTGGTCCCTAACAAATGCAATTCAATAATTTGGCCCTTGACATTTCAAAATAGTGTCCAATTGACCCCTGAAGTAATTTCTGTTAAGTCAACTAACAATCAACGTTTCATTAAGGGTATTTTAGTCTTTTTATTCAATGGAGCTAATTTTGAAAACTCATCTAAACCTAAGGGGTCAAAATATTTTTTTTTCCTATTTTTCTTACATGGCTTCATGACTTTCTTTCTCAATTGAGAAAGAGAGAAAGAGTAAAAAAAATTATTGAAACACAAATCTTGGAATAAATATGGAACACAAATAGGATCCTCCCATATTGAAACAAAAATCTAGAAACAAATTTTAAAGCCGACAAATATGACCCTCCCATATTCAAACAAACAAATTTCGTCGTCTTCTTCTTTGTCGGCAAATGTAAATATTGCTAAATTTGAACGTGTAATTTCAACAACAAATTTATGGAAATGAAATAGAATTTATGGGAACAAAACAGAATTTATGAGAACAAAACAACTTTTTTTTTGGAAATATTATTTGATTTTTTTTTTTCATTAAAAGGGGAATTAAAAAACCCCAAGAAATACAAAAGGAATGACATATCCAACCAAACCAAATACAAGCCTCTATGAAAGAAGAAATAGGAGCAAAACTAAGGGATAATTCCATTATATTCTAAGAATTTTGTATTAAAAATAAGAGAGCATAACATAATCATATATTATTTTTTCTCCCATATTAAATCACAAATTTGAGAACAAATATACTAAACAAACAGGGCCTTAATGTTTCCATTCTAAGAAAATTAGGGCCTTAAACACCTACACCGCCCAACACCACCACCAAAACGAACATCAACATCAAAATGAACACCATCACCAAAACGAACATCAACACTAACGAACACCACCACCAAAACGAACAACACTACCGACGAACATTGAAATCAAAAATGAAGAACACCGCCGAAATCGAACCTTGGTGTTTCGATTTCGATTTCGATTTCGAAATTCAAGAACATCGCCGAACATCACCACCAAAACAACGAACACCATCGAAATCAAAATAGGGTTTCGATTTAGGTTTCGATTTTAATTTCGAAATTGATTTCAAAACTAGGTTTCCATTTCGATTTCGAAATCGAAACAAGAAATCAATTTCGATTTTGAAATCGAAACTGAAGATCATGGCACGAAGAACACCGCCGAACACTACCACCAAAATGACGAACACCGCCGAAATTGAACCTTAGGGTTTCGATTTCTATTTCGAAATCAAAACAGGAAATCGATTTCAATTTCGAAATCGAAATCGAAGAACACCGCCGAACATCGCCACCAAAACGACGAAAACCATCGAAATCGAACCTTAGGGTTTTGATTTCTATTTCAATTAGGTATGCATCAATAAACAAATAGGAACCGAATCATACCGTAGAAAATCGGAGGGATGTGATTAATGAGAGTGTGATGAAGAGATGGAAGCACATTGCGACTGAGATTACCATCTCTGAGAACTTCTGGCATGACTGTTTGACGAAAGGCTTGAGAGGGCGCCCACTGGATTTGGCAACTAATAGAAGCCTTATGGTTAGTCTCTTCACGATCGACTAATCGACCAATATGTTTGATAGAAAAACAGTTGAGACTGAGCAGATTAACAATGTTGTTATCGCCATGAAGGCCGCTGAATTGTAGCAAAGGATTCGAACTGTTTCCCGAAGAATTTCCAACGCGTTCATGGAGTGGAAATGGTGTTCAAATCCACCACTATGATCAGAGTTTTGAAGGTCTAGGTCGTCAATTTTCGCATTATTCGATGAAATGGACTTCAACCTGGGACTGAGTCCACTTGAAGGTTCCGTCATTATCGAACTCCTCGAAAATTAGATTAGATTAATGCATTAAAACCACGAAAAATCATGCAATTAGACCCCGATTCATCTCATTAGCCTCGAATCAACAACGCATGACTTCAATTTCAATTAGGTATGCATCAATAAGAAAATAGGAATCGAATCATACCATAGCAAATCAGAGGGGCACCGTCTCGACTGGTGGATGGATGGGTGGATGGCGATGGCGGATATGGGACCGGCAGGAGGAGATGCTGTCGAGACTGGTGGATAGCGACGGCGGATCTGGATGGATGGCGACAGCAGTAGCTCTTGAGAGGAAAGAGCGGTTACAGCCCTTTTTTTTTTTTTTAGAGAGAGAAGGATTGTGTTGAAGGAAGTAAGGGTTAATTACATTTTACACCCCTTAAGTTTAAACAATATGTAAATTGATTCCATTTAATTAGAAAGAATGAAATGACGCATTTACCATTGGCCAAATGTCACGTGCTTGTCACGTGACTTTTTCCATCCAAAATCCCCAAATTTTACTAACGGAACCCGACCCAAGAGCCAATTGGACACTATTTTGAAATGTCAAGGGTCAAATTGTCGAATTACATTTCTTATGAGCCAAATGAACACCCAAGGTATTTCTCAAGGACCAAAAAAGTCTTTATCCCTTACGCTAATGATTCAGGCTCAGGGGAATGTTAGAAGACAACAAATAGAAATAGGCTCATGATTCTTCGTATTAAGAAATCAATAAACTAACAGAATTTCAACAAAATTCATAATCAATTTAATCAAATTCACCCAGAATTTTAAAAAAAAAAAAAAAAAAAAAAAAAACCTACATGACCAAATAGGTAAACTTGAATTAAAGAAAAGATAAATCAACACTCAATGTCACTATTTTGTAAAACCAATGAAACAAATTGAAGGTACAAACCAAATCAATAACCAATCGAGGATCAATTCATGAAGAGGATAGTATAAATCAAAAGCAGATATCTGTCAATTAATATACGAAATAAAAGTTTCTTATAATTTAATGAATAAGAATTTCCAAATCAAAGAACCAATCGATCCGATCCAATCAGAATGGAGAATCGTTGAGCACCTAATAAGCTCCAGAATCTAATGAAAAAGGAAAGAAACCATCGACAACCTTGATTTGATCCAACTCGAACACTCTCATCACAACAAAGATTAAAGCCAACAAAACTGGCCTATCGAAAAATCTAAAAAAAAGGACATTTTTTAAGGATTAACCCTAGATCTAAACAGATAGACAAAATGTACAAGAAATTAGAAAGAAAAAAAAAATCGAACCCTAAATCTAAAAAATAGGAACAACAAACCTGAACATCGAGGATGTCTGTTGTTCCAACTAACGATGGGGAACAAGGAACCTGAACAATCGAACCCCGCCATGACATTGCGGCTACCGACGACAAGTAGATGAGATATACATCGGCATTGCAGCGAGAAGCAAAGGCGAGCAGATGAGAGAAAGGGCTTCGGTGACGACTTCACGCAGATTCTAGCGACAACAGGCGAGATCGTGCAACAGCGATGATAGATGTTTCAGCCTCTTCAAGCGGAACAAAGGAGTAGAAGGAGTTGGGGAATGAAAACCTAGTTCCTTGGAAGATGTACATACACTTGTATTTTTTATTTTCTTAGATATATTTTTTTAATTTTTTAACAAATAAATTATTTGAGTACAAATTTTTAATTTTTTATTATTTTATTTTATTTTGATTAATTTATTTTAATTAAAGAGATGGAAACAAAAATTTAGCACCAAAATTGACTCTAATTTCTTAACATTTAGCGGCATTTCGAATAACTTAACGGCAATTAAACAAATTGCCACTAAAAACATATTATTAGTGGCAATTTTTTTAAAATGTCATTAGAATAATTGCCATTAAAGATTGTTTTTCTTGTACTGAGCCGACACTGCCAAGCCTAATAGCGCAATTAGATGAATGGGTAGAGATTCTAGGGTATGGAAACTTCGCAATGGCAGATAAAAGATGAGGATGACTTTATAAGAGACGAATTGCAAGATGGAGGTGTCGTCTCTCGACGATTGAGCAACGGGAAAGAAAGCAACCGTAGAAGTATAGGCACAGAAAGATGAATTAGGAGTGAAAATGGAGCTTGAATTGTGTATGTATATCATTATACTAACATTTTGATAAATATAATATATTATACTAATATTTTTATAATTAGTGAGGAATTATTTGGTTGCTAAATATTTTAAATTTTTTAGCTACAAAAAATAATTGTTGCTAATAATTTTTATTTGTTGCTAAAATAAAATTAAATAGCGGTAAAGTATTTGTCACTAATTTAGTGACAAATTTCGTATTTCGTCATTAAAATTAATTTTCAGTGACGAATTTTTTGAGTCGTGGCCAATAGTCATTGAGCTTTAGCGTGAAAATCAAATTTCCTCGCTAATACTACCCTTATGTGACGAATTTTATTTTCATGGCTAAAATTTGTCACTAATGCTACTTTTTCTTGTAGTGTGGATTAATTAAATTCATGTAATAAAGGGGTTAACAATTCTACTGAGCTCTAGCTCACAACCGCATAGTTTTAATTACAGGGTCACTAAAAACAGAACTGCACCAGGAATTAGAAATAGATTTAGATTAAATTTATTTTCTGTAATATTTTTATTTATTGTTATTGTTGTAAAATTAATTCGATAAATTGACAATTTCAATCCTTGCTCAAGTTTGTGAAATATTCCAAATTTATGAGTAGTAAAATATTCGTTAGTTAAAAAAATTTAATTTTAATTCTCTTTGGGAGAAACCGTGTAGCGGTCCTAGAAAATTAGGTTGTTACAAATTGGTATCAAAGCATACGTTACAACCACCCTAAGCTTGGGTTATGGTACCCATTGACCCATTACTCATAATAAATTAATTAATAAAAAATGATACATACATACATAAGTGGAGTTTCTAACTTTTTACTGGGTATCTTGGGAACATGGATGTAGTAATAGCAATATTAAAAAAAAAAAAAAAAAAAAAAAAAAAAAAAAAAAAAAAAAAAAAAGTTGATTCTATTACAGTGTACTTGGTTTCTTATTAAAAAACAAATAAATAAAATAAAAGAATTTGATTCTATTAACTCTACTTCTGGTTTCATTCTTTTCGGGGTATTTTCAACAGGATTTTCATGTTGATTCTTTGTATTCTATTACAGTCTACTTTTGGTTTCATTCCCAATTCCAATTATGGGACTCCAATTCCTTGCAGCCAAACGCTCTCTTATGATCTCTTTTAAGGTCTATTCGGCTTCACTATGCTGGAAAAAAAAATGGACACTTTGTATCCTCAAAGTTTGACCAAAATCTGACTTTGGTCCCTACAGTTTCAATTTGAACATCTTAACATCTTAGGTGGCATTTGATTAATGCAACTTACCAATAGTAAGTTAAGTAAGACTTTGTGAGTGTCGTGTTAGTCGTGGACTATAGGATAAATTACTGAAAAGATCGGTTTAAATGTGTTTACTGTCTTCTATATAAACTATCAAATAATATTTTTTTGTATTAAATTGTGAAAAAAAAAAAAAAAAGAGGTATTGATGAAAATAAACAGTTTTATGATATTAAATGGATCGAGTAAATTTTTTAAAGTAGAAAATAAACTTTATTATCCTGCTATATCATAATTGTCTCATCAGGAGGGTATTGTCCTACGAGATATTGTTGGTCTTTACAAGAGGGTATGTCTTATAGGACGTTGTGTTGCAACTTTTCATGAGAGCAAATCCTATAGGTAGTTAATATATATTGTTGTTGTTGACGATGATTATCGGTATAATATGGTGATTTTTACCACATGTTAACTATCAATATAGTGGAGTTAAATATGGTATTAATTATTAATATGATGGAGTTGAATATGAAATCAATTATGAGTATGTTGTTAAACCTAACAGAAGAAAAAGTCATGTAGGTGATAAAAATATGATATTGATTTGATAGGAGAAGTTGAATATAGAATTGATTATGATATGTTGTGTTGAGACCTAACAGGAGGATAAATCTTGCATGTGATAAAAATATGATGTTAATTTGACAGGAGAAGTTGAATATAGAATTGATTATTGATATATTATGTGGAGACCTGTCAGGAGGGTAAGCCATGAAGATAGTTGATATGATAACTTCCGATCGTGGGGTAAAACGATTTTATGCCCAGTAAGAAAATATATAATTTTATTATATAAAAGTGAGTTGATATGTCGATTTAAATTCGATTGTTTTATGATATTTGTGGCATTTTGATATTTTCCAGTGTGGTAATATTTGTTGAAAATGAGTTTTTATAATAATAAAAAAATAAAAAAATAAATAAAAATAATAATAATAATAATAATAATAATAATAATACTTGATTCATAAAACTATTTTTATATTATGAAAATAGTATACTGGCTAATAAAATATTTTGTCAAGAAATTAGATAGAGATTAATCCGCTACTAGTGATAAGTAGGATCAGAGTGTAGGGTGATTACTGAGACTTTTGAGAGACTTTATATAATAATTTTATATACATTTTAAGTTAATTTTTACTTTCAGCCTGAATAATATTTTAGAAATTCAAGTGGGGGGTTTATGTAATATTTTATATACACGTTACGTGAATATTGGAATTTTTGAGACGTATTTATGTATTTGAGACTTATTTCTATGCTTGAGACGTATTTATGTGATTAAGACGTAATTATGTGATTTGAGATATATTTATATATTCGAGACGTATTTATGTGGTTGATACATATTTATATGTTTCAAGACGTATTAATGTGTTCTGTTATGTATTTATATGGTTAAGACGAACTTATGTGTTTTGGAACGTACTTATGTAGTTGAGAGGTATCTTTATTAAACTTATATAATTGTGTTTTCTTACGTATTTCAAAATATTCGTTATTTAAAGTTTGGATCGTATTGATATTTATGAAATATTTACGAAATTATTGGAATTTTGACGTGGATATTGGAATTTATCATTTTTAATCTCACGGGACAGTCCACAAGGAATTGGGCTATCTACTGGTTATGATATTGATTGCGAATATGTTGGCTTGAAATATTGAATGGAAGTGATTAATATTGGTTATGGGATATGACATTGGACTTGAAAAGTCATGCCAAATGAGAAAATTATTGAGAGCAATGACTTGTTGAAATTGAGATAGACCCAATTCAAGTGAGACTACCGTGATATTTTTAAAATATATTTGTTGGTTATAAGTATAGAGATATATTTATTGCTATTTTTATCAGAGTAGCGCAGCGGAAGTATCTAAAAACATAAGATTCATTGCTAATTAGTTATCTATGCTAGATGTTACCGACCAAAGTGCACTATGTTAAGTTATGTTGAATAAAGTATGGGCCACCGCTAATGCGGAAATGGCGATACGTTGTATGAATTTTGGTGGAATGTGGATTGGTGATGACTTTTGGATACGGGACCTTACATAGAGAACAATTACTCTAAAATCGAGTGTGACTAACATGATTGTACAGTATAATTCTGAATTATTATTATTTAAACGAAATTTCGAGGACAAAATTTATTTAAGGAGGTTGATTGTAATACTCCGAGAAATTTATATTTTGAAATATTAGTTTATATAAGTTTAATATTTTTAGGATTGTTTTGTAAATTTATGATATAAATAATATTTGATAATTTTGGGGGGATAAATGTTAATTTTAAATTGACTTTTAAAAGTTGAGACTATTGTGTTATTTGAAATATACGTTTAAAAGTTTTAGGATATAATTAATATTTTCTTTATTTTAAGAGAAAATATATGTGTAAATAATAAAAATAATAATATGTGTTGTCTTCATATAATGAAGACAACACATATAATCTAAACAGACACATATATATAAGGATTACATGTGTTATCATGATGATGATGATAATAACAATAATAATAAATAAATAAAAAAAAAAACTAATTCGATAGGGATAGATATCAGTGATCAACAATTCATTATATATATGCATATATAGAAGGAAAGTTACAGTGTTCAATATATTGAAAAAAATTTAGCAAGAAGAAAATTTCGGTTCGGATTTCAGGTAGAATTTCTAACTTTTTAAATATTTGTATTTAATTTCTCTCCCTAGATTATGTGATTTATGCTAAAGTTGTTGTTAAACTTTAACTATTAGTTTTCACGAAATATTTAGGATTATTATGTGAAAATTATGTGAGAAATACGTTTATGTATTTAGTTGTGAATTGATTAAATGCACGTATTAAATGGGTTAAAAATTCTACTGAGATCTGGCTCACAACTCCACCATTTTTATTGCAGGGTCACTAAAAATAGAATTGCGCCATGAATTAGAAATGGATTTAGATTAAATTTATTTTTTGTAATATTTTTATTTACTGTTATTGTTGTAAAATTGATTCGATAAATTGACAATTACAATCCTCGCCCTAGTTTGTAAAATTTTTAAATTTATGGGCAATAAATGTTTGTTATTTAAAATTTTATAATTTTAATTATCTTTAGGAGAAACCATATGGCACCCTTGGAAAACCAGGTTGTTACACTCAAACTCAAGAACGTAAATTAGAAGTGAAGTTGAGTTTGGAAACCAAAGTATGAAAACGTCTGAGTGGATGAGTCTTGATGAAAATATATGTTGTATGATAGGATTAATTGACAAAATAAAAACAAACAGTATTCTAGAGAATATGGTGACGAATAAAATGACAATCACTCTCAATGTGTTTTGTACACTTGTGAAAAATGTCATTATGGGTGATCTGGATAGTACTCTTATTGTCACAATTTAGAATAGTGGCAGTAGGAGAGAAAACTCTCTTGTCAATGAGGAGCCATCGAAACCAAACTAGTACTTCTTGTGTTGTATCAGCAATGACACTGTATTCAACTTCAACACTGGATCGGACAACCACACTTTGTTTCTTACTGCACTAGGAAATAAGAGAGTTTCTCAAGAAGAAACAGTAACCAATGGTTGAACATATGTCGGTGGGATTCCAGCCTAGTCGGCATTAGAATAAGTATGTATGTAAAGAGTGGACTGAGGTGAGAAATAAAATCCATGAAATATGTTGTCTTTGACATACCAAAAAATGCGAGGAACAACCTAGTGAGTAATTCGAGGAGCGGACAAAAAGTGGTTGACTTGATGGACAACGTGGGCAATGTGTAGGTGAGTAATAGATATTCGTGCAAATCATTCGTGCTAGCCGGATGTTGCCCATTTTTCATCATTCACTCGTAGTCAAATCATCCATGCAAACTGATCACTTGAGAGTTCCTAAACAATATATATGTCAAAAGAGTTATTCCACTTGAAATCATATGATTTTAAGTTGAAGCCTCCTAATATGATATCAGAGTCAAAATTATGAGATTTTTCCTCTCATTCGCTTATAGTCAAAACATTCGTGCAAATCGAGAGTTGCACATTTTTCATCATTCCCTCATAGTTAAATTATTCGCACAAATCAGGGGTAGGCATTTAAGGGCTGGTGTTACATTCGTATAAAACATTAATTACTTGAGAATTTACAACTATTATATAAGTTAAAAGATTTACTACAATAGAAATTAGATGGCTTTAAGTTTGAGCCTCCTAATTTTATTTTTCTTTCAAGCATACATCATCAAAACTAATATTTTCACGACAAAGCAAAATTGATAGACAAAATTATTAGATTAGTTCTTAAATAAATCACTCATGTTTTTAAATTTTATTATTTAGTTTTGTAGTTAATATTAAATAGATAAAATTTATCGAGTGGATTAATTATTGTTAAATTTCTATTTGATATTCAAATTATTATTGACTAAAGTACCATGAAAGACTAACAAATGAGCTAAATAAGCTTTAAATTAATAATAATAATAATAATAATAATAATAATAATAACTTTTTCGTTAAGGGAAAGAAAGAAAAATGCTATTAAGCCCTCGTCCCTAATGTGCAAATGGTGATGGGATATATAAAACAACTTACTCGAAAAACTTATCGAATAAAAATGCGCAACGAAAATTAATTTATTTTTTTCTTGTGTGAGCCTAATAATGATAAAATTAGAGTGATACTCAGATCAACACACCACAATCATACTAAGATAAGCGATTTTTAACGTGGAAACCTCCCCAAGGTGAGAAGTAAAAATCACGGGATCGTTCACCCAAAATCTCCGTTATCACAAATAAATAGGAATACAAGTCCTCTCTAGTTACAACTAGAGATCTACAACCCAAATATTCAAGACCAAATTATGTTTGCAATGGAACACAACCTACAAGAAAAAAATTGAAGAGATTTCACCAAAAGAAATAAAACCAACCCCGTAACAGTTATGTCGGAAACAGTAGTTTGCGAACTCAAAAACTGAACTCTACCATTCAGATTATAGAACTATGAGTCGTGAACTTACTGTCTAAATTCTAGCCAAATCGGAGGGCAAATCGACCTCTAGTCGCAATTTGATTGGAACTGCAGAACAAAGTTTTGAAGATGGTAGTTTCCCTCTTTCTCTCTTTGTCTCTTGCATTTGTTCACTTTTTCTCACACACACTGACCAAAAAATTCAGAAACATTAAGGTTTAAAATAGGCTCAAATGTGAAAAATACCAAATTGCCCTTTAGTATTTTCTATTGGCCTAACCAACCAAAATGTTGGACCATATCTACATGGACAAAACCCAACTCAAACCCAAAAAAATATTCGCATTTCCGACTATGTGGAGAGATTTTCAATTTCATTGATCGTCCAACAAGTTTCAAACTTTCCTTTTGCTAAGGCCTTAGTTCACAAATGGGCACCATTATCATCCATGTGGATTTTTTCAAGTTTTAATAACTTGTCATTAAGAGTTTCTTTTATCCAATGGTACCTGACATTATTGTGCTTTAACCTCAAATAAAACGTAGACTTTTTTGCCAAATGGATAGTACTTTGACTATCGTAGAATAACACATATTGCTCCTGGTTGAAGCCAAGTTCTATCAAGAACTTCTTTATCCATAGAAACTTATTGCAAGATTCTGTAACCGTAATGAACTCTGCCTCTATTGTAGAAAGTACAACGTATTTTTGCAACCTTGACTACCACAAAATGGCCCTCCCTACAAAAGTAATCAAATAACCTAAAGTAGACATACGAACATCCACATCTTCTGTCATATCTGCATCTGTGTATCCAACTAGCATTGGCTTTCCATTTCCAAAAATGAGTCTCAGCTTAGAAGTGCCTCGAAGATACCTCATTATCCATTTTACTGCATCTCAATGCTCTCTTTCTGGATTTGAAAGAAATCGGTTGACTACACCAACTGCATAAGTTAGATATGGCCTTGTTTAAACCATTGCATACATCAAATGTCCAACTGCTAAGGTGTTTGGAACTATTTTCATGTCTTCTTTCTCTTTGTCTGTAGAAGAATACTACTTAGTGCTTAACTTAAAGTGAGTAGCAAGAGGTGAACTAACCACTTTAGTCTTATTCATACTGAATCTTTCAAGTATTTTTTTCGATGTATTGTTCTTGCGACATAAGCAACTTCGCCTTTTTTCTATCTTGATAAATTTGAATACCAAGAATCTGCTTTGCGGACCCCAAGTCCTTCATAGAAAATGACCTACTTAACTGTTTCTTCAATTTGTCAATTTTCGAGGAATTTTTGCGAACAATCAACATGTCATCGGCATAGAGCAATAAGATGATAAAATCACCATTACTAAATTTCTGCACAAATACACAGTGATCTAAAGTAGTCTTCGTGTAGCTTTACTCTCCAACAATCAATCAAACTTTTTGTATCATTGTCTAGGTGCCTGTTTCATACCATAGAAACTTTTTTTCAGCCGACACACGTAATCCTCTCTTTCTTTTGCCCTGAAGCCCTCTGATTGCTCCATATAAATCTCTTCCTCCAAGTCACCATGAAGGAAAACAATTTTCACATCTGTTTTCTCAATTTTTAAGTCTAGGCTAGCTACTAAACTAAGAACAACATGAATAAAAGATATTTTCACAATTGGAGATAAAATATCTTCAAAATCAATACCTTTCCTCTAGTTGAATCCTTTGACAACTAGTCTAACTTTGTGTCGTGACTGTGAAGTATGTTCATCTTGCTTTACTATGTAGACCCACCTATTTTTCAAAGCTTTTTTATTCTTAGGTAACTTTACCGATTCAAAAGTGTAGTTGACATACAATAATTGTATCTTATCTTGCATTGCTTCAATCCACTCTCTCTTGTGTTCATCTTCTATAACTTCATCATTACACTCAAGTTCTCCCCCGTCAGTTAACAACATATACTCATCTGCGAAATACCGAGTGGAAAGATGTTGGTATCTAGTAGACCTCCTAAGTGGAATTTCTGGTGGTGTTTTTAGTACTTGCAATTGATCAAGAGACTCATGATTAGTCTCATCCTCTAAGGAAACGTCTGCATCATTTGGACTCAATTGATTGTCCTAGATATCATGTCTAACCGGCTTCAGCACTTATGTCAGAGGAACTGGATCCAAGTCAACTAAGCCATCATAGTTTTGAGGCACTGTTTTATTAATCTTCAAAAATATCTTGTATGGTCTGGTCTTCCAAGAACACAACATCTCAGCTTCTTACGAGTTTCTTTTATACCAGATCGTAAAACCTGTAACTGAACTCATCTTGGCCATATCTAATATATTCGCACTATCGAGTTTTGACATCAAGTTTAGACCTCTCATCTTTGAGAATATGCACAAAATCCTTTCATCCAAAGATGTGTAAGTGATTGTGAGTAACTTACTTTTCTGACCAAACTTTATCTGGAACATCTCTAAAGGAACACATGGTGTAAGATTCAACACATGCACAACTGTGCTCAAATCCTCACCCCAAATTTGAGTGATGGTTGAGCTTCGAAAACGATCGGCGATGATAAGACCTTTCTCACTTCCACTATGAAGTTCAACCCCTTCTACTCTTTCTCTGCCATGAAGGTAGCATTGTTGCTAACCATGGTAACCCCTTTCTAATTTTCTTTAAAATCTCACAGATCATTTTAACCCTAGGTTTAGAGGACAATAGGGACAGTGTTTTGGATTCCTCTACTCCATTGAAAAGATCTGAATCCGATTTAATGGGGGTAATTTTTAAACTGTTCAATTTATTTTTTGCCCCATTTAATTTGCATTCTGCAGTTTTTTTTTTTAAATGGAATTTTATTTTTATTTTTTTTTATTTTTTTTTGGGGGGGGGGCAGTTTGGATAATCTTGCAGGTTTTGGACAGTTTTTGCAATGGAATTCGCCGCAGTTTTCTATTTGTTTAATGGATTTTGAAGGGTTCGGACAAGGTTTAAGAAGTGACATTGTTGCCCTTTTTTTGGACTTTTTTTTTTTTTTTGGGGGGGGGGGGGGGGACATTGTTTGTATAGTGTTTAAATCGCCTAAGATATTGTTGATGATGTATTAAAGAAGAATTGAATTATAATTTTTTAGATCAATGTGAATTTCAATGAGTGAATTTTTTTTTTTTTTTAAGTATTTGGATGTTGTATTATCATGAAATTGTGCATTTTGAGATGTATTAAATGATTGTATATTTTTAATTTCATAGATGATAAGTAACTGGCAAAAAGATAATTCATATTTCATTACTTCAAATATTACCTATTCATTTCATTGCTATAAACATAACTCAAATTGCAAAAAAAAAAAAAAAAACACTTGTTTAGAAAATTAAGGTCTCTCACTTTGAACAATTTTTAAATCGGCTATTCGATCACATTTGCATTTGTTTTTCGATATTCATTCAATATCATCACCATAGACACTTGAAAAATACATGAAAAATAAAAATAAGAGAGAGGGAGAAGAAAAAACTAATGAGAATGTTTTGTATAATGTAGAAAGTGTGTGAGAAAGTTAGATATTATATAGAGAAATAGTGAGGGTAAAATAGGAATAACAAATAGGTGTTTTGGAGGGAAAAATGCAAACAAACATGCTCAGCTTCAAATCAGGCACGTGAGCTGGAAACACAGTTAGTTTGGATAAAAAGTATTAGTTTTGCACTTAGGTCCACAACCACAGGGGATAAAGTGCAAATGGACTAAATCACAAAGGGTAGAGTGTTATTAACCCTTATCACAGCGTAGTACGCTGATATGTTAGTTATGTTACAGACGAATATTTCCTCACATGAATATGAAGATATGGTACCCAAATTGCTGCTTCTACGTGTGAAGGAAAATTTACAATAGTTTGTCAAAAATTAAAAACTATAGGTGTTGACCATTGTCTCTTCCCCATGAGAACTGCTGCATATATGGTTGGACAGTAATCGTTGTTGATCTACCAATACAAACACACCCTTATCCCCCCTCTCTCTCTCTTTCCCTCTCCCTCTCCATCAATTCCTGCAGCCACCAGAATTTCGGTGAACGCCGGGAACTATTACTAACCTAACAACTCTCAAATGCCATCGATGAGTTAGCCCACCGCTCCTTCTGGACCTTCCCAGTGGTCCTCCGGCCTCTGTCACTATGGCTCCAATGTTTACAACTGTAAGTTTTTGTTGAATTCCACTTAATTGATCATTTTTTGGGTAAATTTATATAATTTTTGAAGAACGACGGTGGTTGACTTATAACCCAACTGTCGATGAAAAAAAATCTTACTTTAATGATCTAAGAAAAATAATTGTTGTATTCTTGGGAGTAAATAAGATCTATGTAGTGAGTTTTTTTCAATATTTTGGGGGATTAATGTGTATTTCGTTATTGAAAAAATTATAAGAACACAAGATATATACAACACAAAATACCATTTTTGTGAAAGTATATAATTGGTGCCCGATTTACTTAAATATCGTGTTCAATGGGGATAAATTACACTATTATTTTTAGAATTTTAGGTTCTGTTTGATTACTATTTTCGTTCTCTGATTTATTGTTCTCACTCCAAAAATTTTAGAATTAATGTATAGAAACATATTTAGTAATCATGTTTCTATTTTTAAAATTTGAGAGTAATTTAGAAGCAATTCATAAATTTTTTAAGAATCTGAAGAAGAAAAAAAAAAGAGTTGATTCCTATTCACACCCACAAAGTTATTCTTACTATACCATCATCAGCCCGTCAATCACCACCACCACTCGACGGCCACCATACCTTTAAAAAAATATTGAGCCAAAAGTATTTTTTTATTACTATTTTCATAAATTTAAAAAAATAAATATTTAAGACAATAGTGGTTACTGAACATACTTTTAAATATACTTTTAAATAGAAATAGAATTATAAATGAACATGACATTAATGACTTTGCATGCGTATCATTTTAAGATTCCCACTTTTATCTATTAAATAAATTTAAATATTTTATTTATATTAAGTACTCTAATATATTTTTTACCTTAGTAAGTCAATAGATATATTTAAGGTAAGTCAATAAATGTATTTGAATTTATATACATAATCTGTTAGTTTCCAGATGCCAATTGTTTATTTTTCTTAATATATTGATGATGACTAAGTATTTTTTATTAATTTTTAAATAGTGATATTTTATTTATATTTTTTGATAAACTAGATAAAGGAAATAATTTTTTTAATATCTATATAATAAGTTAGAATACTCATAAAATGACCGTCGGATTAAAAAACAGAACAAACTTATATTTTGTATTGTGAGATCAAACTAACCCTACCATCTTGTAGAATTGGGGTTAAGTTATAACGGTGTATGTAAACACGGATAAACACCCCTATATATAAATTTTGATAGGGTCAGAAAATTTGATTATCAAATTTTAAAAATAAAAAAACATAATAGTCTACCATTTATCTTCAACTACCATCTTAAAACATCATTAATTGTTTGTGTGCCAACTACTACTTGTTTTATAGGCTGCATAACATGCTGGTGTCCATGCATTACTTTTGGGCAGATCGCTGAGATTGTAGACCAGGGTACCACCTGTAAGTATAATTTATCCCAATAAACTTTGATTAATATAATTTATCCCACCTGTAAGTACTGGTGTCCATGCATTACTTTTGGGCAGATCGCTGAGATTGTAGACCAGGGCACCACCTGTAAGTATAATTTATCCCAATAAACTTTGATTAATATAATTTATCCCACCTGTAAGTACTATTTTGAAAACATGAATGTTAGGGGGTCCAGGTGTAATTATCCCAATAAACTTTGATTAATATAATGTTTGGTGTGGATGTAATTGCAGCATGTGGAGCAAGTGGAGCGCTATACTTTCTAATAGCGTTTTTCACGGGTGTCCGTGCATATATTCAGGCTTCTATCGTTCGAGGATGAGACAGCAGTTAAAGTTGCCGGAAAGCCCCTGCAACGACTGGCTCCTTCACTGCTGTTGCGAGACCTGCGCCTTGCGTCAAGAGTACCGTGAGCTCGAACACCGTGGATTTGACATGGCCATCGGTGTACTCTCTCTCTCTCTGTCTAAAATTCACCATCCAATCCGCTACAGCAACTTTATTTTAAATTTTATAATCATTACTCTTATATAAAACAAAGGTATGAGGCACTGTTCATTTAGCTATGTAATTTTACCAAAATTTCCTTAGCTTACATATATATTTCCAAAAAGCCATTAATCTTATCTCTCATTTGGTATCATGATGAGTGATGACCATGTGCTCCTAAACTCACAACATTTCTTCGACTATACCCCCGCCACGTGTGGTGTCTTTCAACCAAGTTTTTCTTCTTCAACTGTGAAGAAACAGTAAACAAAATAGTAAACAGTAACCAAGTGTTTCTTCTTCAACTGTGAAGACGCAGAGCCAACGTTCCCTCATATATGATTTTTTTTCGCCAAATCATCACCTAATCCCATCACTTCTTTCACCAAAACAACTGTTCCTACGTCGACAATGGTGTCTGCAGAAGCACATAAGCGTCGCCGCTACGGTTGCGTGTGCAGAGCTCTAAAAGGAGAAGCCCATACCTTGATGTCGTATTTTCTTATCTATTTCAAGCCTCGCCAGTTGCAATTCTTCAGCTCTTGCTTCGGATCCCACGAAATTGCACTCTCTTCTTGGTAAGAACCCTAATTCCTTCTCAATTTGGTTCAGAGGCAAATCTAAGTTTAGGTCTTTTATTTTGTCAAAATGTGTAGTAAGCATAACCGCGTGGCCTTAGTCCAAGCGTTTGCAGAAGGAATTGAGAACATAAGACTAGGATTTGCGTGCAAGCCATACACTCGACCTGTTTACCCATTGTGCCTATGGAGGCTTCTGAGGGTGTTGTTGGTCATAGAGCATCGGTTTTAGCCACCTATGCAAGTCGCCTATGTCCTTGTTTTTCAATTAGATATGCAAGATAGTTGTTCCTGAGACATTATCTCATATGGGACTTTTCCCGACATGCATATTTTCTTTTGGTGTTTTAACTCATTTTGTTTAAATTTGTTCTCTTTGCTTTGTAAATTGAATTGTTGTTATTGGTCAAGCACTTGTTGAGGAAGCCAAAGCCCGATATGAGAAGGCTTCATTTAGAGTGATCGATATGGTGAGCTTGATTCTGTCATGCTGTTTGTCTATTGCATCTTTTTTGTTTGCATATCCGCGCGCTCTATTGTGTGTGTCAATTGAGATTTCACTTTTATTGATTGGTAATGATGGGCAGGCTGATTATGCTGCTGCTGAGGAAGAATATGAGGAGAAGTTGAAGAAAGAATCTATCGCCTTTTTCTTCTTAGCAACGTGAGTCTGAATTGTTTGGAATATTGTGTCGAAATGAATGAATGAACTTGTACATGTTATTTTGTTGAATATGGTTTATTGATGGAGGATTAGATATGGAGATGGCGAGCCAACTGACAATGCTGCAAGGTTTTATAAGTGGTTTGCGGAGGTAATTGGATTAATTTGAGGCTTGGTTTGGATAGATGGATGTTAAATTAAGGAATTAAACATGCAAAATTCAATGAATAATGTGAATAAGTTTACTCATCAAATAATAACAACTAAAAGGGAATTTAAAACAAGTGTTATGATTACAATTTACATTATCGTATTATTATCTAAATAAGTATGAAGTCTTAGTAGGATGGATTCAAATGACTTCTTCTACATGGTCATTTCAAATTCTCTCAAATGTATGCATTAATCTTGTACTAATCTGCTAATGGTATGTGTCTGATTTTAAAGTACACATTTTTAAAAATGTCTAATCCATTCATTTTAAATCTTGCCATCAAAACCTTATTTGAGTGATGTGATCTTGTATAGTTTGAGTGGAATGAAGGGTTAATTGAGTTAAGTTTATATACAGGGAAAAGATAGAGGAAATTGGCTCCAGAATCTTTAGTATGCAGTGTTTGGCCTTGGCAACAGGCAATATGAACATTTCAACAAGGTTCTACTTTGAGTTTCTGTTCAGAATAAATACTTCCATCATCATTTTCATTTTTTTTTAAAATATATGTTTATTTTCTGTGTATAACTTGTGGATTTGTTCATTTAAATAATACAGATTTTTAACTTTGTTTACTTTCTATGCATAACTTGTCTATTTGTCGGTTTAAATCATTACAGATTACAAAAGTTGTGGATGAGCTGCTTGCTGAGCAGGGTATGGTTCCTCTTTTATTTCAAAAGACATTAGTTTCTTGATTGTGTTTTATTATTATTCTTTATTTTCAATGTGTAATTGCTATTTTCCTTTGTTTTATTATTAATATATAATTTTTATTTTGTGTATTTTATTTACATTTTATTATTGTTTTTAATTTTTGTTTTCCATTTTTCGAGATATTTTTTTGTAATTTATTTTCAATTTATTTATTTATTTTTTTGTTTTAATTTATTTTTTTGCTTTTGGTTTTTATATAGACTACAGATGGATAGAGTATGAACATACTAAATATTAAGATATAAAATGTAACTACAATCAAATTTTAAGGGTAAAATCTAGAATATTTGATTTGAAAATTACACATGAATAGAGAGACGATTGCTCATTCCTAAATATAATTAAAGATCAACTACGCTCAAATTTTAAAAGTAAAATCAATAATTTCTTCAATTTGAAAATTGAGGTGGCTAATTGGAATGCCAATTTAGGTTTCGTTCTTTAAATTTAAAAATTAATAAAAACAAATGTAAATTACAATAATAAAAAATATAGTTATTTTATAAAATTTTGAATATTAACATATAAGATCGGTCAATTAAATTAAATATGATATATTTCGGATTAATATGTCTATGGGTGTATTTGTAGTTTTGAATAGAGAACATGAAAATTGCCAAAAAAAAAAAAAAAAAAAAAAAAGGGGACAAAATTGAAAAGAAAATTCCAAAATTGCCATCAAAGTGTTTCTTTTATATTAACTACAGATATTTTTAGTATTTTGAAAAGAATGATTTTTCTTTATTTGCATCTCTCTCTAATAGCATTTCTCTCTCACTTATTTATACATTTTTAATCATTCACATCAATAATCTCTCACTTTTCTCAAAAGTTCCAATCAACCGCATCACATCACTTCTACATTTAACTTTTAATCTCATATTTAATATATATTCTGTTTTTGAATTTTTTTTACAAACCAACCCAAACAAGTGTTTTCAATTTACATTCCCAAGAGTGTTGATAATAAATCTAATGAAATTGAAAACAAATATGTTTATGACCTGTTATAAAATTGCCCGAACAAATTTATGGGATCATAGTACAAATATTTATATTTTCTTACTCACATTTTCCTATTTTTATTCCAACACTGAAATTGGAAAAAAAAAAGGGGGAGGGGAGGGGGGGGAATAAAGAGGAAGGAGGAAGGAATAAAAACACTAGCCAATCGCAACCTTATACGCTTCGTTTATATCTTCTCTTGTATTATAATGACATTCATTCTACCGGAATATTATGGTTCTACATTTGCAGCCTATGGTTCTACATTTGCAGCTCACCCATGGTTGCGAGATCACAATGCGCCCTTTGACATTCTTATCTACAAATTAGTCAAGTCTTATGTTTGGCCCTCACGTTCAAAGCGTGTTGCACTAAAGGTATTTATTTACTTATTGATGTTGGAGTTGAATTGACCCCACACCCTTGTACAAAAGCATGTGCATTTGGGCAATTGACTTGTTATCATCGCACGTTGGGCAACAACTTTGGAAGTTTTGTTATGCTTTCAATGCGATGCAGCCTGGTCTAATTTATCTTTTGTTCCCCTTTTTTTTCGCAAGCTCTTGCAAAAGTTTTTGACGGAGAATGAGCTTATCTAGCTTAGGGCAGTTGAACCTCCTAGAACCAAAAGACAAATTAAGTAAAGTCTGTTGGCCTCATTTTCCTTTACCGATTCTTATTTTTCTTTGTGCAAGGCTACATTTCATTTTGAACCCGTAAACGCACTTAGATGTACAAGGAATATTTGAAAATTTTAAAAGAAAATCAACTTGTCCTTGATGCATAATTTTTTTAAATTTCTAAAAAATATAAAATTATTTACCCTCTATATCTATATCCTTGTATAAGGGAAAGTTTAGATTATTATTCATTTGTATGAAGTGTTCAAAATTTTAAAATAAAATCAACATTTCCTTTAAGGTGCACTTTCTTAAATTTTAAGAGAAAAATAATTTAATATATCTGTATATTATAAATAATTAAATATATGCATAAACAATCTTTTTGTTTAATATTTTAGTAAGAAAATATGCTTTTAAAGTTTACTTTTTGAATTGAAAAAAAAAAAAAAAAAAAAGAAAGAAAGAAAGAAAAAACAAATAAACAAACAACACACAAATTAGATAGTCTCATGGGGTGTAAAACAAATAGTTCAATTATGTGTAGGAAAGTAAAAACTTTAATGATTATTAAAAATATGTAACACTATAAATATAAAATAAATGTATTCAATGTTTATAGATATATATATATATATATATATATATATATATATTTTGGTTGTTGTCATTAGATATAGATTTCGTCTTTTCAATTGAAATAGTTTTAATTAGAAAAAATTGTAGATATTTTAATATCTCTACTTTTATAAAAAAAAAAAAAAAAATTAAAAATATTATATATTCAAATTACTTTACATACATGTTATCTTTTAGTGCTGAATATATAGATAGACTTTTATTTAAATTATCATCTTGATATATATATATATATATATTTTTGAATCTTTTTTATTGTCATTTTAATATTAAAACACCTAATAAAATGGTTAAGGCATATTCACAAAACTCTTTATACTTATTATTAATCGGAGATTTCATTTTTCTCGACTACTACGCTGAAAATGAAAATTATACAATATTAATTACAAATATCGACTACTTTCATTTTCTTATCGACTACTTTAAACTTTGCGTGAAAATATGTTGAATTTCTATCCCTAAATTTAATTCAATACACCTTTTGATCTTTGCTGCCCCTAAATCCCTTCTTTCATTCACTTACCAATCTCATTTCCAGTGTCTTTAATCTTGTCATTAACATCAGTAGAAGGTTTCCTCTCCTTAAGCCTTCTGAGCTTTTCTTTTAATCTACTTTCTCTTAGTAGTATGGAATAGAAAGATCAAATATACGAACGGCCATTCCTTTCCAATTCGAGCTATAACGGCCATTCCTTTCCAATTTGAGATGCAAAAATCTACCAACCTTGTGCTCGTGTCATATGGTTAGCTTCAGTATTTATACTTTCAGAGATAAATTCAACGTTTGTTATATATTTACTCCCACTTCTTATGTCACTCACACCCTGTGTCACTCAAAGCATCCACATGCCTTCTTTTTAACTTCCACTTATTTTTGTGTGTTGTATCTGTTTCTTGTTAAATGTGTTTCATTGATTTTCCTTTTTTCATGTGTTTTTTCCCCTCTTGAAGAACTTTAATTCAATATCTATGATTCATATATATTTTTTATTTGTAAGACTTGATTTGGGATGATTTCAAATTTTATTTGATATTTGTAGGTCTTGCATGCTACAAGAACAAACAAAAATGTCATGAAGACACTTATTGTTGCATAATCTTCCAGGGTTAAAGTTGAGGTGGCTCAGAATTTTGAGATGGGTGTTACCAATAAAACCCGAGTTTTTCAGCATGTTCTCATAGGTAAGGTATGCTAGGTATGTCTGAGATGAGATTTGCATTACCTGTTATTTTTCTTTTGGTTGGGTGGGCTCGGGATGTGGGAGGCGATGGTTATAATTCCATGACTATACATTTGTTTTCAATCGGTTTATCTGAATAATAGTAATGAATAAATGTCCATTGCATGTTGTGATCGAGGCTGAGATAAGCCAAATGGGATGGTCTATTGTTGTTTTCAGCTATTTACGTTTACCCACATGTTACTTTTTTCTATTTAAATAGTTGTGCATGTGTGAAAATAAGGATTATCTATCCATTATTGAACAATTTTTTTAATTTATGCTCTTTCTTTCAAGTAGAAGGTCTTTAAGTCCAAAAATACTTAAAAAAACTTTTACCATCGTACCTTATTTTTTATTTTTCAATTTTTATTTTTTTGGAGATTGACAGTCTCAAATCTCTCTCCCTAAATTTTTTCAATCAAATTCTTTTGGTTTAAGAGGTACTTTATATGGATAACTCTAAGATAATATGTCATCTTTACATTACTAGCAAAGATTTTTCTTATTTTCTACTTTTGCTTGTAACTAAACATATATTTCCATTAGAGCTATTTTTCATTATTATTCATTTGCATTCATTTTATTGTGTCTTTAAATTTGTCAAATATAACTTGTATTAAATAAATAAATAAATAAATATATATATATATATATATATATATATATATATATATATATATATATATTAATTATTGTAAAAAAATATTAAAATAATTTTCCTATTTGTTTAAACCACTACATTTTTCCCAAAAAAAATAAAATAACGTGTACGGTAAAAATAGAATCTTCGTTGACATACAACTCATGCTAAAGAACAAAGTGGTAGAGAATTTTTCTTAGATTTTTTTAATAAAAATTTACTAACCATGTTTGCAAAATATTCTTCAACGAACAAATAATACAAAAAATTGACAAATATACCAAATAAAGAGATAGCGGGCACGTGCCTTGCACGTGCTCTCCACCTAGTTCTGTTAAAAATTCAAACTTATTGTATGTCATAAAAGTTATTTTTATTTTCTATATAAAAAATTATAATAATTTTTGTAGAGTACATTAATTTTGGACTTTTATAGCGCGTGAATTATATAGGTAAAAAATATAAGTTCTTGAACTATTCTCCAAACACCCCCCCCCCCCCCCCCCCCCCCCCCCCCAAAAAAAAACTGGTTTGTAAATTGACCCATCTTCAATTGAAAGGGTGTAAAAGTTTTGTAGTTAAAGAAAAAAAAATGAGAGGGAAAAAAAAAAATTATATTTACAACCTTTTCGAAAGAATATACATCCACTTTTTATAAAAATAAAAATTATTCAATTCAATTCAATTATTATTTTATCTTTCAATTATTAACTTACATATCCTTATTATGTTTTATATATTTTTCTCCTGTTTTTATTCTTCCTTTCTTCCTTCTCGGGGGAGTACCACCGCCGACATTGGCGTCGGATTTTTTTCTCCCTTCTCTATCTCAGTTTCTCTCTCTCATCTCCTAACCTCCCGCCATTCTAATTAGAATAGATATATACACATTATTTGCATATTTTTGTTAGTGTTGATGAAAATTGATTCCACATATAGGATGGCAAGGAAATATGGAGAAACATGGTCATGGAGTGGCAATGGCACCAAGCGTTGAAATTGGGATGAGCCGCAATTAAATCCACTTCCTCAAAAGCTTATTAATTTGCATATAAAAATATGCATTGATACTATGCATGTATGCATGTTATGAGCATGACATGTTTGTAATTGTAATGTGAGATCCCGGTGATGACCATCAATTCACAGAAGTCGAGAGTAATGTATTTATTGTGGAAAAAAGAAATAGATATGTATATAGTCATTTGTAATAATCTTTGACCATTTCAGAAGAGAAATAAATAAATATGTAAGGGTGTAGTTTGCGATTATTTATGAATATGTTTATCGTTTATTTTTTAAAATAATTGAGGTACAGAATATTAAAAAACATAAGATTATATATTAATATGTGAGAAAAATAGAATTACACAGATATATAAAAAATATAGAGAGAGAGAGTTATTGAGATTTTATTCCCTATAGATCTAAATCTATAAGATCTTATTCAACATGTCAAATCATCATGAGTTCAAATGTACTCGTAAACTACGTACCTGAACCCATTACGATCAATTGATTTCTGATGTGGAATCATGTGACAATCGATCACGAGAAGAATATGGATCGAACAGGTACGTGATATTCCTCTACCAAATCTCTGAAGTTCCTCAATGCGATTCGCGATTCTTTTCCAGATGGAGAAAAGAGAGCCGTCAAGATGATTTGGTATTGTTGGGAACCATAATCCTAATATTATGTATTTATATGATATGATTAGGGTTCCCATAATCCCCTAATCACCCCCAACAATTTTCTGTATCTACTCATTTAACCCACATTCTTTTAAGTAGTCTTTGGGCTTACCAAATTAATTAGATCATTTAATTTTAGCCCATTAAATTTAAATAGCAAAAATAATTGTGTTAATAATATGTTGCCCAAAATTAGATTAGGAAATAAAATTTTCTAATAATCTCCCACTTAGGCTACATATTATCTCTGAAACAATTATATCACAAAATTTCTTAAGCGCGCATCCGTATGCTATTTATCCTTAGATTTCTCCTTAAACAATCTGATCCATCTCATATACTAGCAATGGAACTACCGCAGCTTATATCATAATATAGACGTGACCAATCCACGATGATCACCATATTAATATAGTCATTGACATGGATCAAATGTGGATGAGTAGCATGGAAATTACATGCAATGTGATCTTAGACATGTCTATTTCCAACTAGTCCAAGTTTAGTCTTTAGTGAGATCAATATTTGATCTTTCTATCCTAATGTTAAACCACAATTAGAAAGAATACATTCAGAGTAAATAAAATTTAATTCATCAGCTTTATTCTGCATAAATCAAATATACATCTAATAAAAGAACATTTAACAAACACAAACTCTCACTAAATTAGCACATCATCAGATAAAAACCACACTTATACAAGTAGTGTGCTCATGAAATACCTTAGGTGGCAAACCTTTAGTGAGCGGATCCGCAATCATGGAGTTTGATCCCATGTGTTCTATAGATACAATCCTACTCTGAATTCTCTTTTAGCAACTAAAAACTTGATCGGAATCAGAATACCCAATGATCTCCAAATGATCTGTCTTCTGATAAGTGAACATGTAATTTTATGTTTTCTGTAAATACCTTATAACTTGTTTGGCTGGTTTCCAACGATCCATTCCAGGGTCACTTAAAAATCTGCCAACATTCCAAATATGAACGCTAAATCTGGACGCATACATACTAGAGCATACACAAGGCTCCCTACTGCCGACGCATAAGGAATCTTTTGTATCTCTTTATTTTCCAATCTCATTCTTGGGGCATTGAGTGAGACTAGACTTGTCTTCTTTAGCGACGGATGTATCTCTTGGTTTACTGTCTTTCATGCCGAATCTACTTAGAATCTTATCGATATAGCCCCTTTGGGATAACCCAAAGATACCTTGAGAGCAATCTCTCAGTATCTGGATACCTAATACAAAAAAGCCATTACCAAGATCTTTCATTTCGAATTTCTTCGTCAGAAATTTCTTGGTTTCGTGCAACAAACCTATATCGCTGCTAACGAGCAAAATGTCATCGACATATAATACCAAGAAGATATATTTACTCCCATTGAACTTATGATATACACAGTCATCAACAACATTCACCTCAAAATCGTATGAAGCGATGACTTGATGAAACTTGTGATACCATTGACGAAAAGCATGTTTGAGACCATAGATTGATTTTTTCAATTTGCAAACCATGGAGTTTGGATCTCTTGATACAAAGTTTTTTGGTTGTACCGTATAGATCGTCTCGTCAATGTCTTTATTGAGAAACATAGTATTGACATCCATCTGATGTAGCTCTACATCAAAATGAGTCACTAGTGCCATTATAGTTCTAAAAGAGTCTTTCGAAGATACTGGAGAGAAAACCTCTTTGTAGTCTATGCTTCCTTTTGAGTAAAGTCTTTGGAGACTAGACGAGCTTCATATCTGTCGATGTTTCCCTTCGAATCCCTCTTGATTTTAAATATCTATTTACAACCAATGGGCTTCACATCTTCAAGTAACTCAACGAGATCCCAAACGTCATTATCTTTCATAGACTTCAACTCATCCTTTATGGCATCAATCCATTTTTTAGAGTTAGAACTGTGCATGGCTTAACAGAAGTTGATTGGGTCATCCTCTGTTAAACCAACGCCATCCTCATGTTCTTAGAGAAAGACGATATATTCATTCAAAATCTCACTTCTCCTCTCCCTAGTGGATCTCCTTAATAACATTTTTTGAGGTTGTTGAGTTTGTTCTATAGGTTGTCTTTGAGAAAGAATCTTATTGTTGTCTTGGTCTGGAACAATGTCAGGAAAAAGAAGCCCAAACCTGAACTTTGTTATCCAAAGTCGGAACAATGTCTTTAACAGCGATATTTATAGAAACTTGATCACTGTCAATAACATGTTCCCCTTCGAAGAAAATTGAATCTTGAACAGCAATAGGTACAAAGACCTAATCACCTTCAATAACAGATTCTTCTTTGAAGACAACATTTGTTCTCCTTCCCCCTCAAACTCAACACCCTTAAGGAATCTCACATTTCCTGTTTCAAAGAAAGATCTTGATATGGGATTGTAAAACTTAAATCCTCTTGATAGTTCAGTGTACCCAACAAAGCAGCAACTAATTATTCTTAGGTCCAGTTTTCTTTTATTTGGCCTATAAGGCCTTGCCTCAGTTGGAAAACCCCAAACATGTAAATGCCTTATGCTAGGCTTTATGCCTAACCATAATTCATAAAGATTTTAACCACCGCTTTATTTGGTACCCTATTCAGAATATATGCTACAGTCCTAGGTGCTTCTTCCTAGAGTGATTCTGGTAAAGAAGAATGAATTATCATACTTCTTACCATATCCTTAAACGTTTTGTTTCTTCTCTCAACAACACGGTTCATGCTAGATTTACCCGACATAGTATACTGTGGAGCGATTCCGCATTTCTCTAGGAATTTAGAAAAAGGTCCTAGACGTTGTTTTCCAGATCCATTAAATCTCCCGTAATATTCACCACCACAGTCTGATTTGATAGCCCTGATTTTCTTTAGAAGTTTAAGTTCAACTTCAACTTCAACTTAACAGACTTAAGTACGTTCAATGATTGAGACTTCTCATGAATTAAATATAGGTACCCATAATGAGAGTAGTCGTCTATAAATGTAATAAAATATTGTTTTCCATTCCAAGATGTCGTAGAGAATGGTTCGCAATACGTATTAGTTCTAAGACACCGGAACTTCTATTGGTATCCAATTTCCTTATGTTTGTCTGTTTCCCCTTTACTCATTCAATACAAACTTTAAATTTTGTTAAATCAAGGGGATCAAGAATTCAGTCAGAAACAAGCATATCTATTGTCTGTTTAGAGATATGTCCTAGACGCTTGTGCCAAAGTATAACAAAATTCTTATTAGCTAATTTGTATTATGTACCACAATTAGTTGTTTGCAAGGTTTTATTATGTAAAGCAATAGTATCCAACAACTATATATTTTCAATTAAAGAACCAGTTGCAATAATATTTGAATCTCGAAAACAATCGAGGTTATTATTTCCAAATGAACAAGAAAAATCAAATTTGTCCAAAGTAGAAATAGAAACCAAATATTGTCTAATTGACGGTATTACATGTCTCTTTCAAATCCAAAAAGTAATCAGTCTTTAAAGATAATCTAAAAGTCTCTATTGCCTCAATAACAACTGTTTTTCCATTGCCCAAATTTATCAGTCTTTCAGCATCAAATGGCTTTCGGCTCTACAGGCAACCCTGTATAGACATACTTATATGAGTAGTAGTACCAGAAGCTACCCACCAAGTGTAACTAGGTACAGAAGCTAAATTAACCTCAAAAAAAAAAAAAAACCAGAGTGAGAAGTATACTCTTTTTTACACACCATGTGGCGTACTTGGAACACTCCATTTTTATATGTCCAGCTTTCTTGCAAAAGAAACAGGTAAAATCCTAATCCTAGTTCTTTTACAATTTGGACTGTTGTGTTCCAACTGCAGCTTCTTGACCTTTATCTCTTTGTTGTTTCTTACCCTTAGAGGTAGTGGCTAAGTAAGCACTATCTGTCCTTTCTTGCTTAACTCTTTTCTTCTTCTTGCACATAATCAGATATAAGCTCATTAAGAGTCCATTTATCCTTTCGAGTATTATAACTCACCATAAACTAATTGTATTGTGCAGAAAGATAAATGAGTACTAAATGCACGAGCTAGTCCTTAGACAACTCTAACTTTAGTGCTTTTAGTTCCGAAGCGACATTGGATATTTCCATAATGTACTCCCTTACATTCTCTTTTCATTTATACTTTATCGAGACAATATTAGCTAAAGGCGTACTTGTCTCTACCTTTTCGTTCTTTACAAAACGTTTTTTCTATTTCCTTAGGGAACGTCTCAACAGTTACCTCATCAGATATACTGCCTCTGAATGTTTTCGGAATGTTGCGTTGGATCATATAAGATTTATACGATTATAATGGTCCCACCTCTCATATTCCCTTTTAGCCTCAAGGGGACTTTATTTAGTGAAAGGTGAAGATTGTTCTTTCATTAGCGCAAAATTAATCCACACAGTCGTGAACAATTGAAATGTTCTCTCTTTAATCCTTAAAGTTTGTGCCGTTCAAAACTGGAATGGAATTTATGTTGATAGTAATAGTAACAGTAACTAAATAGAAAACAAAATAAACAAGCACACATACAAGCATGTCATAAAATAATAAAATAAGATATGAATAATTAATCCAATTTTGGGGACCCATCTCAAGATACCTAGCACAACATTAATTCCTAATCTTTGGACAGAGGAATTAACTGTAATTGGTACTCTTCACGCAGGAATCAAATGTTGATAGTAGGTCTTGTCAAACAATAAGTCTTCCTTTGGGCCGACTTAGTGTTCACATGAAAACTTGATAATCATCACACATTTATTCCCGCAGGTATGTTTATCATTTGGTTAAACAATAACTTTCTTTTGGGTCGATTATTGATTGCATAGATAATAATCATACTAATCTTAAACAATGTTTATTATTTAGTTAAACGACAATCTTCCTTTGGGCTGGTTATGATTTGCATAAATAACAAATATCAATGTTTATTATTCAACCAAACAATAGTCTTCCTTTGGGTCGACTATTGCTCGCATAAATAATAAACATTTATATCTCAATATCCCAAAATAAAATAAATTACACAATAGAGATTACTTTGGTAATATATTGTGTCATTTTAAATTATTTCAAGATATAAGATTTTGATAGTCGACGGTCCTTAAGGTCTGCTGATCGAACGCCATGCAACGAGTTAAAGTTTCCGATGTTGGGTATTCAATCGGTCGACTTATCCTTAAAATTAGAATGATCGGATCTGTCCTTAAGTCGTCGGTTGAATGACCATGAAGGATCGGTCGACCGATCGGTCATCCCAGGAAAAGGTTGGGATCCTGAATTAATCGGTCGACCGACCGAAAAGGTTTGGTCGACCGAAATTCCTGTATCGATCGATTGACTGACCATAAAGGATTGGTCGACCGATCGATCAGAACCCCAAAATCAGCATCCTGAATTAGTCAGTCGACCGACCGAGAAAGGTCTGTTGACCAATCGATTCAAAGCCCAAAACTACCCCTTTATTGAATCGGTTGACCAATTCCTAAGAATTGGTTGACCGATTCAACCCTAATTCAACCAGATCCAATTTAAATCCCAATTTTGACCATGATTCAGTTCGATTTTGAAAAAACTCAAAACATAAAAATTGTATATCTTATTATTATCTTTCCACATAATTTTAAATCACCTCAATCAGAGTTTGTATGAGGACGTTATGGCTTAAATATGAATGCCTACCAAAACTGTCAGAACCATCTCGTAATAGATCAGTTAACCGACCAAAAGGGTCGGTCGACCGACCTATCTACATCTGGTTCATTTCTTTCATTTTTATTGCGAAAAGACCCCCAAAAAATCCAAAATTTAGGGGTTTTAATTTCTTGATCCATAATATTTAAAAGAAATCACTTAAATAATGCAAAACACATAATAAACCTTAATGTTTTCTCCCATTGTTTTCACAAATAAGCCAATTTGAATGGAAAAAACACAAACCCTAAAATTTTATGAGCTTGAAAATCTAAAGAACCCTAATGATTTAACATGAAGTAGGCTCTGATACCACTTGTTGGGATTTTATCCCTATAGATCTAAATCTATAAGATCTTATTCAACATGTCAAATCACCAAGAATTCTATTGTACTCATAAACTACGTACCTGAATCTATTAAAATCAATTGACTTCTGATGCAGAATTCTATAACAATCGATCACGAGAAGAACACGGATCAAGCGGGTATGTGATCTTCCTCAACCAAATCTCTGGAGTTCCTCGATGGGATTCGTGATTCTCTTCCAGTTTGGGAGAAGAGAGCCGTCGAGATGATTTGGTATTGTTGGAGACCATAACCCTAATATTATGTATTTATATAGTGTGACTAGGGTTCCCATAATTCCCTAATCACCCTAACAGTTTTTGATATCTACTCATTTAACCCACATTCTTTTGAGTAATCTATGGGTTTACCTAAATTAATTAGATCACTTAATTTTAGCCCATTAAATTTAAATAGCAAATATAATTGTGTTAATAATATGTTGCCCAAAATTATATTAGGAAATAAAATTTCCGAACAAGGGTGACTAGGGTAGGGTTATGGTTTGGTTTTCGTAATGAATTAAAGTTTAACCTAATAGACCAAAGGTCATATACATATATTAACACCCTCCCTCAATGTAATACCCCGAGAAATTTATATTTTGAAATATTATTTTATATAAATTTAATATTTTGGGATTGTTTTATAAATTTATGGTCTAAATAATATTTGATAATTTTTGGGGGTTAAATGTTAATTTTAAATTGACTTTTAAAAGTTTTGAGACTATTGTATTATTTAAAATATATTTTTAAGAGTTTTAAGATATAACTAATATTTTATTTTATTTTAAAGGGATATATTTGTGTAAATAATAAAAATAATAATATGTGTTGTCTTCGTATAACGAAGACAGCACATATAATCTAAACACACACATATATATAAGGATTAAACATGTTATCATAATAATAATAATCAAAACTAATTCGATAGGGATGGATATAAGTAATTAGCAATTCATAATATATATAAGGAAAGTTACAGTGTTATATATATTGAAAATATTTTTGCGTGACAAGAATATTTCGGTTCGGATTTCGGCTTCGAATTTCAGGTGAAATTTATAAATCTTTTAATATTTATATTTAATCTCTCTCCCTCGATTATGTGATTCATGCAAAAGTTATTAAACTTTAACTATTAGTTTTTATGAAATAATTAGGATTATTATGTGAAAATTATGTGGGAAACACGTCTATGTGTTTAGTTGTGGCACTACAAGAAAAAAGTGTTTTAACAAGAAAAAAATTTATCGTTAAAGTAGTGATTTCGTCGCTAAAGCTTTTTAGCGAGAAAATAGGTTTGTCGCCACGGTCGTTGCAAAAACCTCGTCGACAAAAGTCTTTAGTAACGAATTTTGAATTCTTCACTAAAAACTATGTATTTAGTGAGGAAATATTTTGTTGCTAGTTTTCTCACTAAATAATCTACTTGGTCACTAAAAATCACCTTTTGCAACAAAATTTATTTGAATATTTTCATTTCTAATTGTAAGCAACCAAATAAATTTCTCACTAAAAGTAATGATTTGCAACAAATTTTATTTGAATAATTTCCTCGTTAATAATTCATATTTAGTGACCAACTAAATTTCTTACTAAAAACATATATTCGTCACCATTAGAACTTGGGACAAATATCTAGAACAATATTAATTATCGAAAATTCAAAGGGAAACAAAAATCCATTGCAACATACAATCCAAACATATGTAAATAAACTCCCATAATAAATAAATATGTCTCAATTTAATCTCATATAAAATACATAAATATTTCTTTTCTAAATTCTCAAAGAAAGCATAAAAGAAAGTTTGGATA
This sequence comes from Eucommia ulmoides, assembly GCA_016647705.1. Lineage (NCBI taxonomy): Eukaryota > Viridiplantae > Streptophyta > Magnoliopsida > Garryales > Eucommiaceae > Eucommia > Eucommia ulmoides. The sequence goes on along the minus strand of CM028333.1, from coordinate 11,253,792 downwards.
TATATAACTAAAACAATCTCATTCTTGCCCCCCCCCCCCCCCCAACCCCAAAAAAAAAAAGAGAAAAAGAAGAAGAAAAAAAACGCTAAGTAGTTGTAATATCTTCCCTTCCACCAATATTGTCTTCGTACAACCAATCTGCATCACAAACAAATAGGATAAATCAATAACTCACATCTTACTTAAATTATCCACATAATCTGTTCTCCTACACAGTCAAATAATAGAACAAATCTATGAAAGCGAGAGGATTTATAGGTTTTTTTTTTTCGTTTACTTCTTTTTCTGTTTCTCTATTCCTTTTTTTTTTGGGGGGGGGGGGGGGGGAAACAGTTCTCCTTTTTTGTCTTGGCAACCAGAATAGAAAAAAAAAACAACTAAACAGAACTAACCAAAAAAAAAAAAAAAGACAACAAAAAAATAAACATAACAGGAAAAAAAGAGAAAAAATTACAGAACTTTTTATTTTTCAGTTCAGTTTTTTCTCTCTTTTCTGTTCTAGCTTTTTGCTGTTCAGTTTTTTGTCTTTCATTTTTAGTTCTGTTTTTGTAATTCCTTTTCTTTTTTTCAATTTCTGTTTAGTTTTTTGTTTTTTTTTTCCTCCTTAAGTCTACCCTGTCTTTCATAACATTTTGTTCTCTTTGTTTTATTCTAATCTTTTTTTGGTGTGTTATTTGTAATGTAAAAAAATTGATAGACAAAAATTAAAATTGTGTGTAATTTGGCTACAAGACACTTATTGATACTTACAACTCCATTAGAACTTCATGAAAACTAAAGCATCTACATGGCTCCATTCAAGGCCCATAAATCTTCTCCCCTTATCATGTACCCTGATAAACAAACAAAAAAACAATTAAAAAACTCAAAAAATATGAAGCTTCAAAGACAAAGGGTGAACTATTTTAGTTTTTTGGAGGAAGAGCATACAATCTACTTACATAATATCCGAGATAATACTGAATCGTTGATAGGGCTCAATCAATTCCATACAACTACTACAGTCTTGCACTGGATACAAACAATAGAGCAGGAATGTTAGAAGACAGCAAACAGAAACAGGTCTCATGATTCTTCGTATTAAGAAATCAATAAACTAATAGAATTTCAACAAAATTCATAATCAATTTAATCAAATTCACCTGCAATTAAAAAAATTTAACTAAAGAACTGCATAAGCAGAAAGGTAAACTAGAATTAAAGAAAAGATAAATCAGCACTCACCGTCACTATTATGTAAGACTGATGAAACAAATTGAAGGTACGAACTAAATCAATAACCAATCGAGGATCAGTTCATGAAGAGGTTAGTACAAAAATCAAAAGCATATCTTTGTAAATTAATATACGAAATTAAAGTTTCTTACAATTTAATGAAAAAGAATTTCCAAATCAAAGAACCAATCGGTCCGATCCAATCAAAATAGAGAATCGTTGAACACCTAATAAGCGCCAGAATCTCATGAAAAGGGAAAGAAATCACTGGCAACCTTGATTTGATCCAACTCAAACACTCTTATCACTACAAAGATTAAAGCCAACAAAACTAGGCAATCGGAAAATCTAAAAAAAAGGTAATTTTGAAGACTTAACCCTAGATCTAAATAGAGAGACAAAATGTACAAGAAATTAGAAAAAAAAAAAAATCGAACCCTAAATCTAAAAAATTGGAACAACAAACCTGAACACCAGGGATGTGTGTTGTTCCAACTAACGACGACGAATAAGGAACCTGAAGAATCTAACCCTACCACGATATTGCGGTTACCGACGACAAGTAGAGGAATATACGTCAGCATTGCCGCGAGAAGCAAAGGCAAGCAGATGAGAGAAAGGGCTTCGGCAACGACTTCGCGCAGATTCTAGCCACGGCGAGCGAGATCGTGCGACGGCGACGATAGGTGTTTCGGCCTTTTCAAGCGAAACAAAGGCGTAGAAGAAGTTGGAGAATGAAAACCTAGCTCCTTGGAAGATGTATATACACTTGTATTTTTTATTTTCTTAGATATATGTTTTTAAATTTTTTAACAAATAAATTTTTTTTTACTACAAATTTTTAATTTTTTTATTATTTTATTTTATTTTGATTAATTTCTTTTAATTAAAGAGATGGACACAAAAATTTAGCGCCAAATTTTGGCACCAAAATTGACTCGAATTTCTTAACGTTTAGTGGCAATTGGAATAACTTAGCTAATTGCCATTAAAGATTGTTTTCTTGTACTAAGCCGATGCTGCTAATCCTGATAGCGCAATACGAATAGGTAGAGATTCTAGGGTTCGGAAGCTTCGCAATGGTAGATAGAAGATGAGGATGACTTTATAAGGGACGAATTAAGAGATGGAGGTGTCGTCTCTCGGCGATTGAGCAACAGAAAGGAAAGCAATCGTAGAAGTATAGGCACAAGAAGATGAATTAGGAATCAAAATGGGGCTTGAATTGTGTATGTATATTATTATACTAATATTTTGATAAATATAATATATTATACTAATATTTTGATAATTAGTGAGGAATTATTTGGTTGCTAAATATTTTAAATTTTTTAACAACAAAAAATAATTGTTGTTAATAATTTTTATTTGTTGCTAAAATAAAATTAAATAGCGGTAAAGTATTTGTGACTAATTTAGCGACGAATTTCTTATTTCGTCACTAAAACTAATTTTCAGTGAGGAATTTTTTGAGTCGTGACCAACAGTCATTGAGCTTATGCGTTGATGAGGGTATTTTGGGCACCTCTGAGTCAGTATTTGGGACTCAACCACGTGTCAACCCTCGCAATAACAGGGACGCATTCCGGAATCCATAACTCCACGCTAGAGTATACGCCGACTACAGCTCCTCCCTGGAATCTTATTTGCACCTAGGGAGGAGCGAAGAGCCCCACATGGATGTGCCGCTTTGAGCTCTGCGTTGTGCCCTCGGCGATCAATTTTAGGGACTCAGCCGTTCACCTCAACCGGCTCCTTTTTTCACCTTGTTTCTTCTCCAGGACTCCACAAATCTCCGCTCTATTCTACCAGCTCACCGCCACAGGCTTGATAAAGGCCCGCGGGCTTCACCAAATGGGCCCAAATTCCCAAGCCCAACGATTATCTCCTAAACGCCCTGGATTATCGGCTAAACACAAGGTTTCGACTAATTAATCGTGTTTAGGCCCGACTAATCATCTCTAACGCCTATATATATCGGAGGCTATATAAGCCCGAGGTACGCTTGAATACCATGCGGGAGGGGCTTCACTGGGACAAATCCCGGTCAGAGCCTTATGTAGGTACATTCCTTGAGAAGTAAGACTCTGAACACAGCAAATCAGTCCTCCCAGGACCTAGCACAACTCACACAAGGACTTTTCAACCGACGACTTCACCTCAGCAAGAGGACCCACCTATCATCCGACTGGACCATGCTCAAGGTGTGTATCAGTTTTATGCACCAACAAGCGTGAAAATCAAATTTTCTCTCTAATACTACCCTTCTGTGATGAATTTTATTTTCGTTGCTAAAGTTTGTCGCTAATGCTACTTTATCTTGTAGTGTAGATTAATTAAATGCACGTAATAAAGGGGTTAAAAATTCTACTAATCTCTGGCTCACAATCCCATAGTTTTTATTTCAGGGTCACTAAAAATAGAGCTGCACCAGGAATTAGAAATGGATTTAGATTAAATTTATTTTCTGTAATATTTTTATTTATTTTTATTATTGTAAAATTGATTCGATAAATTGACAATTACAATCCTCGCCCTAGTTTGTGAAATTTTTCAAATTTATGGGTAGTAAAATATTCGTTATTTAAAAAATTTTAATTTAAATTCTCTTTGGGAGAAACCGTGTGCCGGTCCTAAAAAAATCGGGTTGTTACAAAGTGGTATCAGAGTATAGGTTACAACCACCCTAGGCTTGGGTTATAGTACCCATTGACCCATTACTCATAATAAATTAATTAATAAAAAAAATGATACATACAAACATAAGTGGAGTTTCTAACTTTTTACTGGGTATCTTGGAAACATGGATGTAGTAATAGCAATATTAAAAAAAAAAAAAAAAAAAAAAAGGTTGATTCTATTACACTGTACTTGGTTGCTTATTAAAAAATTAAATAAAGAAAATAAAAGAATTTGATTCTATTAACTCCACTTATGGTTTCATTCTTTTCGGGGTATTTTCAACATGGATTTTCATGTTGATTCTTTGTATTCTATTACAGTCTACTTTTGGTTTCATTCCTAATTCCAATTCTAGGACTCCAATTCCTTGCACATTCATATTTCTAGTTGCATTTTAGAACATTTAGAAAAAATAATGGGGGTGCATTGTGCTATTTAATAGTTACTTTAAAAGTTGTAAGGGTCACTCAGATATTTAAAAGGTTAACTTCAACAATTTTAGGGTATAATGTGTTAATTTTAATTTTGACTTTTAAAGTTTAAGGGATTATTACGTTATTTAAAATATGACTTTAAGAAATTTTGAGATATAATTAATATTTTCTGTATTTCAAGAGGGTAATTAGTGTAAATAAGAGAAGAAAAAAAAAAAAAGAAAAAAAAAAGAAAAAAAAAAGAAGAACTTACAAAGGAAGGTCATGGAGTATCCTTTGACTATGTGTGTGTGTGTGTGTGTGTGTGTGTGTGTGTGTATAGAAATTGAAAAAAAAAAACAAAAAAAAAAAAGGATAAAATCAAAACAAAACATGGGCAATGGACACAACACGTGTCATTGTCAAACACCAAGGGAGAAAAAACAAATCAGTGGACTCATCTTAATATATATATATATGTGTGTGTGTGTGTGTGTCTGTGTGTGTGTGGGTGTGTGTTGTCTACCTCGAAAAAAAAAAAAAAAAACTAAAACTAAAGCAGGAAACCGGCTTCTTCAATTACAGTAATTTTCTTGTTTCTTTAGTTATATATTATATATAATGGATTCAAGAAATATAGCCGGTATAGATATATCTAATTAGCGAAAAATATAATTTAAAATAAAAATTATAAATTTTATCAAAACGATAATTTTTAATATTTCGTTGACTAATGAAATTTTTAACAGTCGATTAATATTTTTCTGCAGATTACAGTATTAACGGAAAAAAGTTTGTAGTTATTGTTATAACAATTTTTGTATAATAAATATTAACTTAAGAAATTAGGCGTTAGAATAATTTCGTATAATCGGGAAAAAAAAAATTGGAAATGGAAAATGGTGCATTTTTGGGTCACGCGTTGTATATTAGGTTTATTTTAAATAAATTCTTAGTTGAGGCCATTTGGTTGTCAGGTTCACAAGCGACGCCGCTCACGTAGCATTCTGTCGATAGTATTTTTGGTAGCGCAAAAATCGAGGTGAGTGTATTGTCTTCTATGTAAATTCTCAAATTATATTTTCGTACTAAAATGTGAAAAAAAAAATGGTTTATTACAATGGATTATTTTATAACGTTATGCGGATCAAGTAAATTTTTAAATGTGAAAAGTGATTTTTACTATTCAACTATGTCATTGTTGTCTTATCGTCAGGAGGACATATCCTGCAAGATGTGGATATTTGTTGTTACCTATCAGAAAAGTCCTACAGGGTGAATATATGTTGAGACCTATCCTGAGTGTAAATCATAGAAGTGGTTGCCTTTACCATTGGGGATATTGAATGGCCCTGACATTGACAGCCACCTTGGATGGCACAGTTGTACAGGTCATGGTACCGTCGTAACTCCCGATCGTGAGGTGAAATGATCGTATGGCTAGTGGGAAAATATGTGTGAGGTATTTTATTATATATGAAATTATATGATTGGTTGATTCAAATGCGTTTATTTAATTGCAATGATAGCTGTGGAGTTTGTTTCGGCTCAGTCTGTGCTTATATTTCTGTCATGTTTGGAAAGTGGTATTTGATAAATATACTTTATTCATAAATTATTTTTATAGTATGAAAACAGTAAACTGATAAAATATTTAGTTTCAGGTACCATAGTTAGGAATATGTCCACTACTAACACTAGGTAGAGTAAGGAGGTGGCGTCATTTTAGAGGGTTGGCCGAAAAAGTGTAAACCATGGAAGGTTCAGTTTTTTTGTGATTTTGTTGTGAGTATTTGAGACACGTGTATTCTCGAATTTTTAAATGAGTAAAAATATTTTTGAACAAAATATATATATAGCAATGCATGTATATATATATATATATATATATATATATATATATATATATATATATATATATATATATATATATATATAATTGTTGATTGGTTAGGTAACGTTAAGTCGACGTTGCGCCCGGCCTCGAGCGTTGGGGGCCTAGGGTAGAGGTGTGATAGTTTTTGGTATCAGAGCTTAGGTTATAGGTTCTGTAGACGTGTCAGATTATCTATTCGGTAGTGGACCATGAGATAGGGTGTCAATAGGTGGGTTCGGCACGTAAGTGGTAACTATTTTTATTGGATTAAATAGCACATTTGTGTCCTACACTATCGTTTGCATTTTGGCCTTTTTGCTTATTAAATTTTATTTCAGATCTTGACCTTGGAGCATGGAAATGAAAGTACTGGGAATTCTAGACCCTAGAGAAAGAGGGATAGGACGCAAGAAAGCTTGGATGTCGTTGAGCGAATTTTACAGGCTGTTGCGCAACTGACAGAGCAGCAGGCAAAGATGATGGAATGTCAGGAGGCCCAAACAGAAATCGCCACTTCTCAGGTTGTACTTCTGAAGAGATTCAAGGAATTGGAACCCCCGGATTTTATGGGAACTGCGGGTCCTGCTGATGCAAAAAATTGGTTGAAGAGCGTAGGGCACGTATTTGAGACAATGGGCATTACTAATGATAGTCGAGTTTCTCTCGCCACCTTCCAGTTGAAAGGAGAGGCCGAACATTGGTAATAGGAAATGAAGAGGTTAATTTCAGTTTCAGGTGATGATATTTCTTGGGATCGATTCGTTGCAGTATTTAATGAAAAATATTTTCCTAAATCTTATCAGTTTGAGATAGATGAGGAGTTCATATCACTGAAACAGGGGAAGATGATCGTTCTGCGATATGAAATTAGATTTGATGCCCTGTCCCGATTTGCTCCTGATTTGGTGAAAACTGAAAAAGTAAGGTGTAGAAGATTCCAGAAAGGACTCGGTCTATAAATACGTTCTAGGCTGACGGGCAGGCAGATCAAAAGCTATGCGAAATTGGTAAACATGACGAAATTAATAGAGAATGATGTACGAGAAGTCGTCGAGAACCATGAACAGTATAAAAAAATTAGATTTGAGTCATCTAACATATATCCAAGTGGCACTTCTCGAGGAGCTGTAGCTCGACCGCCACTTTCTTGGGCCCCAACAACCGACCAGTCAGCTAGGAACCGAGGTCCACCGCAATCATACTCCGGGCGACAGTAGAACGTATCCAGTTAGGGTGTCGGCCAGCAAGGACAGGAAAGGAGCTAGATGTTTAGTCAAGCCGGAATACCTGTATGCTACCAATGTGGATCACTAGAATATTTCGCTAGGGATTGTCCCATGGTGGGCCCAATATGTTTTCGTTGTCATGAGTCGGGCCACATATCTCCGAATTGTCTGAAATTTGCTGTTACATCTATAACTTCTGCAAATAGTATAGGTAGTGTCGGCCCTAGCAGTGTTCAGGAGCGTGGTAGAGGATCGGTCGGTAAACCTTCGACTCAAGGTCGTGTATTTGCTACTACCAGGCAAGATGCCCAGGCTACCCCAGATGTGATTATAGGTATCATGTCTTTATATGATAGAGATGCACGTATACTAATCAATCCCGGTTCTACTCATTTGTTTCAACGACCTTTATGATGCATGTAGGCAAATTTCCTACTTCTCTGTCATATAGTATTATTATCTCTACCCCAATGGGTGAGTCTGTGTTGAAAGATAATGCGTATAAAGATAGTCCGTTTCATATTGGTAATAGAGAATTGTCGGTGGATCTATTACCCCTGAATATTCACGATTTTGATGTGATACTGGGTATGGATTTGCTATCCAGCTATCACGCCACAGTGGATTATTTTAAAAAGGTAGTTACTTTTCAAATCCAAGGCGAGTCAAAGTTTGTATTTTCGGGGGGATAGAATTATTACCCATATTAGTTTGATTTCAGTTCTAGAGACCAGGAAATTATTAAAGAAAAGATGTCAGGGATACCTCACACATGTGATTGACACTAGTCAAAATAAGGTACAGGTGGCAGATATCCCAGTGGTCGAGGATTTTCCCGATGTATTCCTAGAAGAATTACCAGGGTTGCTAGTGTATAGGAAAGTTGAATTCACCATCGAGTTACTTTCAGGAACTTCTCCTATATCAATTCCACCTTATCGTATGGCACCTACTGAGCTAAAGGAGCTGAAAAATCATTTGCAAGATCTGTTAGACCGTGGGTTTATCAGACCTAGTGCTTTTCCGTGGGGAGCCCCAGTGTTATTCATAAAGAAGAAGGATGGTACGCTGAGGATGTGTATTGATTACAGGTAACTGAATAAGGTGACAATCCATAATAAATACTCGTTACCTAGAATTGATGATCTGTTCGATCAATTGCAGAAAGCCAGGGTATTTTCCAAAATAGATCTTCGATAAGGATATCATCTGCTGAAAGTCAGAGATAGTGATGTGTCGAAAATGGCATTCCGTACAAAGAATGGACATTATGAATTCCTAGTAATGCCATTTGGGTTGACGAATGCCCCTGCTACTTTTATGGACCTAATAAATCGAATCTTCCAGCCTTACTTAGATTATTTATTATCGTGTTCATTGATAATATATTGATCTATTTCCAAAATAAAGAAGAACATGCAGAGCATCTCAAAATTGTGTTGCAGACTTTGAGAGAGAAGCAATATTATGCAAAATTCAGTAAATGTGAGTTTTGGCTGGATAGAGTTGTATTCTTGGGGCATGTTATCTCGGGGGATGGTATTCAAGTTGACCCAAAGAAATTCGAAGCTGTGGTTCAATGAGAAAAGCCAAAAAGTGTGACCGAAGTTCGAAACTTCTTGGGATTGGCGAGTTATTATTGTCGCTTTGTACAGGAATTTTCAGTTATAGCTACCCCATTAACCCGATTGACCCGCAAGGAATCTAAATTCGAGTGGACTGATAAATATGAACAAAGCTTCCAGGAGCTGAAAAGTAGACTGATATCCACGCCAATATTTTCTTATCCGACAGAAAGCGTTGGCTTTGTGATTTACAGTGATGCTTCACACCAAGGGCTAGGGTGTGTATTGATGCAACATGGTCACGTGATTGCATATGCTTCTCGATAATTAAAGAATCATGAGCGCAACTACCCAACGCATAATTTGGAGTTAGCGGCGATTGTGTTTGCCTTGAAACACTGGAGACATTATCTGTATGGAGAGACATGCGAGATATACACTGACCACCAGATTTTGAAATATTTGTTTACTCAGAAGAAACTAAATCTGAGATAGAGGCCTTGGATAGAGTTAATCAAAGATTATGATTGTACTATCTATTATCACCCTGGGAAGGCCAACGTTGTAGTCGGTGCGTTAAGTAGAAAATAGGAAGGTTTGGTCGCACACCTTCGAATTGTTCACATGAACCTATATGTCGAGCTGAGATCTCTGAGAGTTTAATTGGCAGTTGGTCAGACGGCAGCGTTGCTTGCGACTTTGACCTTGAGACCAACATTAATCGACCGTATTATAGAAGCGTAAAAGTCAGATATCCAATTGGAGAAGATCGGAGATGAAGTGAAGAATGGTCAAAGAGTCGACTATCGCATCAAGGATAATGATGAAGCTTTCGTGTTTGATAATAGACTGTGTACCTAATAATGACGATCAAATAAAGATATTTTGGAGGAAGCACACAACTCAGCATATGCAATGCATCCAGGCAGTACCCAGATGTATCGGGATTTATGAGAACACTATTGGTAGAGTGGAATGAAACGAGAAATTACAGAATTTGTTGCCAGGTGTCTCGTTTTCCAGCAAGTCAAGATCAAGCACCAACGTCTAGGTGGGTTATTGCAGCCTCTACCTATCCCAAAGTAGAAATAGGAACATATCACGATAAATTTTGCTTCGGGATTATCTCTCACTCAAAAGGGACATAATTTCATCTGGGTGATTGTTGATAGACTCACCAAGTCTACTCATTTTCTGGCC